>CM067323.1:55237500-55837500 GCA_034376525.1 Nicotiana benthamiana | reverse complement strand
TTTGCAAAGTATTCTTGATTTTCTTTCCATAAATGGAACTCCGTTTTCATTCCCCTAAGTCTGACTCCTTAATTGAAGGAAGTCCTTTTCCTAATTGATTGTGATTTGATTCTAAAGTATTTTCTGCCTTACTTGCTACTTATTTTCAAACTATAAATACCCCGCTCCTTTTTCTTCAAACTCACGAACAATTCAGTTCAACACACACACTAAACTCTCTCTTCTCTTTTCTGCTACTTGTGTTGCTGCTTGTGTTTAGCCAGCTGAAAGCTAAGGATAAACTATAGAACTCTATTTTCTTGTTATGTTGTTTGACACTTGGTACTGGTAGGTCTCCGCCATTCAAATATTGTTCTTTAAAACTATGTGTTTATTTCTCCCTTCTACATGATCCCTCAGCTACATGTTTTCAGATACTAAATAACTATACACTAGTCTGTTATACCATTCTGCATACTGCTGCTGTTATGTTTTTCTTATCTCTCCTTGATATTTGCTTTCATGTGATCGCTTTGTATGTGAGTATGTCCAAAGTTGAGGTAGCATCTCATTGTTATCCTTGATTTAGGATCAGATTCCGTTGAACCTCCACTAAATTGAATCCCATTCCCTTAACCCCTTTTATGTGTTGAGCCTGGAATAGGGTCTGGTAGTGTCCTAATCACAACTCAGACCCATGTTTGACTTCTGAAAGTCTGCTCTATTATTTGTTTGAATCAAGTAAAGGATCAGGGGTGTGCCAGTCCCACCCATGACTGGGTATGACCACCCTTTGCTTTGCTCTTCTGCTAATACCCTCACTTTACACTTATTCTTAGCTCTTTAAGTCCTACCCCTTATGGTAAGCCATGCTTAGGGACCCTAGAGTTGCCCCTGAACTTGGATGCCTAAGGGCTAGTAATTCCACACATTGCACTGCTCTATTCAATCTTTAGGTGTAAGCATTGCCTGGGCTTCCTGAAAGCCCTTGGAACTTTGAAACACTCTAAGAGAAGGCCTTGGAATCTGGAGCCCGGATTTGGTAAAATACATGTGTTAGACAATAAGGTTGCTTTGGGCTTCCTCGGGTCCATTTTGAGTTTCTATATATTTATTTCCCTTCTATTTTTTGCAATAACTTTGTAAAAAGACTTAGGGAATATTAATAAAATGGCGTGGGAGGGGATTTACTTTCCTGTTTAGGTCAAAAAGGGTAGAAATCATGCGTATAGGAATTTAACATTGCAAATCACTTAGAAATCATGCCTATAGGACTATAACATTGAAAATCACTTAGAAATCATTCCCATAGGACTTTATCATTGCAAATCACATAAAAATCATGCCCATAGGACTTTGACATTGCAAATCACTTAGAAACCATTCCTATTGGACGTTAATATTGCATACCATTCAGAAATAATGCCTATAGAATTTTGTATTGCAAGCATAATAGAGATCATGTCTATTGAAACTGCATATGTGTTAGACAAATAATAGGATAATTATGTTCATCTTTTATCAATGCTTTAACAACCCCCTTTAAAAATCGAGACGTACATGTCATGCCTATAGGATTACAGTCTTCCAATTGGTTCTTAACATTTTTTAAGTAATGTTTTCAACAAACCTTTTGTAAACCATGTGTGCTTTTAAACTCTACAAATCTGCATTCTTTTCCATGAACAATCTTTTTAAAATAGTTCTGCCTAAGAATTTTAATCAGCCTCTAAAACTCCCATTAAAACAATCTTGCAACCAACTCTTTTTGTCAAAATACTCCTATGTTCAAAACTCTTGCATAAATCTTCTTCATTTTCACTCAAACAGTTCGATGCTTTCAAAATCTGTTTATGGACTTACTGCAATCTATACTTTCCTTTAAATATTTTCTGTTTCTGACTACCTTTTCTGAAATTAGTATTTTCTAAATCATTCGCCTAAAATACTTTGATTTCTAACAAACCAGACCCGGGGGGCTCAAAGTAGACTAATTATCCAACTCTATGTGTTAAACTAATCTGTCCACTGTCAGTTTTAATCTTAAGACCAAATAATTAATTGCAAGTCATGCTAAACTAATTGTTGTATGGCTTAAGGGGTTTTATGTGCAGCCTTTGTATGCTTGTTTATTCCCCTTCTGTGCTATTTGTTTTTGATTGACGCCTTAGCATTTTTACCATTAACTCCATATATGGCCTCATTCCCTTTCTCCCCTTCTAGGATTAGAAGTCTAACTATCCCGGGACCGATAGGTCGGCACGGGTACTAGCACGCAATAAGTAAACGACACTAAACGCGCTTAAATACCTTAACGGGGTGGGAATGATAGAATATGTAGATGATGATGATGCGCTAATATCGTAAGGCGACCCCTATTTGGGAACCTGTGCGGGATATTGCATCGAATGATCCATATTATACTTAAACATAGGACCCTCATTACTTTTCCTTTATCTAAGTATTTTTTTAAACTAAATTTCCCTTTTACTTGCGCCATCCTTCTTTCAAAATTGTCAACTTGCTTGCATTTCTTATGTGCAAACTTTGCTGGTATATATCTATTCTTCTTAAAGTCATAACTAAGCCAGGCCGGGAACTACACCAGTGGATCTTGAGGGGTGCCTAACACCTTCCCCTCGAGATAATCTCAAGCCCTTACCCAAACTCTAGTTTTCGTTCGAATCCTTCTTCTTTTCTCAAAAAGTGTCCTAATGCACTATAATCATTAGGTGCCGACTCTTCAAACTCCATAGCCTAAATTCCCCCAAAAGGGGATAAAAGAGTTATTCCACCCATAATGTCGTAAACCCAATTTCTTTCCCTCGAGAGAAAAAGGGAGGCGTCGACAGCATGGCGATTCTGCTGGGGATTCTTCTAGGCTTTTACCATTACTTGATTTGTGACTTTATTGCTTAACTAATCGCATTTATTTCATATCCTTGATTATTCATCACAACTACTAACTTGGATCTTCATGTCTTTTCTTTCCTTTAGCTGATTTCTTTACTGCTTTATTATTTCCGTACTGTTATAATTTCAAGCAATCATTGTAATCATTTATCTTATGAACGTGAAAATACATGTAATTTATTTCATTAGTATAATTGCATCTCTCAACATCATATTCCACTCGTGCCAAAACAAATCTTATAGCAATGCATATAATGAGTGGTTTCACCCTTCCAATATTATAAACCCCCTAAATATGCAAAGGCATATTTTCGGTAAAACCAGTCGATAAGTGGAGTAGTTGATGGTTCTGCGCCTTTCCCTCTTGAGTTGTCTGCTCAACGATACCTTGTCTAGCACTTCAAAAGTAGAAACCTTATTCCTTTAAACGGTTCATGCACCATGGTCTGCCTAACCGAGTCAGTTATGTTGTCAGCATAATGACATTAAGACGGCCTAAGGCCAAAGTCCATCGGGTTTCGTGAAACCCAAAACGGACACCTTCACGCTATGTGCATTAGTTTGGAGAACTAAATTCTTTATGATAATTATTGATTTAAATAGTCGATTCCAATGGGGTTAAGGGCCTAACACTTTGTCTTGGATAAAATGAGGCACGAGTTCCCCAGATTCGGAATAGTATCCAACATCCACCCAAGGACGCTAAGATGGTGGGAAGATCTTCATAGCAGTGATCAAACACTCGTCTGTAAGTACTTAGGGAATTAGCCCTCACTTTTGGAAATCCAACCCAATAACAAAATCAATTAGGGTGCCACTTTTTTTTGGGATGGTGATAGATCAGTGTTCCGTTTCATGGATTTGGAAATGACCCATTTGCTAGAAGAAATAGGGGGGCCTAGCTGGCATCCAGTGGGAGACTCCGGGTTTGCTTATGCCGGAGAATCACAAAAGTAGAGGCTTTCTTAATATGATGGGACTCAAGAAAAATCCCGACCTTTCTTGCTTGAAGGACTCCTACATACCATTCGACTTCTTATACGAGAGAGCCACAGTAAGTCCCATCGCACTTACATGGACGAATTCGCCCTCACCTCTTTGGGACACACACATAGAAGGGTGTTTGTGTTCATGTTTTGCTTCTTGGGCATGGTAATTTTCCCTATGAAGAAAGCTAGGATCCATACCAGACTAGGCATGGTTACCAAGACATTAATGGAAGGGATCAACGGGCATTCCTTCAGCATAGTACCTATGTTCCTCGCTAAAATCTATCGAGCCTTGGGAAAATGTCAACAAGGGACTCAACAGTTTGAGGGTTGTAATTTGCTACTTCAACTATGGCTCATAGAACACTTTCTGAAAGGCGAATACAGACTGCGAATCATACGCAGGGATTGGGAATACCATATCGCTTTTCATCACCCAAAGCAAATGAACTTCATGCACAAAATGTTCACTCAGCCAGAGGACACCAGTGGATAGGTAGAGTTGTTCGAGAATCTTAAAGAAGAGCGAATTCAGTGGATGTTCGAGTGGTTCCCAACAGGGGAGTTTATTGTCCGTTCTTGAGATGCACCATTCCTCCTACTCATTGGCCTGAGGGGAAATCATCCTTACGTCCCCCTCCAATTTATGAGGCAAGACGGATGGAAACAAATCATACCCAAGATAGAGAAAATGAGTCATTTTAGGGATGACTTTCAAAGTAATGAAAGCCCGTACATGTGTCACACTCAGCATATGTGGCACTGCAAGCTCGTTCTAGGGAAGGAGTCTATTGAACCAGATAGGTATCATGCTGGGTGTGCCCCACACTACACAGGTTGGGTTGAAGATGATCACATTGGTTTGGGTCGTCCAGGGTTCATCCACGGTCATAGGATTATTGGTGAGAAAACTGAAGCACAAGTCAAATACAATAAGCTTCGCAAGCGGATGAATGTGAGAATGATCATCGGGAAATACAGGAAGCCCACGAGAAGCTAATCAACGAGTGGAAGGATATGGATGTCAATGCCAACAACCATTTGGGGTATCTGGAGCGAGGTCTAGTGGAGTTGGAAGGGAAGCTCATAAAAAGGATTGAAGATTGTCAGTATGCTTAGGAGAAGGCAGGCGGAAATCAGGCTCAAGGCTCCAACCTGTTAGGGATGCATGAGTTGATGCAGCTGTGCGAGGGAGGCAAGAGTACCGAATCTGGGGAAGGTCCTTCTGGGACAAAGTAGTTAGGATTTCTATTTTCTGCTTTCCTAATGTAATAATGCAACTTGCCATTAGTGTTCTCTTTACCATTTATTTATTTTTAGATTCGTTTAGTTTTTATTAAAAAGATAAGGCATTTAGCTTTATAAGTTCTCCAAATTTTATTTGTTGCTAGGCTTACCTCGGGCACAACGAGGCACCAAAATTAGGAAGCGATTTATATTCCCGCACAATGTGCTTAAATACCGCAATATTATTTTTCAAAATACGCACTAACTTTTTACCTTTTTGTTTTTCATTTATTTTTATTTCCCTTCCCAAAGGTTAGTTCGTGCATTCTGGCACCATCAGCATACTCCACATGATCCAAAGGTCCTCCACCTCCTCCTCCTCCTCAAAGTCCTACCAGAAACAGGAACAAAGGCAAAATGGGAGATACAAGCGCTAGAAAGGAACTTGAACAAACTTCTTAGAATGCTGCAATCACCAAAGAGACTGGTGCTCATCTGGAGCAAGCTTTGCTGAGATTTCGAGAGGAATTGGACCAAGTTAGAAACCTGGCAAGCCTATCAATCACTCTTGTCGCGCCCGATGTTAACATCCAGAACCCCGCACCACCACAAAACATCCCACAACCTCCAATGCAACCACTCTTAACAATCCACTGTACATTCCTGAACCACTAAACACCACAAAAGACCATAGCATTCCATTCTTTGTGGACACTATGCCACATTACATTCAGCCTATCACTAGTGCAGTCGAGGCAGAAGACAAGAGTTTCTTTATTTTGAAGTTGGCCGCTGAGATCCATATGTTGACTAGCCAGCTCTAAGGTTTCGTAGGTAACAAAGGTGTTGAAGGGCTGAATTACGAAGAACTCTGTGTTTAACCGGATGTTGAGCTCCCGGAGGGGTACAAACCTCCAAAGTTCGAACTATTCGATGGCACAGGTGACCCCAGGGTCCACTTGAGAATGTATTTTGACAAGTTAGTAGGAGTTGGAAGGGACGAGAAGATCCGCATGAAGCTGTTCATGAGGAGCTTGAAGGGTGATGCTTTATCCTGGTATATTAGCCAGGATGCAAAGAAATGGAGCAGTTGGGTAAACATGGCATCGAACTTTATGGATCGGTTTAGGTTCAACACTGAGAACGCACCAGATGTGTTCTATATCCAGAATTTGAAGAAGAAGCCCACAGAGACCTTTCGTGAGTATGTTACTCGTTGGAAGTCCAAAGCTGCTAAGGGTATACCGGCCTTGGAGGAAGAGCAAATGAATAGGTTCTTTATCCGTGCTCCGGATCTGCAGTACTATGAGAGACTGATGCTAATTGAGGGTCGAATGTTCTCCGACATCATCAAATTGGGAGAAAGGATTGAAGAAGGCATCAAAAGTGGTATGGTCACTAATCTCAAGGAATTGCAAGCCACCAACAAGGCTTTATAGTCTAGTGGCTCGTCAAAGAAAAAAGATGTAAATTCTGTAATGGCTGCGCAAAGAAACAATTCCCTGTGAAATACCATACCTATCCCTCAGCTCCACTCACATATCAGCCTACCCTAAATTACCATGCACCATCACCCACTAACCAAATTCCACCACCAGCTTACCAATCACCTCCACCAACGATATATCAACCCACTTCATCCAGATATTCCCAAACTCCACACGTATACCAAGCATATAACTCCCAACCTTCTCACTACCCATCACCTCCTACCCGCCAATATTTCCTTTAGCCTAGACCAAGTTTCGACCGAAAATCTCCTAAACAACATACCGCCATAGCCGAACTAATTGACTAATTATATGAAAAACTCAAGCCAGCCGATTACGTTACCCCTATCCCCGTCGTAACTCTAGAAAACCCCTCCCAATAGATCAACCCAAACAAGACTTGCGCATACCGTTCCAGGAAAAAAGGTCATACCATAGATGAGTGTCGCTTGTTGAAAGACAAGATTCAGAATCTGATTGAAAACAAGATCATTATAGCCAAGGAGCCCGTCTGCAACAACCCTCTGCTTGACCACAAGGGTGGAGGCATCCACATGATCAAAATCGAAGATGATTGGGACCCCAAGGGGTCAATCGATTTGATAGATTAAGGAGGCGAGCCTAAGAAGCCAACAATTACTCTCAATCCCGTTGTTGTCCAGATCAACCCTCTGAGGGAAACGTGGTAAATGTATCCATACAACTCGAGTTCGAAACACCTCCTACAAAAGCACCAAAACCAATTGCGTATGAGTTTGGGATTCCAAAGGCGCCTACACCATTTGAAGTTACTTTGTTACCTCCCAAGGCACCAACTAGTCTCCATGATAGACATAACCCCGTTCCAAAAAAATGTTGTACCTTGGGATTACACCGCTGAGGCTAGAAGGAAAGGAAAGGCATATACTGGGGAAGCAATTGTCGCACAGTGCATGACTAGGACAGGCAGGGTATACACCCCAGAGCATTTGACTGAGTCTAGCAAGCAGACCTCCGGGCGGGATGTTAAAACTGGACCCGATGACCTTTGGAGAAAGGTACAGGCCAAAGAGTACTCGATCGTCGAGCAACTAAACAAGACACCAACACAGATTTCTATTCTGGCCCTCCTACAAAGCTCTGAGGCATATAAAAATGACTTAATGAAAATACTGAGTGAAGCTTATGTTCCCAACAACATAATAGGAGGAGAAATGGACAACATGGTGGGACAGGTACTGGAAAGCCATAAGATCGCCTTCCACGAAGATGAATTACCACCAGATGGACTTGGTCACAACAAAGCGTTGCACATCATTGTGCAATGAGAGGATCAATTTATCACCATGATTCTAGTCAACGGGGGATCCAGCCTCAACATTTGTCCGTTGATAACTCTCAGGACATTGGGAAAATGATTGCACAAGATCAAAGATGGAGCTATCAGTGTCAAAGCCTTTGATGGATCTCAGAGGTCCACCATTGGAGAAATTAACTTATGCCTACAGATGGGACCCACCTGGTTCGATGTTGAGTTCTTAGTCATTGACGTACCAACATCCTACAATTTGTTACTAGGACCCTGGATCCATGCTTCTCGGGTTATGATATCAACTTTGAATCATGCTACAAAATTTGAATGGAATAATTAGGAAGTAATCATCCATGGTGACAGTAGCAACCCTATATATAGTCGCCAGCCATCTTGATGATCGGAGGTAGGAGGAAAATCGGTAAAGAAACATACCATCACATCAAGTGAGTAAATGCCATAGAAAAAGACAAGTGGTGGGATAAGAAAATTGAGAGCATTCTGAATTGGAGCGGATACGAGCCCGGAAAGGGGCTTGGCAAGAACCTCTTGGGTATCATCAAGCCTATCCAGTTGAAGAAGCATGGAACCAGTTTTGGCCTGGGTTATGAATACACTTGGAAGGAGTTCAATCACTGGCCGCCACCATGATCGGTTTTTACTACCCACTGGAGCACCCTCTACCTCAGTTAGAGCAGACCTTTCAGCCCAGTGATGTCATATATGGATCAGAGGAAGATGAGACACTGGCAGCAATGAAGAACCTGTTTCTGGAGGATGATATTGATTGATGTATTATCTTCGAGGAGGAAGGGGGAGAAGGCCCTTCCATTCAAGCTGTAAACCGGGGAGAACACCTCACCAATTGGTAAATCAGGACTACCAGTGCCTGGAGAGCCTCGTGGTAGCTAGGCTAAACGACGCATATGCATCACACTTTACTTTTAGTTGATTTTACTTTTTAGCAATGTCTTTACTTTTGAAAAGAGCTCCTATGTTTCAGACAATTATGAATTTAATTAACATCATTTTCAAATTTCTCTTTATATTTTACTCTTATTTATTTTCTCTACCATTTACTTTATTTTACACAATATTACTATTACATATCTTGATGATGAATTGGCGATTGTAACTTGTAACGAGACAATGCGACAAATAGACATAGATTCAGAAGAGGACGAAATACCAGAAGAGGTTATCAGGGAGGTCGAGAATTTTGAGACCGGGCCTAAGTCTTATTTAGACGAAACTGAGTCCATTAATTTAGGAGACGTGGGAATTGTCAAGGAAACACGTATCAGCGTACACTTGTCACCATCAGAAAAGGAAGAATACACAGAGTTTTTGAAAGCATATGAGGATATATTCGCCTGGTCATATGATGATATGACCGGTATCAGCACGTCCATTGTGGCTCAAAAGCTGCCGACAGATCCGGCATGCCCACTGGTCAAACAAAACTCTGAAAGTTCAAACCAGACATGAGTTTGAAAATAAATAAAAAAATCGCCAAGCAAGTCAAAGCCATGGTTCTCGGAGTAGTGGAGTATCCAACATGGTTAGCCAACGTGGTGCCAGTGCCAAAGAAGGATGGGAAAGTTAGAGTCTGTGTCGACTACCGGGATCTCAACTGAGCCAGTTCTAAAGACGACTTCTCTTTGCCAAATATACACATATTGATCGACAACTACACCAAACACGATCTGCATTCGTTCGTCAATTGTTTGCTGGATACCATCAGATATGGATGGGCGATGAGGATGCAGAGAAAATGACATTCATCACGACGTGGGAATACACTGCTACAGAATGATGCCATTTGGTTCGAATAATGTTGGTGCTACCTACATGAGAGCCATGGCCACAATCTTTCATGATATGGTACACAAAGAGATCGAGGTGTATGTGGATGATGTTATCATTAAATCCAGGAAAGCTGCAGATCACATGGGAGATTTGGAAAATTGTTGAACAGACAGAGGAGATACAACTTGAAACTGAACCCCGCCAAGTGTGCATTCGGGGTCCCAGTCGAAATGTTATTGGGTTTCATTGTGAGTTGTCGGAGGATACAATTGGACCTGTCAAAGGTAAAAGCCATACCAGAGTTTCCACCGCCTAAGAACAAGAAAGATGTAAAGAGATTTCTGGGGAGGCTCAACTATATCAGCCGAATCATAGCTCAATCCACTGTCATTTGTTAACCCATCCTCAAGATTCTAAAGAAAGATGCCACCACTAAAAGGACTGATGATTGTCAGAAGGCTTTTCACATAATCAAGGAATATTTGCCGACGCCGCCAGTATTGGTTCCACCTGAGCCAGGGAGACCTCTACTGCTCTATCTTGCAGTACTGGATAGGGCATTTGGTTGTGTTTTAGGACAACATGAAAAAACAGAAAGAATGGAGCAAGCCATCAACAACCTCAGCAAGAGGTTTACCCCGTACGATGCTCGATATTCCATATTAGAGCGCACTTGTTGTGCTCTAACCTGGGTAGCTCAGAAATTGAGGCACTATTTCTGCGCTTACACTACTCATCTCATATCTAGGATGGATCCATTGAAGTATATCTATTAGAAGACCATGCCTACCAGCAAGCTCGCCGAGTGGCAGATACTGTTAACTGAATTAGACATTGTTTATGTTACCTAGAAGGCGGTCAAAGGACAAGCCTTAGCAGATCACCTCACCAAGAATCCTGTAGGAGGAGAATACAAACCCCTAAAGATGTATTTTCCTGATGAAGGGATAGCCTTCATATGAATAGGCATTGCAGAATCCTATGACAGTTGGAGGATGTTTTTCGACGGAGCCGCAAATTTCAAAGGAGTCGGTATAAGAGCAGCTCTGGTATTAGAAACCGGTCAACATTACCCAGTATCTGCCAAGATGAAATTCACGTGCACCAACAATATTGCCAAGTACAAAGCCTGCATCTTAGGGCTCAAGCTGGCCATTGACATGAACATTCTAGAACTATTAGTGATCGAAGACACGGACCTACTCATACATCAAGTTCGAGAAGAATGGGCAACCAAGAATTCTAAGATACTCCCATATTTACACCATGTACAGGAGTTGAGGAAAAGATTCAGAAAGATGGAATTCCATCATATTCCTAGAACACAGAATGAGTTCGCCGATGCCTTAGCCACATTATTATCTATGATCCAACATCCAGATACAAACTTTATTGATCCCATCCAGGTCAAGATTCAAGACCAGCCAGCTTATTATGCTCACGTCGAGGAGGAAGCCGACGGGAAACCTTGGTTTCATGATATTAGTCAATACTTGACAACAGGAGAGTACCCACAGCTCGCCAATGCTGCTCAAAAATGAACACTTCAGAGATTGTCCAATAATTCCTTTCACAGCGAAGGAATCCTATATAGGAGGACCCCTAATTTGGGATTATTAAGATGTGTAGAGGCAAAAGAAGCAACCAGACTATTGGAGGAAGTGCACACACGGACCTGTGGACCGCATATGAATGGTTTCATTTTGGCAAAGAAGATACACCGAGCGGGGTACTTTTGAATGACTATTGAAACGAACTGCATTCAGTACGTCCAGAAACGCCACCATTGTCAAATATATGCAGAATGATAAAGGTGCCTCCAAACGAACTTACCACGGCCGTTCGCCGCTTGGGGAATGGATGTTATTGGACCAGTTGAACCAGCCGCATCAAATGGGCACAAGTTCATCCTAGTGGCAATTGATTACTTTACCAAATGGGTTGAAGCACCATCATACAAGGCAGTCACCAAGAAAGTAATAGCAGATCGAGTCTCTTGCAGGAAGGTTGGCTAGAGATTTCTTGTAAAAACACTAGCCCTGTTGAGTTCATAATGAGAATATTTTCATCATTGAATCTTTTTTGATTCTATGTATTATTCTCCAAAACCAAAAATAGTGGTATTTGCTAGCAACAACATAATGGAGGCAGTCACTCAATATAGATTGATCTGAAATCTGATTCAAATCCAATATAGTACCTATGGGAACATAAGAATTGTATTGAATCGCGAACGACGGGAATTGAACCCGCGCATGGTGGATTCACAATCCACTGCCTTAATCCACTTGGCTACATCCGCCTCTCACCTAATAAACACAAGAACTTTACGACTTACAAAAACTCAAATGAATGGAGCTGTAGAAGCAGCCAATAAAAACATCAAGAAGATACTAAGGAAGATAATTGAAAAGCACAAACAGTGGCAGGAGAAGTTTTCATTCACTTTACTGGGTTATCGTACCACAGTATGCACATCAACCAAGGTCACTCCCTACATGCTGGTTTATGATACAGAGGCGGTCATTCCCATAGAGGTAGAAATCCTCTCCTTAAGGGTCATACAAGAAGCAGAACTAGATGATGTAGAATGTGTTAAGAGTCGCTACGAGTAGTTAGCCCTCATAGACGAAAAGAAAATGAATGTTGTCTGTCACGGTCAATTATATCAGAACAGAATGTCCAGAGCCTTCAACAAGAGAGCCAAACTAAGGAAGTTCGCGCCAGGACATTTGATATTAATGAAAATATTTTCGTACCAAGATGAAGCCAAAGGGGAATTCTCTCCCAATTGGCAGGGTCCGTACATGGTCCATCGAGTTCTAATTGGAGGAGCCCTTATTCTCGCAGAAATGGACGGAGAAGTCTGGCCGAAGCCTATCAACTTAAACGCAATGAAAAGATACTACATTTAATCATATGCTTTTCTTTTATGATGTAATTTAAACTACGCCTGACCTGATTCCCGTTTAAGAGGGGATACGTAGGAAGCCCTATGGGTTCGGTCACATATTAATAAAAATTCCATTTCCCCTGCTATCGGAATTGGGGCAGAATTTTGAGGAGGACACTCAAAATTCTGAAGCCAGCTGACAGTCTTTTCAATCAGCGCAGACCCAGTAAACCGGGACAGAATTTTGAGTAGGAGCCTAAAAATTCTTGAAATGTTCCGCATTAAGTTATTCAGCATATCCGCCAGAAGTACCAATCCAGTAAACTGGGGCAGAATTTTTAGGATGACCCATAAAATTCCAGAACAAGCGAGGTTTCCGTGTCTTGAACCACATTGCAGTTGTCGGTTCATCCAAAATAAAATCATTTTTTATGTACACGTACTTGCATTATATTTACTAAGGCATGCATAAGCATTATTCGTATCACCATCGATTAGCAACGCTACCCCCATGATACACGACACCAAGAGCTGGAGGATACAAATTAACCTCCCCCCTACAGAACTCACGATTTTTCTATGGATGCAGGAGCTCGGGTTTCGGATCAAAGCACATTCGCTTTTCAGGATCGAAACCCTCATAGAGTCACTATCATCACTCCCCAACAGTCCTAATCTCGCAAACCAACCACCAGCTAAGAAAACCTACTACTATTCACTCTTTTACATTCCTGCATTGCATAAGGCTACTATCTGCCTTTCGAGACTAAGCTCTTTTCTCCAGCCGCATTTTTTGCATAAGGCTATTCTCTGCCTTCCGAGGTTAAGATCTACCTCCATATTGCATAAGGCTATTATCTGCCTTTTGATACTAAGCTCTGTCTCCATCTACATTCTTGCATAAGGCTACTCTCTGCCTTTCGAGGTTAAGCTCTACCTCCATATTGCATAAGGATACTATCTGCCTTTCGAGACTAAGCTCTATCTCCATCCGCATTTTCTACATAAGACTATTCTCTGCCTTCCGAGGTTAAGCTCTACGTCCATATTGAATAAGGCTACTATCTACCTTTCGAGACTAAGCTCTATCTCTATCCACACTTTGCATAAGGCTACTCTCTGCCTTCCGAGGTTAAGCTCTACCTTTATATTGCATGAGGCTCCTATCTGCCTTCCGAGACTAAGCGTTTAATCCGCCTTCCATGGCTGAAATATCGCCACCTATTTTAAATTCTCACTCTGGCTGAAAGATCGCCACCCTTTGCATTCACTTGGTTGAAAGATTGCCACCTTCTCATGGGCTAAAAGATTGCCAACTCGTTCAAAGGCATCATAGTTTGAAGGCACTATCTGCATATCCCAAGAACATCATTTCATGGCCTATGAACCCTTACTTTTATGCTTTTCATGGCCCAGGACATCATAGTCTGAGGACATCATCCTAACCGTCCAAAGACAAACATTCATGGTCCAACAGAAATTTGCATCACGTTTAAATTATGCAATATATACTCACATCACCCATTTGAAGATACCCCAGCTGGCTCATGACCGTCTCAGCAGGAGTGATCCCGCTCCAGTTCTCCGCAATTTGTCCGATCCCAAGCACCCTCTCAAAGCTAACCATCGTGTCCGTTTTTTCCGAATTCCCATCGGCATATTCCGTCAATGCTTCCTGAACTACTTATGGACTGATTCCTGTAAAACTAGAGATATGTAGGCATCTCAGAAACCAAAGCGTAGTCAATATCCTTTTACAATCGCCGTCTCCCATCAAAATTGGTCATCCTATCTTTACCCGACAACTCTTTCATCCTCCTCAGGTAATGAGGGGCATTTATTGATACCCAATTTTTTCCTATGTATCTTTATACTCAAAAGACTTTCAAAATAGCATGTATATGCATATGTAAGCATCCACAAAGGTTTTAGTATTTTTCCACATTTCTAAGGATTTTTAAAACCAATTTATGGCCTATTTTGAACAATAAAATCCAATAATTGTTCCCAAGACTTGTCATTTGGTGAATAATTTATTTCATTCTCACATTTAGACAAAAATATAATTTACATGATTTTTACATAATTTTACAAGCCCATTGGTATTTTTAAACTAAAAATGCATGTAATTACATTTTTAGCCTATTTCTCGATTTAATAGCATTTGTAATCATAAAATAATTTCTAATATTTTTAAATTAGTACATATGCATTATTTATAAACTCAATATTTTTAATTTGATTTTAAACGTCATTTACTATTTGATAAAAATCCAAATGGGAAAAATTTGCTATTAAAATTGTAGCCCTTTTAATTTCAATTTTAGCCCAAATTTCGGCCCCCAATCTAACCCCCCAGTTAAACTACCCAATTACGAAATTACCCGACCCAGACGGAATCGAACTAACCCACCTAGCTCCCCATTTTAAATCGTGGCCATTGATCTTTTAGATCAACGGTCCACGTTAGCCCCTTTCTTAATTAATCCAACCGACCCCCTAACACTAAAACACTTCTAACAAACGAGCCGCCCTTTTGTCCCCCTGATCTCTCAAACGCTCTCAACCTCTTTCCAAACCCTATCCCTATTTCGCCGTTCTCCGACCTTCTTTCACCGGAGACTATGGCTTCTCAGACCCTGAGCAGCCTGTACCTACCCCCACACACCTCTATGCTCTTTTTGCTCAAGGTTTCAGGGTCCGACCTTGAAGACCCCCAGTTCAGAGGTCCTCCGACTTGAGTTCTATGGCCATTTTCGCCCTCCCTCTGGCGAGTCTTAGCCTTGTGAGTCCTTCTTCGACTCAGAACCAGTCCATTCCAGGCCTTTCTCATTTTTTCTAGGGTTTTCTCTGAAACCCTAAGTCTCCGAGGTTTTTCTTCTTTGTTGCTCTTTAAGATCTACTTCATATCCATGTTATATTCTAAGATTGCTAAGTGTTTTCCTCATTTTTTTTTTCAAATTTTGTTTCAAAAGGGTTCATCTTCTTAAAATTTAGGGTTTTGTGATTTTCACTTGTTATATTGTGATTTCTTACAGTATTTGTCTTCTCTGTAAATTCTGAGTGGTTTCACTATGATTTCTAGGTATTTTCTTTACTATATTTTCTAATAGGGTTTTCGAGTAAATTCTTTACTGTTTCTTCTTTCATTATGCTTCCATGAATGTTTATGGACTTTCTGAGTTTATTCGTTGCCTGATTCTCTATGCTTTCGTCTGTGAGGAAGAAACCATAGATTTTTGGGGGTTTTCATACTACTTGTGTGGGAGTATTTTTGTTTCCTGTTTAATTTCAGAACCCTAATTCTCTAAAAACTAGTCTCATGTTTAAGTTTATGCTCCCTTTTTATAGTGAAATATTTTCTCTGTGAATAACCCTAATTTTGGGGATTAATTTTTCAATGAATTTATTTTTGATTCTCTCTTTGACTGATTTGGACCTATATTCTGATTCAGTTTATTACTGAGTTCGAATCCCTGATTCCTTGATTTACTATGTGATTATAGATTCTATTCTTGCCTTATTTGGTTAAAACCGTGTACTTTCAAAAAATTTATATGTATTTACCTGTTATTTTGCAAAGTATTCTTTATTTTCTTTCCATAAATGGAACTCTGTTTTCATTACCCTGAAGTCTGACTCCTTAATAGAAGGAAGTCCTTTCCCTAATTGATTGTGATTTCATACTAATGTATTTTCTGCCTTACTTGCTACTTATTTTCAAACTATAAATACCCCGCTCCTTTTTCTTCAAACTCGCGAACAATTCAGTTCAACACACACACACACACTAAACTCTCTCTTCTGTTTTCTGCTACTTGTACTGCTCCTTGTGTTTAGCGGGCTGAAAGCTAAGGCTAAACAATAGAACTCTATTTGCTTGTTCTGATGTTTGACACTTGCAACTGGTAGGTCTCCGTCGTTTAAATATGTTCTCTAAAACTATGTGTTTATTTCTCCCTTCTACATGACCCCTCAACTACATGTTTTCTGGTACTAAATGACTATACACTAGTCTGTTATACCTTTCTGCATACTGCTGCTGTTATGTTTTTCTTATCTCTCCTTGATATTTGCTTTCAAGTGATCCCCTTTCCTTTTATCCCCTTTGTATGTGAGTATGTCCAAAGTTGAGGTAGCATCTCATTGCTATCCTTGATTTAGGATCAGATTCTTTTGAACCTCCACTCAAATGAATCACATTCCCTTAACCCCTTCTATTTGTTGAGCCTGGACTAGGGTCTGGTAGTGTCCTAATCACAACTCAGACCCATGTCTGACTTCTGAAAGTATGCTCTTTTATTTGTTTGAATCATGTAAAGGATCAAGGGTGGGACTCATCCCCTCACTTTACACTTATTCTTAGTTCTTTAAGTCCTACCCCTTATTGTAAGCCATGCTTAGGGACCCTAGAGTTCCCTCTGAACTTGGATGCGTAAGGGCTAGTAATTCCACACATTGCACTGATCTATTAAATCTTTAGGTGTAAGCATTGCCTGGGCTTCCTGAAAGCCCTTGAAACTTTGAAACACTCTAAGAGAATGCCTTGGAATCTGGAGCCTGGATTTGGAAAAATACATGCGTTGGATATTAAGGTTGCTTTGGGCTTCCTCGGGTCCATTTTTAGTTTTGATGTATCTATTTCCCTTCCACTTTAGCAATAACTTTGTAAAAAGACTTGGGGAATATTAGTAATAGGGCGTGGGAGGGGATTTACTTTCCCGTATAGGTCAAAAGGGGTAGAAATCATGCGCATAGGAATTTAACATTGCAAATCACTTAGAAATCATGCCTATAGGACTTTAACATTGAAAATCACTTAGAAATCACGCCCATTGGACATTAACATTGCAAATCACTAAGAAATCATGCCCATAGGCCTTTAACATTGCAAATCACTTAGAAAACATGCCTGACGTTAATATTGCATACCATTCAGAAATAATGCCTATAGGATTTTGTATTGCAATCATAATAGAGATCATGTCTATTGAAACTGCATATGCGTTAGACAAACTATAGGATAATTACATTCATCTTTTATCAATGCTTTAACAACCCCCTTTAAAAATCGAGACCTAGATGTCATGCCTACAGGATTAATTGCAACTTGCCTGATCCGTTTAAGTAACAGCAGTCTGCCAATTGGTTCTTAACATTTTTTAAGTAATGTTTTCAACAAACCTTTTGTAAAACATGTGTGCTTTCTAACTCTACAAATTTGCATTATTTTACATGAACAATCTTTTTAAAATAGTTCTGCCTAAGCATGTTAATCAGCCTCTAAAACTGCCTTTAAAACAATCCTGCAACCAACTCTTTTCTCAAAAGACTCCTGCGTTCAGAACTCTTGAATAAATCTTCTGCATTTTCACTCAAACAGTCCGATGCTTTCAAAATCTGTTTATGGACTTACTGCAATCTATACTTTCCTTTAAAATTCTTCTGCGTCTGACTGCCTTTTATGAAATTAGTATTTTTCTAAATCATTCGCCTAAAATACTTTGATTTCTCACAAACCAGACCTGAGGGGCTCAAAGTACATTTATTAACCAACTCTATGTGTTAAACTAATCTATCCATTGTCAGTTTTAATCCTAAGACCAAATAAGTAATTGCAAGTCATGCTAAGCTAATTGTTGTATGGCTTACGTGGTTTTATGTGCAGCCTTTGTATGTTTGTTTATTCCCCTTATGTGCTATTTGTTTTTGATTGACGCCTTAGCATTTTTACTGTTAAACATCATATATTCCCTTATCCCCTTTCTCCCTTTCTAAGATTAGAAGTCCAAATACCCCAGGACTGATAGGTTGGTACTAGCATGCAATAAGTAAATGAGACTAAACACGCTTAAATACTTTAACGGGGTGGGAAGGGTAGAATATGGAGATGATGACAATGCGCTAATATCATAAGGCGGACCCTTTTTGGAACATGTGCGGGATATTGCATCGAATAATCCATATTATAGTTAAACCTAGGACTCTCTTTACTTTTCCTTTATTTAAATATATTCTTTAAACTAAAATTCCCTTTTACTTGTGCCATCCTTCTTTCAAAGTTGTCAACTTGCTTGCATTTCTTATGTGCAAACTTTGTTTGTCTATATCTATTCTTCTTAAAGTCACAACAAAGCAAGTCCGGAAACCATACTAGTAGATCTTGAGGGGTGCCTAACACCTTCCCCTCGAGATAATCTCAAGCCCTTACCCAAACTCTGGTTTTCCTTCAAATCCATCTTATTTTCTCAAAAAGTGTCCTAATGCACTATAATTATTAGGTGGCGACTCTTCAACCTCCATAGCCCAAATTTCCCCAAAAGGGGATAAAATAATCATTCCACTCATAATGTCGTAAACCCGATTTCTTTCCCTCAAGTGAAAATGGGGGGTGTCAACAGGACCCCGTGTCAAGAACATGAGCCTCTAGAATACAGAGTAATATCCTACTACAAAGTCAGTCTAAAACTCATAAAATGCAGAAATAAAGGATTGGGATAGAGGGAAGAATCATCGATGCGAACGCCCTGTAGCTACCTCAGATACTCCCGAAGATATGAACTCTAGATCAGCTGGATCTACTCAGCCTGAGACTGCCATAGATCTTCACACAAGGTGCAGGGAGTAAAGTGAGTACTCCGACACAGTGAGTAATAAACATAACTACAGTCTGAAAGCAAGAAAACACAGAAAATGCACAAAATACTCTACATCTAGCAGATGATGTCCAAAACAGTGGAAACGATAAACAACAAATATTACAGTCAAGAAATAATGCATGAAGGAATGCAACACATATAACGGTACATACTAGTACCCGCTGCGGCGTGCAGCCCGCTCCTCTTATTTAATGTTGAAGACGCTCACTGGGGGTGTTACAGACTCCGGAGGGGCTCCTACAGCCCAAGGGCAATATAAGCCAGGTATTGGCATAAAACAAGCTCCCGGCCTCACTATTAATATATATATAATCGCTATGGCGTGTAGCCCAATCCATATCAAGGAACCATCTTCACTACTAGGTCCCCGACCCATTTCAGTCAAATAAGTCCACATCCAATTAGGCATGACGTACTATAGGGATCTCAACCCTCATATCATTTTCACTTAAGGCTCATGTATAAAACACAGTTATTATATTGTTTTTAATATTTGAAAACATGACTGAGAATTTATGTTATGCACACAAGTGAAGAAAACACATGAAGATCCACTAAGGATTTTTACAGGTTGGCACAAGGCCCCAAACACGCAATAAGCCCAATTCACAATAATAAAGTATGCGTTTTATTCGCCTAATTAGTAGAAATTAACACTCGGGATGGACTAAGTCTCAATCCCCAATAGTACATGTTCCCTCAATCATAGTGGAAAACATGTCACGCCTCAATATAACATTACGATGTGAAAGTATGGGGTTTAAAACCCTCATAGCAGCAGTTACATCAACTACTCACCTCTAGCCGACCAAAAACTAGCTAGCAATGCCCTTTCCTATCGAATCAACCTCCTCTCACGTTGAATCTGGCCAAAACAACAACGAATACATTACAATAGGCTAAGGGGAAATAACCCAATCGAAAAGAATAAAAAAATATCAAAAACCACGAAATTTTCAAAACCCGAGCACCGGGCCTACTTCTCGAAAGCCAGAATTTTTTACACCAAAATATTCCTTATCTCGCCATGAGTCTATACATATAAAATCCATCAATATCAGAGTCCAATGCTCCCTCAAATCCAATTTCTCATTCAAAAATACAAGCCCTAGTTCTTCCCTTTTTACCCAAATTCTATGAATTTTGGTGTTGAAATCATAATTAGATGTTGTTTCTAGGCCATAAGACTTACCTCCAACTGATTCCCAGTCAAAACCCTCTAAATTCCTCGCCAAAAGCTTCCAAGGTCGTTCAACAATTGTGGAAATTAGACCCAAGTCGCGAATGAAATATCCTTAAAACATTCTGCCCAGGCATTAATTAACCTTCTGCGATCGCAACCTTGCTATTGCGATCGCATAGCATAAATTTCCAGACCTTCAAAAATGCTCAATGTGATTGCACCACTGCCTCTGCGATCGCAGAGCACAACTTTCCAAACCTATGCGATTGCACAGCCTCTTATGTGATCGCATAGAACAAATATGATCCCCTTCCAAAACCTCCTATGCGATCGTAATACTACCTATGCGATCACATAGAGAAAATTCTTTGCAACACTTCAGATATTTGTCTGCAACTCTCAAAGGCCATGATTTGTCCGATTGACCACCCCAAAACACCTCGAGGCCCCCAAGACCTCAAACAAAAGTGACAACCCATCCTAAAACATCATACAACCATGTTTCAATCATAAAAAAACATCCAACAACACAAGAATCATCAAATTACAAAAGATTCAAGCATAAGTTAAACTAAAACTTCTGAAACTTGCATTCGATCAAAAACCTGACCTAAACACCTCTGAACCAACTGAAATTTTTCACACACATCCAAAACCGCCTAATGAAGTACTGCAACTCTTGGAATTCCATTCCAACCCTCGAATAAAAATCTCCCCAATCAATCGGATATCGCCGAAATGCTAACTTAGCCAATTCAAGCCTAATTCTACACCGAGCCTCTAAAATTACTTCTGATTGCTCTTCTGAGCTTTAGATAATCCCCCAAAACTAACTGAATCATTAGAAATCCATTCCAAGCCTCTAACTCACAAGTCAACATCCGGTTGACTTTTCCAAACCAACCCTTTATTAAAGAGACTAATTGTCTCATTTCCAACCAAACTCAACCCGAATTACTTCAAATTCATAAAAAAAACGTACCATAAAACATGTAGAAGCATAAAATGGGGAAAACGGTTTAAAATACATGAGACGGCGGGTCGGGTCGTCACAGGGTTCCAATAGCAACTGTGCCCTTTGAAGTCATTGTGTTACCTCCAAGAGTTCCATTCTGGTAGCAATGTCAGACATAACACTGTTCCACTCGAATGACATACCATGGGATTACACAGTTGAAGCCAGGAGGAAAGGGAAAACCAAAACTGGAAAAACAATTGTTGTGAGAGTATGACCAGAACAAGCAGAGTCTACACACCCAAACACCTAGCCGAGTCCAATAAGCAAGACTCTTGATAGCCTATTGAAACCGGGCCCGATGATCTTTGGAGGAAGATACAAGAAAAAGAGTACTGGGTCATTGAACAACTAAATAAAACACCAACACAGATTTCCATCTTAGCTCTTCTACAGTGCTCCAACGCATACAAGAATGCCTTGATAAAGATACTAAATGAGGCATATGTTCCCAGCAACATAACAGGAGGAGAAATGACGAACATAGGACAAGTACTGGAGAACCACAAAATCACCTTCCACGAAGATGAGCTGCCACCAGAAGGGCTAAGTCACAACAAGGCGCTGCATGTCACTGTTCAATGCGAGGATTATTTCATTAGTAGAGTCCTTACCGACGGAGTATCCAGCATCAACATATGTTTGTTCATAATTCTCAGTAAATTGGGGAAGAGCCTGCATGAGATCAATGATGGGGCCATCAATTTCAAAGCCTTCGATGGGTCCCAAAGGTCCACTATTGGGGAGAATAGATTATGCCTTTGGATGGGACCAACTTGGTTTGACGTTGACTTTTAAGTAACAGACATCCCAACATCTTACAATTTTCTATTGGGATGACCATGGATTAATGCCATTGGGGCTGTAGCATCAACCCTGCACCAGGAAGTAAAGTTTGAGTGGAATCATCAAGAGGTGGTCATTCATGGCGATCGTAGCAACCCCATATACAGTCGCCATACCATCCCAATGATAGGAGAAAGAAGGAGAATAGGCAGAGTAACGTACCATCACATTGAGTGGATCAATGTTTTGGACAAAGATAAATGGTGGGATAACAAGATTGAGAGCATACTTGTGGATATGAGCCTAAAAAGAACTTGGCAAAGTCCTCTAAGGAATTTCCAAACCCATCAAACTAAAGAAACATGGCACTACCTTTGTTTTGGGATACGAATATACCTGGAAAGAGTTCGAGGAGTTGTCGCCACCATGGTGCGGTCCGTACTATCCACTAGAGCACCCGATACCTCGTTTGGAGCAGACTTTCCAACCAACAGATACTATATATGTGTCAGAAGAACATGGATCATTAGCAACAATGAAGAATATGTTTTTAGAGGACAATGATATGGAATGTTGTGTTATTTTTGAGGAGGAAGGGGAGGAAGGTCCTTCCATACAAACTGTGAACCGAGGAGAACGCCCTAGTAATTGGTCCTTCACAACCGCCGAGGCCCAAAAAGTTTTTGGGTAGCAATGCTAAACAAAGCACCATGCATCACATTTTACTAGATGATTTACTTTCCGTATTTTCTTTAATTATCGAAAAGAGCTCCGATGTTCAAAAACAATTATGAAATTTAATCAAAGCTTTTCAGTTTCTTATATATCTAGCTCTTATTACTTCCCTTTTCTCTATCATTTACTTTATTTACACAATATTACTATTACTTATCTTGATGATGAACCGACGATTGTGACTCGCAATGAGACAATGCAACACATGGGCATAGATTCAGAAGAGGATGTTATACTAGAAGAGGTCGTCAAAGAGGTTGAGGATTTTGAGAATAGGCCTAAGTCTAACTTAGACGAAACTGAGGTCGTTAACTTGGGGGATATACAGAATGTCCAGGAAACGCGCATCAGTGTTCACCTGTCACCATCAGAAAAGAAAGAGTACACGGAGTTTCTAATGGAATATGAGGACATATTGACCTGGTCATATGAATGGTCTTAGTACATCCATTATAGCTCACAAACTGCTAATAAATCCAGCATGTTCACCGGTAAAGCATAAACTTAGAAAGTTCAAGCCAGACGTGAGTTTGAAAATCAAGGAAGAAGTCACCAAGTATGTCAAATCTAAGGTTCTCAGGGTGGTAGAATACCCGATGTGGTTAGCAAACATCGTGCCAGTACCAAAGAAATATGGGAAGGTTAGATTCTTTATGGACTACCAGAATCTTAACCGGGCCAGTCCGAAAGACGACTTCCCCTTACCAAACATACATATTCTTATTGCCAACTGCACGAAGCATGAGTTGCAGTATTTCATTGATTTTTTCGCTGGGTATCATCAGATATGGATGGATGAGGAAGATGCAGTTAAAACAACTTTCATCATGATATCGACGCCCCATTTTTCTGAAGAGCGAAATCAGGTTTACAACATTATGGGAGGACAACCCTTATTCACTCTGGGGGAATTTGGATTTATAGAATTTGGAGAGTTGCTACCTAATGATTATAATTCATTAGGACACTATAAAGAGAAGAAGCAATTTTGAAAGAAAATTAGAGTTCGGGTAAGGGCTTGAGATTATCTCGACGGGGAGGTCTTAGGCACCCATCAAGATCCACTAGTGTGGTTCCCGGCCATGCTTAATTGTGATTTTAAAAGAAGTAGAAGAGAGCAAATAAAGTTCTCACATAAGAATTCACAAATAAGTTTGAAAGCTTAAAGGAAGGAAAAGGCATAAACAATTTTGGAAAAGAGAAAGATTATTTGAAGAAAAGCATAATTTGAAGAAAAAGGAACATTTTGCAAATAAAGAAAAGAAAAGGAAAGGGGTCACGTCAATATAATATCCAGCAATCACTCCTCAAAAGAGGATTCGCACGAGATATTAGTGCACCGATCATCATATCCATATTCTACCCTTCTCACCCCATTAAGGTATTTTAAACGCTATTAGTCTCGTTTACTTATTGCATGCTACTATCCGTCACAACCTATCAATCTGGGGTATTCGAACTTCTAATCCTAAAAGGGAAAGGAATGGGGGCAGAGGCATATATAGGGGTATAAAGTGTGAAACACTAGTTTCGACAAACAAAACACATAACAAGTAGAGGGGATTGACAAACAAACATGTGAGGCTTACAAAAACCACGTAAATCAGATAACACTTAGTTTAGCATGCCTTGCACATACTTATTTGGTCTTTAAGTTAAAACTTAAGCGGCGGACAGACTAGTTGAACACATAGAATTAGATAAAAAGTCTATAATAGATAACTCTGATCCAATTGTCAGAAATTGAAGTATTTTAAAAGAGTGATTCAGAAAGTGCTGATTTCAAAAAAGAATAGCCTAACACAGGAGACTAAAGAAAATAAGAACTGCAGCAAGCAGACTGTATTGAGTAAAACACGGTAGAGTTGTGGAAGAGCTTTAAAAACGAGATACTTAAAAAAAGAACGAGTTGAAGGACTATTTTTAAAGAGAGTCTCAGGGACTGAGTATACATTTAGACATAAGATTTACAAGAAATGCTTCAGATAAAAGAATGCAGATTGGCAGAGTTAAAAAGCATTGGTTTATAAGAGTTCATACAGAAAATGTTGAGGCCAGTTGACAGATTGTTATTACTTAAAACAGTATCAAAGGAGTTTGAGACGAACTCCTATAGGCATGATATCTGTGTCTGATTTTAAGAACTGTTATTAAACTAATAAAAAAGGATTATTTGATTACCTATAGTTTGCCTAACGCGTATGTACTTCCAACAGACATGGTTTCTATATGAAACTTATTACATGAATATTAAATCCTATAGGCGGGATTTCTAATGACTTGCAATATGTTAAAACATTAAACCTATAGACATGTTATCTAGGCGATTGAATTAAAACAATAAACCTATAGACATGGTATCTAAGTGATTGAATTAAACATTAAACATATGGACATGGTATCTACCCTTTATTTGATGCAAGAAAAAGTAAACCCCTCCCACACCCTTTTACTAATATTCCCTGAGTTATTTTTACAAAATATTATTACAGAACCAGAAAAGATGATAGAAGAAGTGTAAAATACATCAAAGTCTAAAACTAGATCCGAGCAGCCTAATTCAATCTTAGTACCCAATAACATGTGATTAAACAATTCCGGATTCCAGATTTCCAAAGCCTTCTGTTATCCAATGTGTTTCAGAGTTCCAAGGATCCTCAAGGGCTCCAGGCAGTGCTTACACTCTGGATAACAATTAGAACAGAATAGTGCAGTGTGGAATAACTAATCCTCAAAGTCATGAAGACGAATAACATGATGATATCATGACTGGAACTGTACTCTTCATACAAAGGGTAAAGGAAAGGGATTCAAATAAGAAAATCATTTGCGAAAATATAAGGAGAGAAAGCATAATATAAAACACATGATGAAAGAAAGCATGATAGGCTAAGAAATAAACACATAGTGAAGGGAGTAAGCACATAGTTAAAGGGGGATTATTTAACTAAGAGTGACATACCAGTTAGAATAGCAGAATAACAAGAGCAAATAAACATCCAGAAGTCAGCAGGAGCAACTCAAATTCTTCATCAAATACTTGAGAATTCAAAAGGGACTCAAGAGTGTTTCAAAAAGAGAAGAGGAGTAGAGTGCTCAATACTTGAAATTCAGAAAGCAGTAGTAGAGAAAGTATTGATATTGTGTAGTGTTTAATTGTGAAAAGTGTGCAATTCGAAGTCTGAAATGTGTCTTTGTGCAGAAAAAGTAGTCCCATTTACAGGGATGAAAACAAGTGAGCGAAGGTAAGAAAATAATTTTTAGTCAATCACATAACGTCTCCCTAAGGCTAAGGGATATGACTTCAAATGGGCATGATTTAATTAAGGAAAGAAAAGTAACTAAAAACCTTTTCAAAGTAGCATAACAAGGGTAAGTACACAGATTTAATTTAAGGCAGAGATTTATGGTACACGATTTGTGAGACATAAGGAAAGTATATCAATCAAACAGCTATCAAATTTGAAAGCTTTGTCCAAATGAGCATAGTCAGAAAAAGGGTGAGGAAAGGTTCAATTAGGGAAAATCAGTAACAATCAATCGAGCCTTAGTAAAAGGAATTCAGGATCAATCACAAGTTGGAAAACCCTTTTGAAAGAAAAGCTCTCATATATAAAGAATTCAAGTGTCAAACAAGAAAGAAGAGATTGGTACAGAAAGTTTAAAATCATAAGGAAAAAAAGGTTCCAGTTTAGTTCATAGACTCAACATGAGTTTGAGAAAGCTCAGGGTACTGAAATAGAATCCTAGTCCCAACACAGAACCAAAACTCGCAAAAACCCCCCCAAACCCTAGGGTTTCAATTCGAGTAGGGTACAGATAGGAGAAGACAAACCGCTGTAACAGACCCAGAGGTCTCTTTCAGAGTCTCATGAGAAAACACACAAACACAATAGCAAGTTCGAAGCAATAGAGTGAACAACCATAAAGAATTGTATTAAGAAAAGATCAAAACTCAAGCTAATTCATGAGGAAAAGAGGTGACATAGAACTTAGGAAATGGTAGATGAAACAGGTTTAGTAAAGGAAAACAAAAAGCTCAGTAAGAAAATAGCAAAGGAACACATAAGATAGACATGGAAAATCATGATGTAGAAACCAGTAGAAAAATTACATAACACAAGTAGAAGAATATGCGTAACAACAAAAAATAGGAGAAGACATGCGAGGAAAGAATACAAGACATAAAAAAAACTCATAAAAGATGGCATAAATAGATTCACACGAAGAAAAGAAGTCAAATATCGCTTTAAGATTTTTTGAAAATCCTAAATTGAAACAGACTTGATGGAAAGAAAATTAGGGAAAAGCATTAAGACCTCAAGTATAACACAAATCTATCACAGATCCTAGAAAACAAAGGGAAAAAGGAACCTCGAACAGCTTTCATGGTTTCTCCAAAACTCAAGAAATGAGAAGGCTTGGAAAGGATATGGTCTCGAATAGGTCTGAACCATATCAAGGCCATTTAACACGTCGGAACGGAGCCAGAGATGCCATAGGACCTCAAATCTGTAGAAGATATGAACGGGCACCATTGAGGTTGAACCCCGAAAGCCTTGAAAAGCCATGATTATGGGTGAAAGGAGGTGAGCACAGGCCACCCAGGGCTTGGGATGCCATGGATTTTGATGAAACATAATAGAAATCGGTGGGAGAAAATTAGGGTTTTAGAGAAGGCTAGAGTGAGTTGGAGAGAATGATGAGTTTAGAGATGGAGTAAGTGAATGATTTAGATTTAGGAGGTATGAGAATTAAAAAGGAAAGAAAGGATCCCAGTCATTGATCAAAATGATTAATGGCCAGGATTGAAGTAGAAGTCGGAGGGGTATAAAATTGGGTCAAGGGGTCGGGTTAAAAATGGAATTGGGCTGTTTTAATTTGGGTGGAATTTGAGGGTTAAAATTTGAGGTTAAAATTGAAATAGAAATGGCTATGTTTTAATAACCAATTTTCCCCGTTTGATTTTATAAAAATAGTAAAAGTGTTTTAAAATCCAATTAAAAGCATTGAGTTAAAAATAATATGTAAATATTAATTTAAAAATATTGGGATTGCTTTTGTGATTAAAATTCTATTAAATCTGAAAGTGGGCTAAAATTATAATTACATACAATTTAATTTTAACAGTACTAAATGGACTTGTAAAAATATAAAAAAATCATATAAACTATATTTTGATGTAACTGTGAGAATATGATAAACTATTCACCGAAATGATAATATTTTGGGAATAATTATTGGATTTTATGGTTTAAATATAGGTCATAAATTAGTTTTAAAAATATTAAAAATGCCAAAACCCTTTGATGTGATTACGCATGCACACATATACTATTTTGAAAGTATTTTGTGTTGAAACACGTTCTCAAGTCGCTAAACTAAACGTGTGTTCATATTTGTAGGTTTTGATAAATGACAAACCGACGTGAACGGAACATTGACATATGCCGAAGTCCAAGCACAAGAGAAACAAAGATCAAGATTTAGTAAAGCAACAAAGTTATACATGAGTCGTTCTATAATTGTGATCTTGATCCGACAATTGATTCAAGACTTGGCTTCTCTCGTAAAATCATTTCTATCAAATCATGCATCTTTAATTTAAAGCAAAATGATTTTCAAACATTTCATTTTAACCAAAATGAATTCTAAACATGTCTTTCAAATCTGGACAAAGATAATCGATTATGTACTTTATGATAATCGATTATGTTAAAGCAGTGTACACCAGATTTTACAAAGCTGTAAGATAATCGATTATGTACCTTATGATAATCGATTATGTTAAGGCAGTGTACACCAGATTTTACAAAGCTGCAAAATAATTGATTATGTACCTTATGATAATCGATTATGTTAAGGCAGTGTTCACCAGATTTTTCAAAGCTACAAGATAATCGATTATGTACCTTATGATAATCGATTATGTTAATGCAGTGTTCACCAGATTTTTCAAAGCTACAAGATAATCGATTATGTGCCTTAGACTAATCGATTATGTTGAGACAGTGAGCATCAGATTATACAAAGTAGCAAAATAATCGATTATGGCTTTCTGGTAATCGATTATATTAAAGACCGTTGCCAAAGTATTTTCAAACACTGAAAAATAATCGATAATGTATAATCAGACAATCGATTATGTTAAGCATAAAATCGGGAATTGATTTTTGAACGTTGTCAGGTAATCGATTATATGATTTGGATAATCGATTATTCTGCTTAAAATCTGGGATTGATTTTTGAACGTGGCAGATAATCGATTATACAGAATCAGATAATCGATTATCCTAGCACAAAATCAGCAATTTGTGATTGGCAATTAAGCAACGGTCTTGGGTGTTTTGAGCACTATAAATACAACTCAAATTCACTCTTCTAAGCACAACAACTGATTACATTCTTGCTAATTCTTACATACTCTCTTTGCAATCATTTTATATTCATTTCATAAGTTTTTGAGAGCCAAACTCTTGGCGAAATTGTTGTGTTCTTGAGCGTATTGTTTTTACTCATATCTACTCTATTAAGAGAGTCTTGTCTTGAGTGTTAAGTGTTTGTACACACTTGAAGGGATATTCCAATCCCTTGTTGTAAGAAGGAAAAGTAGTTCCTTGGTTTGAAGTCTTGAGGTGTGGTATCCTCGAGCTGGTTGAAGTCTTGTAGAGTGTATATCTACGAGCAAGAGTAACGGTTTGTTAAGCACCCGTAAGCTTAACGAAGTTAGTGTAAAACTCGAGAGAGTCTCTCGGGGACTGGACTAACCACGTGTTGTGGTGAACCAGGATAAAATTCGGTGTGTTCTCTCCTTATCTTTTTAATTACTTCACTTAAGTTATTCCTGCAATTTTTAATTCCGCAAATTTACATTGTTTTTTATTATAACGCTCTTCACCCCCCCCCCCCTCTAGCGTTAAGCGTATATTCTAAAAATTGGTATCAGAGCCATACTCTCTGAAAGACTTAACAGTTTGAGAGAAACTTTCCATGGCTTCTACTCGTAGTGTTTATGCAGGACTAGGTAAAGGACAATGCTTCACAAGCCCACCACTTTTCGATGGCACCAACTACACTTACTGGAAGGAGAGAATGAGGATTTTTATACAATCAAACAACTTCCAACTGTGGAAAATTATCAAAAATGGAGAACTACAACCTACCAAAAAGGTTGGAGAAGAACTTGTTCCAAAAAACGGAAGACGAATACAACGCCGATGATATCAGAAAAATAGAGAACAACGCAAAGGCAATCAACATGATGTATTGTGCAGTGAACCCCGATGACTATCAAAAAATATCATGTTGCACCACTGCCAAGCAAATGTGGGACAAATTCGAAATCACCTACGAAGGTACGGACCAGGTAAGGGAAGCTAAAATTGATTTCCTAACCCACGAATATGAACTGTTTTGCATGAAGGAAAACGAGAAGATAGATGACATGTTCGAACGATTCTCAAAAATCGTTAATGACCTACACGCCCTCAAAAAGACATTCACATATAAGGAGTTTGTCCTGAAAATTCTACGAAGCCTCACTCCGAATGGCATTCCAAAGCTGATGCTATCCAAGAATCAATCGGCATCACAAACGTCACCATCGACGGACTACGAGGTAATCTTAAAACTTATGAATCAACTATTCTTAACTCTCCTTTGGATGGTCAAAGGAAAAGAAAGATTGCGCTCAAAGCATCAACTACTCAACCTCAAAATGATGAGGAGTCAAGTGATGAAGATATCGAGCTTGGACTCGTTATTAAGAAATTTCACAAGTTCATGCAAAAGAAGTATGAACGAAAAGGTAAGCAACAAGGCGACCAATTGAAGTGCAATGGATGCGGAGAAATCGGGCATATCAAATCAAATTGTCCAAACATCAAAAAGGAGAAGAAACCATTCAAGAAACAAAGAGCATACATCTCTTGGGGACGCGACTCCGGAGACGAATCAAGTGATGGAGAAGGAAACGAGACCGCAAACTTGTGTCTTATGGCACACGAAGAAAATCAAAATGAGGTATGTACTTCTTCTAAGAACTATTTCACTTTAGAAGAAATGCAAGATGCATTTGATGAGTTGTATAAAGAGTTTATTAGCGCTTCTAAATCTATAAAAGATTTAAGAAAACAATTTTCTTCAAAAGAAAAGGATTTTGAAAAACTCACTCTTGAGAATGAGAAATTAAAAGAGGAAAATAAGTTTTATGGCAAAAGAAGCGCCGATAAACCCGAAAGCTCAAATAAGGATTGTACTTCTTGCAAATCTCTAAAGGAAGAAGTAGAAAGTCTTAGAAGCACTTTGCACAAATTCAATTCTTCACACAAAAATCTCAATGAAGTGCTTGTAAATTTGAAATCCACTAAGCACGGTATAGGCTTTAAACACGAGACGAAAGAAAAAGTTGAGTCCATTCCTAAACCACCTAAGACTCAACTTAGGCAAAACAAAAATGCCAACACTCAACCTAGAAATTTTAGTCCTAGAATTGCATCTCATCCTAGAACAAATGCTAGGAGAAATATTGGAATGTATAGACCACCTAGACAAGATTTTCGAAAACCACATCAAAACTATATTTCTAAAAATGTAGTGAACACTAGAAGAAACGTTGGCATGTATAGACCACCTAGATAAGATTTTCGAAAACTACATCAAAACTACATTCCTAAAAATAGAGTGAATAATTTTAGACCCCCAAATTATTATCATCCTAGAAGAATGCACAATCCAAATGTCATTTGTCATTATTGCAATAAAATTGGACAATTGCTCCCGCATGCTTCACTAGACATAGACATTTCACTGCAGGGCAATCACAACAATATGTTGCTCCTAACGCACAAGGACCCAAAATGGCTTGGGTACCAAAATCTCATTAATTTGTTTTGTAGGTGTGTTTGAAGGGATCAAGTGTACCTTGGTACCTTGATAGTGGATGCTCCAAACATATGACCGGGGATGAATCAAAATTCCTTCAACTAAAACCCACGGAAGGAGGAAATGTTATTTTTGGAGACAATAACAAAGGAAAGATTATCGGCATTGGATCGGTCGGTAAGGACGAATCCTCCGCCATTAAGCATATTTTGCTAGTTAAAGGTCTTAAACATAATCTCTTGAGCATAAGTCAATTATGTGACAAGGGAAATCTTGTATTGTTTGACTCCGAAGAATGCTTAGTTATCCGTCGTAGTGATTTTAAAATTATTCTTCGTGGTATTAGAATGGATAATATCTATATGGTTGATCTTGAAAATTCTTCATCAAGTTATGTGAATTGTCTTTTGAGTAAAGAAGACGACATGTGGTTATGGCATCGTAGAGTAGCTCATGTAAATATGAATCTTTTAAACAAACTAGTTTCACAAGATTTAGTACTTGGTCTTCCAAACATGAAATTTGAAAAAGACTCTGTTTGTGATTCATGTCAAAAAGGGAAACAAACAAAGGCTTCTTTTAAATCCAAAAATGTTGTTTCAACCATTAGACCTTTAAAACTTCTACACATGGACCTTTTCGGACCTTCTAGAATTAAAAGTCATGGTGGTAATCTTTATGCTTTTGTTATTGTTAATGACTATTCTAGATTTACATGGACGTTATTTCTTGCTCATAAAAGTAATGCCTTTCAAGCTTTTACAAGTTTTCTTAAACGTGTTCAAAATGAAAAGGACACAACCGTCACTTACATATGAAGTGATCATGGGGGAGAGTTCGATCACAATCTCTTCGTGGACTTTTGTGACGAACTCGGTATTGAACATACCTTTTCGGCTCCACGTACACCAAAACAAAATGGAGTGGTAGAACGTATAAATCAATGTCTCGAAGAGATGGCTAGAACCATGCGCGAAGAGGCCGATATTCCCAAATATTTTTGGGCGGATGCCGTGAGTATCGCAAGCTATGTTTTAAACAGAGCTATCATTAGACCGATACTCATGAAAACTCCCTATGAACTCTATAAGGGAAGGAAACCAAATCTTTCCCATGTTAGAGTCTTCGGTTGTAAATGTTTTATTCACAACAATGGAAAAGATAACTTGGGAAAATTTGATGCGAAATCTGATGAAGGAAGTTTTCTTGGTTACTCATCACGTAGCAAAGCATACAGAGTGTTAATAATCGAACCAAAACTGTTGAGGAATCTCCTCATGTAGTATTTTGTGAAAATGATGCTCGCTTGGCGATAAAGGATTCTTGTGTTGATCTTGCAGATGCTTTAAAGAAAATCAATCTTCAAGACGAGGTACAAAAGGAGGATCCAAAGGAAGTTCAAGATGAAGTCATGGAACAACCTTCGGAAGAAGTACCACCACAAGAAGAAGAATCGATGATGCCTAAGGCTTGGAGGACGTCTAAAGACCATCCTCTTGACAAGGTAATTGGCAACATCGAGAAAGGGGTAAGTACACGAAACCTTCTTAAAGAATCCTATTCTTCACTCAAGAACGAAACACATAGAAATTAGACATCACTTTATAAGAGATCACGTTCTCAAGGGCGATGTCGAAATTGAATTTGTTGAAACCAAAAATCAATTGGCCGACATCTTCACAAAGCCTTTAGAGAAAGAGTCCTTCTTCCGAATTCGTAGTGAACTCGGAATTCTTGACTCCACGTTGATCTAATTCATGCATTGCATTTTTATGTTTTACCGATTACTAACTTGAGCGCCAGAGGCGCCTAATTCTTTTTTGCAGGTATCGCCCCAAAGACAGGGGGAATTATCAGACACTGGTGCAGAATAATGGATTTCTCTAAAGTCAATAATAGATTATTCCCCATTTACGTTTTATGTTTATTATGCTGGAAAATTGACATAATCGATTATACAACACTACAATCGATTATCTAACAGTTTTGGCTTTGCAGGATTTTAGCTGTTAAATATAAAAATCGATTATCACATATCCCTAATCTGGTATCACTAATTGATTATCACATATGGTATCACTAATCGATTATGCTGACATTTATTTTCAGGTGTTAAGTCACTGTGTGACAATAATCGATTTTTTAAAACAGAGTAATCGATTTTCCTATTCCGTCTCGGATGTCCGTTACTACATTTCCTGAAATAATCAATTATCTCAAAAGCACAATCGATTATCCCCCGAGTCGGAAAATCACTGGGCACACGAGTCAGAATAATCGATTACCATAGTTCCATAATCGATTATTCTCAGTCTGTATTTCAAAATAGTTATCGTTTCTGACTGTTTGCTCCTTAAATTTTTGCAGATTTCTTCACTTTAATGCTATTTCATTCTTCACATTATAAATAGGTGCATTATATCTTCAATGTCTTCACTCAAACATCCATCTTAGCTCCCAAATTCTTAAAAATCTCTCAAAACTCTTCAAAGGTTATTACTATTTACTCAAAATGACGGGCAAAACTTCCAAACGATCTCGTTCCGGCAAAAATGCTGCCTCCTCTTCCGTCACTCGTCCACTAGTTCATTGTTATAAAGATGGTTCTTATTTACGATTCAATAGTGAAGCCGAACTTATGCGCTTCATGGAAAAAGTTGAAAATCGAGAAATCCTTCCTCCTCGATTTTCCACAGATCGTTTCCTTAATCAAAGCGCCCCTCCATCCACAGCAAATATGCTTATACAAAGCCAACTCCTTGAATTCCTATATCTTCACACTCCTTACATTCACCCTCCTCTGATTCGGGCCTTCTATTCAAATCTCAAGAAGGACGAAGATGGTGAAATTGTCTCGAACGTCGATGGAACTTCAATTCTTCTATCTGAGGCAAATATTCAAGCCCTCACTAAACTCCCGCGCAATGGGGAAGACATTTCTCACTATTCTAGGGAAGAAGGCGCGCTATTTGATGAACAACTTCTCTTCACCCAAATTGGTATCGGTGAATTTATTGCAACTCCAGACCATCGTCGTCCAACCATTACAAACATGCTCCCGGAATATCGCCTAATTTTTTATTTCATCACTCGTGTTCTAAAACCGCGAAAATTCAATCACACAACTATCTCTCATGAGAATTCTAAACTCATGCATGCCATTATCACCGGGGCTCGCATCAATTGGTGCAAGTTCGTCATGACTCACTTATATGATGCAATCGGGGAAGATAAGCCACTCCCCTATGCTTTGTCGTTATGACCATTCCTGTTGCTTCCGGTATCGACACCTCCGTCGGTCCTCACAAAAAGGCGACAAAACATTGGGAAATCCAAGAATCTTCCTTTCCCAATATCGGTGAGCATCCTCCTCCTCCACCTCAAAGACGTCGTCATCCGGCCCCGTCCGATGTATCCCTCCAATCTATTTCCGAGCAACTTGCCTCCATGTCCACATCCATCAATCCTATTGATATGAATGTCAATCGATTCACTCACGAGCTCCATGGATATTTTGATCACGTCAATTATCCGTATGCCCAAATTGTCCTTCGGGAAGATGTACCGGATGTCGAGACGGAAGTCCATGATGATAATGAATAATGTCTTGTCTCTTTGTTTTTCTAGTTTGCATAATATTCTGTCTTTTATGCTTATGTATTTGCAATATTGTTTAATCAATAAAGAGTTAGTTATTTTTTGCTAATGTCAAAAGGGGGAAGATACGGGCTATGCTCACTACTACATACTGGCATAAATTGAGGGGGAAATCATAACTTGAGGGGGAACTCGTTGCATATATATACACTTGTCTTGGATCGTCATTACGAATTAATTAATATGCATATCCCGATATTGGTTTGCCATTATCAAAAAGGGGGAAATTGTTGAAACACGTTCTCAAGTCGCTAAACTAAACGTGTGTTCATATTTGTAGGTTTTGATAAATGACAAACCGACGTGAACGGAACATTGACATATGCCGAAGTCCAAGCACAAGAGAAACAAAGATCAAGATTTAGTAAAGCAACAAAGTTATACATGAGTCGTTCTATAATTGTGATCTTGATCCGACAATTGATTCAAGACTTGGCTTCTCTCGTAAAATCATTTCTATCAAATCATGCATCTTTAATTTAAAGAAAAATGATTTTCAAACATTTCATTTTAACCAAAATGAATTCTAAACATGTCTTTCAAATCTGGACAAAGATAATCGATTATGTACTTTATGATAATCGACTATGTTAAAGCAGTGTACACCAGATTTTACAAAGCTGTAAGATAATCGATTATGCACCTTATGATAATCGACTATGTTAAGGCAGTGTACACCAGATTTTACAAAGCTGTAAAATAATCGATTATGTACCTTATGTTAATCGATTATGTTAAGGCAGTGTTCACCAGATTTTCAAAGCTACAAGATAATCGATTATGTACCTTATGATAATCGATTATGTTAAGGCAGTGTTCACCAGATTTTTCAATGCTACAAGATAATCGATTATGTGCCTTAGACTAATCGATTATGTTGAGACAGTGAGCATCAGATTTTACAAAGTAGCAAAATAATCGATTATGGCTTTCTGGTAATCGATTATATTAAAGACCGTTGCCAAAGTATTTTCAAACACTGAAGAATAATCGATTATGTATAATCAGACAATCGATTATGTTAAGCATAAAATCGGGAATTGATTTTTGAACGTTGTGAGGTAATCGATTATACGATTTGGATAATCGATTATTCTGCTTAAAATCTGGGATTGATTTTTGAACGTTGGCAGATAATCGATTATGCAGAATCAGATAATCCATTATCCTAGCACAAAATCAGCAATTTGTGATTGGCAATTAAGCAACGGTCTTGGGTGTTTTGAGCACTATAAATACAACTCAAATTCACTCTTCTAAGCACAACAACTGATTACATTCTTGCTAATTCTTACATACTCTCTTTGCAATCATTTTATATTAATTTCATAAGTTTTTGAGAGACAAACTCTTGACGAAATTGTTGTGTTCTTGAGCGTATTGTTTTTACTCATATCTACTCTATTAAGAGAGTCTTGTGTTGAGTGTTAAGTGTTTGTACACACTTGAAGGGATATTCCAATCCCTTGTTGTAAGAAGGAAAAGTGGTTCCTTGGTTTGAAGTCTTGAGGTGTGGTATCCTCGAGCGGGTTGAAGTCTTGTAGAGTGTATATCTACGAGCAAGTGTAACGGTTTGTTAAGCACCCGTAAGCTTAACGAAGTTAGTGTAAAACTCGAGAGAGTCTCTCGGGGACTGGACTAACCACGTGTTGTGGTGAACCAGGATAAAATTCGGTGTGTTCTCTCCTTATCTTTTTAATTACTGCACTTAAGTTATTCCTGCAATTTTTAATTCCGCAAATTTACATTGTTTTTTATTATAACGTTATTCACCCCCCCCCCCTGCGTTAAGCGTATATTCTAACATTTTGGGCATAAATATACTTAGGGAAAAATTGGGTATGAACAGTTGCCCCTCTTTACCTAAGGAGGATGAGAGAGTTGTCGGGTCAAGACAAGATGGCCAATTTTGATCAAAACAATGATTGAAAAGAATTCTGACCGAGTCGTGGCTTCTGAGATATCTACATATCCCTGGTTTTATAGTAATAAGGCCATATGTAGTTTAGGAACCATTTACGGAATGTGTCGATAGAGATTCAATAATACGGACACGATGGTTAGGTTTGGAAAAAAGGTGTTTGGAGTCGGATAGGCTGCGGAGAACCGGAGCGGGATTGCTCCTGCTGAGGCGGCTGTTTGCTAGTCGGTGTACCTGCAAATGAGCAATGCGGTATATATTGTGCATAAATTATCATGATGCAAGTTCTGTTGGATCATGAATGTTGTCTTCGCACGGTTAAGATGAAGTTTTTAGACTATGATGTCCTGTGCCATGAAGAGCATAAATAGTTAAGATTCGCCGGCCATGAAATGGTGTTCTCGGGCTATGCATATGGTTCCTCCGAACTATGACTCCTTTGAATAAGTTGGCGATCTTTCAGCCCATGAGAAGGTGGCAATATTTCAGCCAAATGAATGCAAAGGGTGGAGATCTTTTAGCCAAAGCGAGAATTTAAATGTATGTGGCGATATATCAACCAAAGAAAGAATTTAAATGCAGGTGGAAATATTTCAGCCGTTCGAAAAATAAAGTGGAGATATATTCAGCTATGCAGGATGGAGACAATGGTTAGTCTTGGAAGGCAGATAAGTAGCCTTATGCAGGATGGAGGTAGAGCTTAACCTCGAAAGGTAGATGATAGCCTTATACAGAATGCAGATGGAGACAGAGCTTAGTCTCGAAAGGCAGATAAATAGCCTTATGCAAAATGTAGATGGAGACAGAGCTTAGTCTGGAAAGGCAAATAAATAGCCTTATGCAAAATGCAGATGGAGACATAGCTTAGTATCGAAAGGCAGATAAGTAGCCTTATGCAGGATGGAGGTAGAGCTTAACCTCGGAAGGCATATAAATAGCCTTATGCAAAATGTAGATGGATACAGAGCTTTGTCTCGGATGGTAGATAAGTAGCCTTATGGAGGATGGAGGTAGAGTTTAACCTCGGAAGGCAAATAAATAGCCTTATGCAAAAATACAGATAGAGATAGAGCTTAGTCTCGGAAGGTAGATAAGTATCCTTATGTAGGATGGAGCTAGATCTTAACCTTGAAAGGTAGACAAATACCCTTATGCAAATGGAGATGGGGACAGAGCTTAGTCTCGAAGGGCAAATAAATAGCCTTATGCAAAATTGAGATGGAGAAAGAGCTTATTCTTGAAAGGAAGATAAGTAGCCTTATGCAGGATGGAGGTAGAGCTTAACCTCGAAAGGCAGACAGATAGCCTTATGCAAAAAAAGAGAAGGAGACACAGCTTAGTCTCGGAAGGCAGATAAGTAGCCTTATGCAGGATGGAGGTAGAGCTTAACCTCGAAAGACAGACAGATAGCCTTATGCAAAAAATGCACATGGATACATAGCTTAGTCTTGAAAGGCAAAAATTAGCCTTATGCAGAAATGCAGAAATGTAAAGAGTGAATAGTAGTGAGATTTTCTTAGCTGACAGTTGATTACGACATCGTGGCTGCTGGGGATGTTGGGTGAAGATAGTAAAATTTGTGCATAAGCGATCATTATGATGGTTTGCCACCTAAAAGTACGAGTGTGTGAATGTATTCAGATGATCTGGGCCCTGCATTCCAAAGAAAAATCATGAGTTCTACAAGGGGGGAAAAGGTTAATTGATCTTCCAGCGGCTCCTAACGTCATGTATCACTAGGGTAGCGTTGCTAAATGACAGCGACTCAAATGATAGTTATGCATGATTTAGTATATAATAATGTAAGTATATATTTGAAAAACAATTTTATTTTAGATGAACCAACAACTGCAACGTGGTTCAAAGACATGGCAACCTTGCTTTTTCCAGAATTTTGAGGGTCCTTCTCAAAATTCTGCCCCAGTTTACTGTGTTGGCGCTTCTGGCGGCTGTGCTGAATGTCTGAAAATGATTATCCTCAAAATTTTGAGGGTCCTTCTTAAAATTCTACCACATTTTACTAGGTTGGTGCTTCCAAAATGACTGAAAATCTAACTTCAGAATTTTAAGGGTCCTCCTCAAAATTTTGCCCTAGTTCCAATAGCGGCGGAACATGGAATTTTTATTAAAATATGTCCGAACCCATAGGGCTGCCTATGTATCCTCTCTTAAATGGGAATCAAGTCAGGCGTTGTTCAAATTACATCATGAAGAGACATGTGATCATATATAGAATCATTTCACTGCAACTGAATTGATTGGCTTTGGCCATACTTCTCCGTCCATTTTTATAAGAATAAGGGCTCCTTCGGTCAAAACCGATGAACCATGTACGGACCATGCCAATTGGGAGAGAACTTCCGCTTGGCTTCATCTTGATGTGGAAATATTTTCATCAACACCCGATGCCCTGGTGTAAACTTCCTCGGTTTAACTCTTTTGTTGAAGGCCCTGGATATTCTACTTTGATATTACTGACCATGGAAAAATGCATTCATTTTCTTTCCGTCTATAAGGGCAAACTGCTCGTAGCGACCTTTTACCCATTATGCATCGTCTAACTCTCCTTCTTGTATGATCCTCAAAGAGGGAATTTCTACTTCAGTGGGAATGACCGCCTTTGTCCCATAAACCAGCATGTAGGTAGTTTCCCCGGTTGACGTGCGGAATGTGGTATGATATCCCAATAAGGGGAATGACAACTTCTCATGCCATTTATTATGCCTGTCGATCATCTTTCTTAGTATCTTCTTGAAGTTCTTATTGGCTGCTTCTACAGCTGCATTTATCTGAGGTCTATTAGATATAGAGTTCTTATGTTTGATCTTGAATGTTTCACACATCACCTTCCCCAAGTCGCTGTTGAGATTGGAACCATTGCCGATGATAATAGATTTCAAAATTCCGAACTAACAAACAATTTGATCGCGGACGAAATTTGCCACAACTTTCTTAGTCACTACTTTGTACGATGTTGCTTCGACCCATTGAGTAAAGTAATAAATTGCCACTAAGATGAACCTATGCATGTTTAGTGCGGCTGGCTCGATTGGTCTAATATTATCCATTCCCCAATAGGTGAACGACCATGGTGAGCTTGTTGTATTAAGTTCGTTTGGAGGCACCTTTATCATATCTGCATATATCTGACAGCGATGGCATTTTCAAACATATTGGATGCAGTCTGTTTCCATAGTCATCCAAAAATATCCTGCTCGGAGTATTTTCTTTACTAGTACAAAACCATTCATGTGTGGTCCGTAGGTTCCTGCATGCACTTCTTGCAATAGTTTAGTTGACTCTCTTGCTTCAAAACACCGTAGCAATCCCAAATCAGGAGTCCTCCTATACAGGATTCCTCTATTGTGAAAGAAATTGTTAGATGACCTCTGCAGTGTGTGCTTCTGAGTGGCATTGGCGAGCTCTGGATATTCTCCTGTTGTCAAGTATTTTTTGATGTCGTGGAACCACAGTTTTCCATATGCTTCTTCCTCAACATAAGCACAATAATCTTGTTGGCCATAGATCTTGACCTGAATGGGATCAAAGAAGTTTGTATCTGGGTGCTGGATCACGGATGAAAAAGTTGCTAGTGCATCAGAGAACTCATTATGTATTCTGGGAATATGCTGAAATTCGGTCTTTGTTAACCTTTTCCTCAGCTCCTATTGGTGATGTAGATAAGGGAGTATCTTAGAATTCTAAGTTACCCACTCTTATCGAACCTGATGTATGAGTAGGTTGGAGTCTCCGATCACTAGTAACTCCTGAACATTCATGTCAATGGCTAGTTTAAACCCTGAGATGCAGGCTTCGTACTTGGCCATGTTGTTGGTGCACAGGAACCTGAGCTTGGAGGATACGGAGTAATACCGACCGATTTCTGATACCAAGACTGTTCCTATGCTAATCCCTTTGAAATTTGTGGCTCCGTCGAATAACATCCTCCAACTGTCATAGGATTCCGCAATGTATTATCCTATGACAGATATCTCCTCATCAGGAATATACGTCTTCAATGGCTTGTATTCTCCTCCCACAGGGTTCTCAGCGAGATGATCTACCAAAGCATGTCCTTTGACTGCCATCTGAGTTATATAGATAATATTGAATTCACTTAGAAAGATTTTCCATTTGGAGAGCTTGCCAGTAGGCATGGGCTTTTGAAAGATATACTTTAACGGATTCATCCTTGATATGAGATAAGTGGTATAGGCACAGAAATAATGTCTCAGTTTCTGAGCCACCTAGGTTAGAGCATAACAGGTGCGCTCTAATAAGGAATATCGGGCCTCGTACGGGGTAAACTTCTTGCTGAGGTAATAGATTGCTTGCTCCTTTCTCCTTGTTTCATCAATGTGTCCCAGAACACAACCGAACGTTCCATCCAACACTGCGAGATAAAGCAATAAGGGTCTTCCTGGTTCGGGCAGAACCAAGACTGGTGGCATGGACATGTACTCCTTGATTCAGTCAAAAGCTTTCTGACAATCATTAGTCCATTTGATGGAGGCATCCTTTTTAAGCATCTTGAAGATAGGCTTACAAATGACGGTGGACTAAGCTATGAAACGGTTGATATAGTTGAGTCTTCCCAGAAAACTCATAACATATTTCTTGTTATTTAGCGGTGGCAATTCTTGGATGGCTTTGACCTTTGAAAGATCCAATTCCCTCCCTCGGCATCATAATGAAACCCAGTAACTTTCCAGCAGGAACCCCGAATGCACAGTTGGTGGGGTTCAACTTCAAGTTGTACCTTCTCAATATATTGAAGAATTTACTTAGGTCTTCCATATGGTTTGAGTCTTTCTTGGATTTGATGATGACATCGTCCACATACACCTCGATTTATTTATGTATCATGTCATGAAATATGGTAGTCATGGCTCTTATGGAAGTAGCACCAGCATTCTTCAAACCGAACGACATCATTCTATAACATTACATCCCCCATGGTGTGATAAAAGTTGTTTTCTCTGCTTCTTCTCCATCCATCCATCCAATATATCTGGTGGTATCCTGCAAAACAATCAATGAACGACTGCAGCTAATGCTTGGCACAATTGTCGATCAAAATGTGTATATTCGGCAAGGGGAAGTCATCCTTGGGACTGGCTCGGTTGAGATCCCGGTAGTCGACACAGACTCCAACCTTCCCATCCTTCTTAGGTATTGGCACAATGTTGGATAACCATGTCGAATACTCTACTGTTCTGAGAACCCTGGCTTTGACGTGCTTGCTAACCTCTTCTTTGATTTCCAAACTCATGTTGGGTTTGAACTTTCTGAGCTTCTGCTTTATTGGCCATGCCGGATCTATTGGCAACTTGTGAGCTACAATAAATGCGCTGATACCAGCCATATCATCATACAACCATGCGAAGATGTCCTCATACTCTCTTTGGAACTCAGTGTATTCTTTATTTTACGATGGCGACAAGTGCACATTGATGAGCATTTCCTTGATATTCTGTGTGTCCCCCAAATTAACAATCTTAGTGTCGTCCAAATTGGATTTAGGCCTATTCTCAAAGTTCATGACCTCCCTGACAACCTCTTCTGGTATATCTTCCTCCTCTGAATCTATATTTGTTTGTTGCATTGCCTCGTTGCAAGTCACGGTCGTAAGTTCATCATCAAGATATGTACTAGTAATGCAGTGTAGGTAATGTAAATGATAGAGAAAATAATAAGAGTGAGATATATAAATAAACTTTAAATGCTTTGATTGAATTCATAGTTGTTTGAAACATCGGAGCTCTTTTCAAAAGTAAGGACAATGCAGAAAGAAAACAGATCAACTAGTAAAAGGTAAAAATGCGTTGCACGATGCTTTGTTTAGCCTTGCTACCCTGAAGTTGTCATGCCCTGGTGGTCCTGACCGACCAATTGGTGAGGCGATCCCCTCGATTCACAACTTGAACGAAAGGGCCTTCCTCCCCTTCCTCCTCGAAGATAACACAACAGTCCATATCATCTTCCAGAAACAAGTTTTTAATAGCTGGTAGTGCTTCATCCTCCTCTGATCCATATATGCAATCAGCCGGCTGAAAGGTCTGCTCCAAATAAGGTATAGGATGCTCTAATAGGTAGTAGGGACCGCGCCATAATGGCGACCAATGGTTGAACTCCTTCCAAGTGTACTCATACCCTATACCGAAGGTAGTATCGTGTTTCTTCAGCTTGACAGGTTTGGTGATACCCTGGAGATTCTTGCCAAGTTCTTATCCAAGTTCATACCCTCTCCAATTCAGGATGCTCTCAATCTTGTTATTCCACCACTTGTCTTTTTCCACAGCATTGACCCGCTCAATGTGGTGGTATGTTTCCCCGCCTATTCTCCTTCTACCTCCAATCATTGAGATGGTTTGGCGACTGTATATAGGGTTGCTACCGTCTCCATGAATGATAACCTCTGGGTGATTCTATTCGAACTTTACTCACTGATGCAAGGTCGATGACACTGACCCAACGGCGTGGATCCAGAGTCGTCCTAGCAATAAATTGTAGGATGATGGGACGTCTATAACTTGAAAGTATGCATCGAACCAAGTAGGTTCCATCTTCAAGCACAAGGTAATTTCTCCAATGGTAGATCTTTGAGACCCATCAAAAGCTATAACATTGTTAGCTCCATCTTTAATCTCATGCAAACCTTTCCCCAATGTCCTGAGAGTTATTAGTGGACAAACGTTAAGACTGGATCCCCGGTCAACGAAGATTCTGGTGATGGAATAATCTTCGCATTGCACGGAGATATGCAATACCTTGTTGTGAATTAGTCCTTCTGGTGGTAGTTCATCCTCGTGGAAGGTGATCTTGTGGCTTTCCAACACTTGTCCTACCATATTAACCATTTCGCCTCCCGTTATGTTGTTGGTATAAGCTTCACTCAATATTTTCATCAAGGCATTTTTATGTGCCTCAGAGCTTTGCAGAAGAGCCAGGACGGAAATCTGTTAGTATTTTGTTTTCTCTACGATCGAGTATTCTTTAGCCTGTATCTTTCTCCAAAGGTCATCAGGCCCAGTCTCAACAAGCCATCCCGAGTCTTGTTTGCTAGACTCAGCTAAATGTTCTGGAGTGAATACCCTACCTGTTCTGGTCATTCCTTGTGCTGCGATCGCTTCTCCAGTTCTTGTTTTCCTTTTTCTCCTTGCTTCAACTGTGTAATCCCAGGGTATGGCGTTTAAGTTTAATGGGTTCACTTCTGTCATCGTGACCAAAATAGGCATCCTTGGAGGTAACACTGCAACTTCAAATGGTGCAGGTGCCTTTAGAGTTCTGAACTCGACCTCAATTAGTCCTAGAGCCTTTAAAGGAGGAGTTTCGAACTCAAGTGGTATGGACATATTTACCTCATCGCCCTCAGAGGATTGGATCTAGACAACAATAGAATTAAGGGTGGCTGTCGGCTTCTTCGGTTCTTCTCCTTTGGCAATCAATCCAATCATCCATTTAGGGTCCCAATCATTATCAATCTCAATCATACGAATGCCTCCACCCTTGTGGTCAAGCAAAGGGTTGTTGCAGGCATTGGGAGCGAGCTCTTTTGCTATGATGATTTTGTTATCAATCAATGTTTGAATCTTGTCCTTCAACGAGTGACACTCGTCGATGGTATGGCCTTTCATTCCAGAATAGTATGCGTATGTTTAGTTCGGACTAAACATTTGGGAAGGATTTTATGTAGTTATGGATAGTATGGGGGTAACATAATCGGCTGCTTTGAATCTTTTATATAGTTGTTCGATAGGTTCAACAATGGCGATATATTGTCTAGGAGGTCTGCGATCAAAGTTTTTATGGTCGAGGAAATGTTTGGCAAACGGGTGGTGATGGGTAATGACAAGGTTAGGAGTTATATGCTTTGTATACATGTGCGGTTGGGAATATCTTGGTAAAGGTGGTGGAGGTGATTGGTAGGCGGGTGATGGAATTTGGTAGGCGGGTGATGGAATTTGTTAAGTGGGTGATGGTGCTTGGTAATTTAGGAAAGACTGATATGTAAGTGGAGCTGAGGGATAGGTTTGGTATTTCATAGGGGATTTTGTTTTTTGCGCAACCATTACGCAATTCACATCCTTTTTCTTTGACATGCCACCAGATTTTAAGGCCTTGTTGGTGGCCTGTAATGCTTCAACATTAGTGACCATACCATTCTTGATACCTTCTTCAATCCTCTCTCCCGACTTGATGATGTCAGAGAATTTCTCACCCTCTATCAGCATTAGCCTCTCGTAGTATTGCGGATCCTAAGCCCGGACAATGAACATATTCATCTGCTCTTCCTCGAGTGCTGGCCTGACCTTGGAAGCTTCTGACCTCCAACGATTGCATACTCGCGAAAGGTATCTGTGGGCTTCTTCTTCAAATTATGGATATAGAACACATTTTGTGTGTTCTCTGTGTTGAACCTAAATTAATCCATAAAGTTGGATTCCATGCTCACCCAACTCATCCATTTTTTTTGAATCTTGGCTAATGTACCAAGAAGGTGTAACCTTTTAGACTCCTCATGAACAGCTTCATGCGGATCTTCTCTTCTCTTACAACTCCTACCAGCTTACCACAATACATTCTTAGATGGACCCTAGGATCACATATACCGTTGAACATCTCGAACTTGGGAGGTTTTTACCCCTCCGGGAGTTCGACATCTGACTGAACACAAAGATCTTCGTAGTTCAGCCCCTCAATGCCTTTGCTACCTTCGACCCCCTAGACTCTGCCAGATAATTTCTTGAGTTCCGCAGCCAAATTCCTGATGAGGGAGTCTTTGTCATCCGATTTAGATGCACTTGATATTGGCTGAGTATATTGGGTATAGTGTCCACAAAGATGGTATCGTTGTGGATGTGTTTGTTTGCAGTTTGGGAATAAGTAGTGGAGTGTTATTGCATATGTTGCAGGTTAGGGTGTGAGTGGGTTGTGCTGGTGGTTGCGGGGTATTTTGTGGAGGTACGAGGTTCTAGGAATTAACATCAGGAGTGGCAAGGGTGATTGATAGGCTTTCCAAGTTCCGACCTTGGTCCAATTCTTCCCGAAATTTTAGCAATGTCTACTCAAGATGAGCAGCAGCCCCTTTGGTAATTGGGGTATCTGAGAAGTCTCCTCAATTTCCTTTCTAGCATTAGCGTCACCTATTCTTCCTTTGTTCTTGTTTTTGATAGGACATAGAGGAGGAGGAGGTGGAGGGCCCTTGGATCTTGTTGAGTATGCTGATGGTGCCATAATGCACGAACTAACCTTTGGAGAGGGGAATAAAAAACAAAATAAAAACAAAAGGTAAAAAAGTTAGTACGGATTCTGAGAGAGGGAATATTGCAATATTTAAACACTTTGTACAGGTATATAAGTCGTTTCCTAATTTGGGTGCCTCATTGTGCCCGAGGTAAGCCTAGCAGCATATTAAAATTGGAGAACTTATCAAGCTGAATGCCTTATTTTATAAATAAAAAATAAGAAGACCGAAAAACGTAATTTGAAATAATGGAAATAAAGATGACAGTAATGGCCAGTGGCCTTATTACACTACGAAAGCAAGAAATAAAAGATCCTAACTACTTGGTCCCAGAAGGACCTTCCCCAGATTCGGTATTCTTGCCTCGCTCATATAGTTGCATCAACTCTCGTAGTCCTAGTAGCAGATAGGCTTGAGCCAGATGTCCACTTGCACTTCCCTCGGCATTCTGGCAATCTTCAATCCTCTTCAAGAACTTTCCTACCAACTCCACTATATCTCATTCCAGCTACCATAACTGTTTGTTGGCGTTGACAACTATATCCTTCCACTCGACGATCAATTTCAGGTGAGCTTCTTTTATTTCCCGGTGTTCATTTTTGCATTCCAGAATTCTTTTGCGCAACTGATTGTACTTAAATTGTTCTTCATCCTTTTCATCAATAAGCATATGACCTCGGATGAACCCTGGATGACCCAAACTAGTGTGATTATCTTCCAACCAACCTGAGTAGTGTGTCACACATCCTGCATGATACCTGTCTGCCTCAATAGTTTCTCTCCCCAAGACGAGCTTGCAATTCCATATATCCTGAGCTTGACACCTGTGCGGGCTATCGTCGTCCTGAAAGTCAGCCATGAATTGACTCATTTTTTCTACCCTTGGTATGATCTGCTTCTTTCCAGCATGCCTCCTGGCTTAGAGAAGGACATAAGGATGAGATCCCCTCATGCCGATGAGTATGAGGAATGGTGCATCTCGAGAACGAACAATGAACTCCCTTGTTGGGAACCACTCAAACATCCACTGTACTTGCTCTACCTTTAGATTTTCCAATAGTTCTACCCATCCTCCAAAGTCCGCCGGCCTAAGCGAACATGTTGGGCATGAAGTTCATTCACATAGGGTGGTAGAAAGCGATATGATCATCCCAATCCATGCGTATAATCTCCTGTTGGAAGTCACCTTTCTAAAGGTGTTCTATAAGCCAGAGTTGAAGTAACAGATTACAACCTTCGAAGTGTGGGGCACCTTGTTGGCATTTTTCCAAGGCTTGATAGATATCAGCGATGATCATGGGCACTATGCTTAAAGTCTACCCGTCTATCCCTTCCATTATGGTCTTGGTTACCATGGCTAGCCTGGTGTGGATCCTAGCCTTCTTCATAGGAAAAATTATCATCCCCAGGAAAGAGAACATGAAGACAAAAGCCCTTCTGTGAAAATGCCCTTAGGAGGTACGGGCAAACTCGTCGGTATAGGTGCGGTAGGACATGCTATGGTCATATCTCTCGTACAAGTAGTAAAATGGTATGTGGGAGCTTTTCACAAAAGCTAGATTGGGATTTTTCTTGAGTCCCATCATCTTAAGAAAGTCCTCTACTTTTGCGGTGTTCCGGCATATGCAGACCCGGAGTCTCCCCAGGAATACCAGCTAGAGCCTCTATTTCTTCCAGTAAAGGAATAATTTCCAAATCCCCGAAGCGAAACACTGATCGAACACTATCCCAGAACAGAGTTGCAGCCTCTATGATTTTATTTTTAGTCTCGATTTTGAGAAGTAAGGGAAAATTCCCTAAGTTGAGGAAAAGGGTCAGATCGCTGGCATGAAGGTCCTCCCATCAGCTTAGCAGCCTTGGGTAAATGTTGGTTACCATACCGAATCTGGCGACTTCGTGCCTCATTTTCTTCAAAACAAAGGGTTACACCTAGACTCGACTATTTAAATCAATAATTAGTATAAAGGCATTTAGTTCTCCAAATTAATGCACATAACATGGCGGTGTCTGTTTTAGGGAAACCCGATGAACTTTGGACTAGGCTATCTTAATGAGTCATTATGCGGACAAAAAAACTGATTTGGCTAGATTTGAACATGATGCATGAATAGTTTAATAGAGTACGGATTCTATTTTTGAAGTGCTAGACAAGGTACCTTGAGCGGACAACTCAAGAGAGAAAGGCGCGGAACCATCGACTACACCGTTGATCGACAGATTTTACCGCAAATAGGCCTTTGCCACATTTAAGGGGTTATAATATCGGAAGGGCGCAACCACACATTATATGCGTTGCTATAAGATTTGTTTTGGCACGAGTGGAATATGATGTTGAATAATGCAATTACAAGAATTAAGCAAGTTGCATGTATTTTCACGTTCATAAAGAAAAAGAGTATAATAAATGCTCAAAAATTACAACGGTATTGAAATGTAATAAAGTAGTAAAGAAAAACAGTTAAAGGAAAGGAAAGACATGAAGAGTCAAGTTAATTTCCATGATAAAATAATTAAAGGCAAATAAAGGTAATTAGGCAAGCAATAAAGTCACACAAAGCATGTAATGGTAAAAGCCTAAAGAAATCCCCAGCAGAGACGTCATTCTATCGACGCCCCTTTTTCTAAAGAGCGAAATCGAGTTTACGACATTATGGGAGGACAACTATTATTCCCTCTGGTGGAATTTAGATTTATAGAATTTGGAGAAGAAGCGATTTTGAAAGAAAATCAGAGTTCGGGTAAGGGCTTGAGATTATCTCGAGGGGAAGGTGTTAGGCACCCCTAAAGATCCACTAGTGTGGTTCCTCGCCATGCTTAATTGTGACTTTAAATGAAGTAGAAGAGAGCAAATAAAGTTCGCACATAAAAATTCACAAATAAGTTTGAAAGCTTAATGGAAGGAAAAGGCATTAACAGTTTTGGAAGAGAGAGATTATTTTAAGAAAAGCACAATTTTAAGAAAAAATAACATTTTGCAAATAAAGAAAAGAAAATGAAAGGGGTCTTAGGTTTATACAAAATATGGATCACGCGAATGCCATATCCAGCAATCACTCCTCAAAAGAGGTGTCGCACGAGATATTAGCGCACTGGTCATCATATCCATATTCTTCCCTTCCTACCCCGTAAATGTATTTTAATCGCGATTAGTCTCGTTTACTTATTGCATGCTAATACACGTCCCAACCTATCAGTCCCGGGTATTAGGACTTCTAATCCTAAAAGGGAATGGAACGGGGTATATATGGGGGTTTAAAGGATAAAATAGTAGTTTCGACAAACAAAACACATAACAAGTAGAAGGGATTAAAAAACAAACATGTAAGGCTCACAAACCCCCATAAATCAGATAGCACTTAGTTTAGCATTACGGACGGACTAGTTTAACATATAGAATTAGATAAACAGTCTACATTAGGCAACTCGAATCCAATTGTCAGGAATTAATGTATTTTAAATGAGTTATTCAGAAAGTGCCAATTTCAGAAAAGAATAGCCTAACGCAGGAGACTAAAGAAAATAAGAATTGCAGTAAGCATACTGTGTTGAGTAAAACACAGTAGAGGTGTTGAAGAGTTTTAAAAACAAGAATAGTTTAAAAAATAGAATGAGTTGAACGACTGTTTTGAAAGAGAATCTCAGGGACTGAGTAAACATTTAGACAGAAGATTTAAAAGAAATGCTTCAGATAAAAGAATGCAGATTGGCAAAATAAAAAAAGCATTACAGGTTTATAAGAGTTCTTACTGAAAACGTTGAGGCCAGTTGACAGATTGTTATTACTTAAAACAGAATGAAGCGAGTTTGATAAGCACTCCTATTGGCATGATATCTATGTCTGATTTTTAGAACTGTTATTACACTGATAAAAAAAGGATTATTTGATCACCTGATAGTTTTCCTAACGCATATGCACTTCCTATAGACATAGTTTCTTTATGCAACTTATTAGATGAATATTAAATTATATAGGCAGGATTTCTAATGACTTGCAGTATGTTAAAATATTAAACCAATAGACATGGTATCTAGGTGATTAAACTAAAACATTAAACCTATAGACATGATATCTAAGTGACCCTTTATTTGATGCAAGAAAAAGTAAACCCCTCCCACACCCTTTTACTAATATTCCTTGAGTTCTTTTTAAAAAATATTATTACAGAACGAGAAAAGATGAAAGAAGAAGTGTTAAACACATCAAAGTCTACAACTAGATCCAAGTAGCCTAATTCAATCTTAGTACCCAATAGCATGTGATTAAAAATTTTGGATTCCAGATTTCCAAAACCTTCTCTTATCCAAAGTGTTTCAGATTTCCAAGGAGCCTCAAGGGATCCAGGCAGTGCTTACACTCTGGATAAAAACTAGACTAGAATAGTGCAGTGTGGAATAGCCAGCCCTCAAGCGTCCAAGTTCATAGGGATCTCCAGGGTTCCAAATCATGGCTTACCAAATGGGCAGAACTTAGAACTAGGAATAAGTGCAAAGTGAGAGAGGGATTAGGGAACCATAGCAAATGGTGGTCATGCCAGCCATGGGTATAGACTGGCACATCCCTGACCATTTGCTTGGTCCAAAAAACTTAAGATCAGACCATAGAGGTCAGACCTCAGTTTGGATGGTGATTAGAACACCACCAGACTTCAGTCAAGGCTCGGCACATAAATCCGAAAGGGGAGTGGGAATTGGTTTTGAGTAAAGAGTTAAAAAGAACCTAGTTCAAAGTCATGAGGAACAATAATAGGATGCGATCCTAGTGGAACTGTACTCTTCATACAAAGGATAAAGGGAAGGGATTCACATAAGAAAAGCATTTGCAGAAATATAAGGAGAGAAATCATAACAAAAAACACATGACGAAAGAAAGCATGATAGGCTAAGAGATAAACACATAGTGAAAGAAAGAGCATGACGGACTAAGGAGTAAGCACAGAGTTAAAAGGGCATTATTTAACTAAGAGTGACATACCAGTTAGAATAACATAATAACAAGAGCAAATAAACATCCAGGAGTCAGCATGAGCAACTCAAATTCTTCAGCAAATACTTGAGAATTCAAAAGGGCCTCAAGAGTGTTTCAGAAAAAGAAGAGGAGTAGAGTGCTCGGTACTAGAAATTCAGAAAGAACAAGTAGAGAAAGTATGGAAATTGTGTAGTGTTCAATTGTGAAAAGTGTGGAATTCGAAGTCTAAAATGTGTCTTTGTGCAGAAAGAGTAGTCCCCTTTATAGGGCAAAAAAAAAGTGAGCAAAGGTAAGAAAATAATTTTCAGTCAATCACATATGGTCTCCATAAGGATAAGATATTTGATTTCAAGCGGGCATGATATAATTAAAGAAAGAAAATTAATTAAAAACCTTTTCAAAGTAGCATAACAAGGGTAAGTACACAGATTTTATTTAAGGCAGGAATTCTGTGGTACACGATTTGTGAGAAATAAGGAAAACAGATCAATCAAACAGCTAGCAAATTTGAAAGCTTTGTTCAAATGAACTTAGTAAGAAAAAGGGTGAGGAAAAGGTTCAATTGGGGAAAATCAGTAACAATCAATCGAGCCTTAGTAAAAAAATCAGAATCAATCACAAGTTGGCAAAACTCTTTTGAAAGAAAAGCTCTTATTTATAAAGCACACAAGTGTCAAACAAGTAAGAAGAGACTGGCATAGAAAGTTTCAAATCATAAGCAAAAAAAATGTTCCAGTTAAATTCATAGACTCAGCATGAGTTTGAGAGAGCCCAGGGTTCTAAAATAGAACCCTAGTCCCAACACAGAACCAAAACTCGCAACCCCCCCCCCCCCAAACCATAGGGTTTCAATTCGAGTAGGGTACAGAAAGGAGAAGGCAAACCATTGTAACAAACTCAGGGGTCCCTTTATAAGTCTCATGAGAAAACATACAGACACAGTAGTAAGTTCGAACGGGCATGATATAATTAAAGGCTTAGTTGTGGAGGCAATGGCTTCCACTCCAACACCAGAGGTTCCTCGTTTAAAGGCTTAGTTGGAAGAGACTTTCTATTTTCAAGGTCCAAGGATAGCTTCATATGCTCATAAGAACAAGAGCCCATTCTATGCAAAGAATTTACACACTCCACTCAGTCCTCATCGTGATTGATATCAAGATTTAACAACACGACCTCCTACGGGTCCTCCACATTAATCATAGCACTTATATCATCAATTATCACAGCCATGACTTAATTAAAGAAAGAAAATTAATTAAAAACATTTTCAAAGTAGCATAACAAGGGTAAGTACACAGATTTTATTTAAGGCAAAAATTCTATGGTACACGATTTGTGAGAAATAAGGAAAGTAGATCAATCAAACAGCCAGCAAATTTGAAAGCTTTGTTCAAATGAACTAAGTCAGAAAAAGGGTGAGGAAAAGGTTCGATTGGGGAAAATCAAAACAATCAATCGAGCCTTAGTAAAAAAATCAGAATCAATCACAAGTTGGCAAAACCCTTTTGAAAGAAAAGCTCTTATATATAAAGCACACAAGTGTCAAACAAGTAAGAAGAGATTGGCATAGAAAGTTTCAAATCATAAGCAAAAAAAACGTTCTATTTCAGTTCATAGACTCAGCATGAGTTTGAGAGAGCACAGGGTTCTAAAATAGAAGCCTAGTCCTAACACAGAACCAAAACTCGCAACCCCCACCCCCCACCAACCATAGGGTTTGAATTCGAGTAGGGTACAGAAAGGAGAAGGTAAAACATTGTATCAAACTCAGAGGTCTCTTTATGAGTCTCATGAGAAAACACACAGACACGGTAGTAAGTTTGAAGCAACGAAGTGAAAAACCAAAAGGACAGTTTTTGGAAAAGCTCAAAACTCAAGCAAGATCAGGAGAGAAAAGAGGTGACATAGAACTTTGAAAGGAGTAGATGAAACAGGTTTAGAACTCACACACAGGTCCAGTAAAGGCAAACAAAAAGCTCAGTAAGAAAATAGCAAAGGAACGCATAAGATAGACATGTAAAAGCAAGCTGTAGAAACCAGTAGAAAAATAACATAGCACAAGTAGAAGAATACAACGACAAATAGGAGAAGACATGCAAGGAAAGAATACAAGACATAAGCGAAAACTCATAAAACATGGCATAAATATATTCACACGTAAAAAAGAAGAAGAAAAGAAGTCAAAAATCACATTAAGTTTTTTTGAAAACAGTAATTCGAAACAGACTAGTTTTGGAAAGAAAATTATGGAAAAGCTCTAAACATCGAGTATAACACAGATCTAAGAAAATAAAGGGAAATGGAACCTCGAACAGCTTTTAGGATTTCTTCGAAACCCTAAAAATGAGAAGTCTTGGAAAGGATCTGGTCTCGAACAGGTCTGAACCATAGCTAGGTCTTTTAAAGTCCGAACTCTTCGGAACGGAGCCGGAGAGGCCATAGGACCTCAGATCTATAGAAGATCTGAACGGGAACCATTGAGGCTGAACCTCGAAAACCTTGAATATCCATGATTAGGGGTGAAGGGAGGTCAGAATAGGGCCACCCAGGGCTTGGGATGCCATGGATTCCGATGAAACATGGTAGAAATTAGTGAGAGAAAATTAGGATTTCGGAGAGGGCTAGAGTGAGTTTGAGAGAAAGAGGAGTTTAGAGGCAGCATATCTAATAGAAATAATTTAGGTTTAGGGGGTATGGGAATTAAAAGGAAAGAAAGGATCGCGGCCGTTGATCAAAATGATCAACAGTCAGGATTAAAGAGGAAGTCGGGCGGGTTTAAAATTAGGTCAAGGGGTTGGGTTGAAAAGGGAATTGGGTTGTTTTAATTTGGGTGGAACTTGGGGATTAAATTGAGGCTAAATTTGAAATAGAAATGGCTATGTGGTAAATAGCTATCAAAATAGTAAAAGTGTTTTAAAATACAATTAAAAGCACTAGTTAGTAAATAATATACAAATATTAATGAAAATAAATATTGGTATTGATTTTATAATTATAATGCTAAGAAATCTGAAAGTGGGATAAAAGTGCAATTATATACAATTTAGTTTTAAAAGTACTAAATGGACTTGTAAAAATATGCAAAAATCATGTAAACTATATTTCGATGTAAATGTGAGAATAAGATAAATTATTCACTAAAATGATAATATTGTGGGAATAATTATTGGGTTTTATGGTGTAACAATAGGTCATAATTACTTTTAAAAATATTAAAAATGCTAAAATCCTTTGATGTGCTTATGTATGCACACATATGCTATTTTGAAATTATTTTGGATATAAAAATACATAGGAAAAAATTGTGTATCAACACACGCCGTGGGGATGTATTGTTACAAGATGATGCCGTTCGGTTTAAAAATGCAGGGGCTACCTATATGAGGGCCATGACTACAATTTTCCATGACATGATACACACGGAGATTAAGGTATATGTAGGCAACGTCATCATCAAATCCAAGAGAGTCGCCGACCACATGGAAGATCTGAGGAAATTCTTCAACAGATTGAGAAGATTTGAACTACACCTGACATGATTATCGTTTAAGAGAGGATACGTAGGCAGCCCTATGGGTTCAGTCACAATTCAGTAAACATTTTCCCCCGCTATTAGAAACTGGGGCAGAATTTTGAGGAGGACCCTCAAAATTCTGAAGTCGATCGTCAGTCGTTCATTGCGCGCAGCCTCAGAGGCACCGGCCCAGTAAACTAGGGCAGAATTTTTAGGAGGACCCTCGAAATTCCGGAACAATAGAGGTTGTAATTTTTTGAACAACGTCACAGTCGTCGGTTCATCTAAAGAGAACTATTTTCAATTATGTATTATGTTGCATTATTTTTACTAAATCATGCATGACTATTATCGAATTGTTGTTGTATTTAGCAATGCTACCCCAAATGATACACAATGTCAAGCAGGACAAGCAAAGTCCATGAGAAGACAAACTAACCTTCCCCTTTTTTACAAAATTCACGATTTTTCTTTGGACGCGGGCACTAAATTCGCAATATCGTTAGATATATTTAGGCACTCATACTTTATCAAAAATGCAACTTCTCATAATCATCATCTACTCTTAATTAGTATCCATGCACAACATCTCCAGCAGCCACAATGATGCAATCAGCTATCAGCTATCATCTATAAGCTAAGAGATTTCATTACTATCCTTACTATATTACATAAGGCTAGTTTTCTGCCTTTCGAGACTAAGCACTTTTTCCTATTAAGACTAAGCACTGTCTCCATATGCATCATCTGCATTTTGCATAAGGCTACCTTTCTGCCTTTCGAGGTTAAGTTCTACCTCCATCTTCATAAGGCTACCTTTCTGCCTTTTGAGACTAAGCACTGTTTTCATATGCATAATCTGCATTTTGCATAAGGCTACATTTCTGCCTTTCGAGGTTAAGCTCTACCTCCATCTGCTTAAGGCTTCTATTCTGCCTTCCGAGACTAAGCATTGTCTCCATCCGCATCTTGCATAAGGCTACCTTTCTGCCTTCCAAGGTTAAGCTCTACCTCCATCTACATTTATTCGCATTTCTGCATAAGGCTATTTTTCTGCCTTCCGAGACTAAGCACTGTCTCCATCTGCATTTTCATAAGGCTACTTATCTGCCTTCCAAGACTAAACATTGTCTCCATCTGCATAAGGCTACCTTTCTGCCTTATGAGACTAAGCTTTGTCTCCATCCTGCATGGCTGAAATATCACCCCTTTATTTTCCTCACACAGCTGCAATATCGCCACCTTTATTTAAATTCTACGCCGGCTGAAATATCGACACTTCTTCATGAGCTGAAAGATTGCCACCTTTTGCTCTTCATGGGCTGAAAAATTGCCACATTTTGCATTTCATGGGCTGAAAGATTGCCAACCTATTTAAAGGCATCATAGTTCGGAGGCACCATCTGCATAGCCCGGGAACATCATTTCATAGCCTGCGAATATTTATTTATGCGCTTCATGGCCCTAGACGTCATGGTCCGAGGACGTCATCCTAACCGTCCAAAGACAACATTCATGGTTCAACGGGAACTTGCATCACATTTCAATTCATGCACAATATATGTTGGTATTATTCATCTTCAGGTACACTGGCTAGCAACTGTCATCTCAGCAGGAGTGATCCCGCTCCACTTCCCGCAGCCTATCAGATTTCAGTTACAACCTAAACATCGCGTCTGTCCTTTTCGTATCTCTATTGGCATATTTCGCTGATGGATCCTGAACAACATATGGCCTGATTCCTATAAAACCAGGGATATGTAGGTATCTCAAAAGCCAGAGCTCGGTCGAAATTCTTGGCAAATCACCTCTTTCGATCAAAATTGGCCATCCTATTTTTACTCGATAACTTCTTCATCTTTCATGGATAAAGAGGGGCAGCTTTTGGCACCCAATTTCTCCCAAGATATTTTTATAATCAAATTAATTTAAAAATAACATAAATTCATATATGAGAATACCTAAGTGTTTTGGCATTTTTTCCAAGTTTTAAAGATTTTAACCAATTTATTATCTATTTTAATACAACAAATTCATTTCCAAAAATTATCATTTTGTGAGTAATTTATTTTTATTCTCATATTTACACCAAAATATAATTAAGGTAATTTTTGCATATTTTTACAAATTTAATTGTATTTTTAAAGCTAAATTGCATATAATTACAATCATAGCCTATTTTACGATTCATAGTATTTTATAATAATAAAATTATCTCCGGTATTTTTTAATTAATATTTATGAATATTAAGGGGTTCGGTGCTTTTGATTTCATCCCAAAGTCATTTTCACTATTTTACAAAATTAAAAAAATGGAAAACTGGCTATTTAAATTCTATCGCCCATCTATTTCAATTTTAGCCTTAAATTAAACTCCAATTCCAAATAACCCAACCCAAACGCCTTTTCATCCTGGCCATTGATCTTTGAGATCAACGGCCCATATTCGTCCATTCCCCTATTAATCCACACGACTACCCTAATTCTCTCATTTTCCTAACCAGCCACCCTTGAACCCCCTCTCCTCTCTGATTCTCTCTAAGACCTAAATGTATCCCTAGCCACCTCCCTTCAGTTACCCCCCAAAAATGCCTGAATCCATGGCTTCCAAAGCCATTGAAGACATGTACCTGCCTCCTATGGCTCCTGCATGGCCTTTGTTTGAATGATCGAGGCTAGAACTCGAGGGTATTCACTCATACCTTCACTTATTCGAATATCCCGGCCATCTCCGGCCCTGCTCTGGTGGCTTTTGGTCTTTCGAGCCTGATTCTGATATTCTCTGGCTTAGATCGTGACTTTTCCATGCTTTCTCGCTTCTAGGGTTCTAGGGAACCCCTAGCCTTTCGAGGTTCTCCTGATTACTCTAGATTTGTTCTAGATCTATGTTTATTTTAAGGTTACAAACGATTTCCCAAAGCTTCTTTCAAAAGTTTTCTTTCAAACATTTTATCTTCTCCGACTTAGGGTTTCTCAGGTTTTACATGCTCTACTGTGATTCTTATGTGTTTTCTTCAACTGGGTTTTCTTGTACCTTGTTCTTATGATTTCCCCTACTATTTTGTAGGATTTTTCATATATTGGTTTTCATGAAGTTTTATGGGAAATACATGTTTAAGGTCTCAGTCCCTTTCAGTTTTTTGAAATTATTTCGTTAGTATTTTTGCCTGACATGCTTGTTTTCGTCTCTTGACTCGATTAACGGTAAAAACCTTAGAATTTGGGGTTTCATTTAAGTTTTGAGGCCACTTGTTACGTGATTTGTGTGCTTCTCATCTCTAAGCCTGCTTGGTTTCAAAACGCTAATCTCTGAGTTCTTGAAGTTGTTTCATCTTTGTTTCAACTTTGTTTCTTCATGTTGTTCTGACTTTTTGCTAAACTCTATAAGACCTTGTTTACTTGACCTCTTTGGCATACTTCTTATTAGCCTATACGACTATCATGTTTTGTTAGCACTACTATTTCTCTTTGCCATGATTTAACCTCACACACCCAATGTAGTGCATTTTTTATATACACTGGTTGTCCCTCTAGAATGACGTTTAATTTTGGGACTGATTTCGGACTTCCTTGTGTAAGCATAATTGATTCTTTCCTTGTTTAATTTGACAATTCTCTTTAACCTTTCGATTCCCCTATTCCTGGTTTTGTTCATTAGTGATTTTGAATCCCTAATTCCCTATTTTTCCTTTCCTTCACTGAGCCGAGGGTCGATCGGAAACACCTCCCTGCCCTTTCGGGTAGGGGTAAGGCTCGTCTACATATTACCCTCCCAGACCCCACTTTGTGGGACTATACTGGGTAGTTGTTGTTGTTTGTTGTTGTAGTTGATTTACTTTGTTCTTGCCTTATTTAGTTAACCGCGTATTTCAAATTAACTTCCTTCAATTAAAACCTCTATGTATTTACCCCTTGTTTGTACGCAATACACTATATTTTTACTTGATCTCCTTCCTTAAATAACTTCTGCCCTTTACCGTTCAAATTTCAACTCTTTAGTTAAAGGGATATCTGCTACTGATGTATTCGAATTCATACATTATTATTTTCTTGCCTTGTTCCCTGCCTGATTTCAAACTATAAATACCTGCTCCTTTCTTAACTCAAAGACACTCCAACACTCGAGTCTTTTCTGAACTCACACTCACACACAAAAGTATTCTCTCTTGGACTATGGCTTATTTGCAAGACTCTGCTTTCTTTTGCTTGTCTCCTTCTGAAACTAGTATGTCTAAGTTCTAATTCCAGCACCAACTCTAATGTGTTTACATGCCAGTTGTTATGTCTATGTTTACTTTAAATGTTTGTAGAATTTAGCCTTTATGCAATGTGCTTATATCTTGTTCACTTCTTTCAATGAGTCCCAATCCCATACCCCCTATATGTTTGAGCTATAGTTTAAAAACATGGAATTATCTATAAGTTACTGTCCATGGATACTAACTGAACACTTTTGGGTCCTAATATCTTTCAATTTCCCATACCCATTCCCTTTATATGTGCTGAGTAAAAGCCTTGGCCTGACTGTATTCTAATTACTGCCCAAGCCATGGCTTGACCTTCAATAGGTCCTAACTCTACAATGTTTGGCTAACATGCTGGTCAGGGGTGTGCCATCACTCTATGTTGCTGGTCATAACCACCAGCCTACTTTGGCATCCCCTAATCCCCTCTATTTCACTTACATTTATTCCTAGATTCTAAGTTTTGCCCTCCTCCAATGAGCCTTGCTTTGGGACCTTGAGTTCCCTCTGAACATGGACATCAAGGGTTGGCCCTTCCACACTTCACCTCATTTCAGTTCTGTAATGATATCTTGTTGTAACCATTGCCTGGAGTTCTTCAAACTCCTTGGAACTTTGATGCACTCCAGATAAGTGAGAAGCCTTGGAAATCTTGATCCTGGAAGTTTGTTTCATCTCATGTTGTTAGATATTAAGTCTGAATTAGGCTCCTTGGATGCAACTTAAATTTCTTATATAATTTATTTCCAGTTTGATTCATTTGGTCTGTAATAATTTGTAAATAACTTATAGGACTTTAGTAAAGGAAGGGAGGGGGTACTTTATGTATGCATAAGCGTAGACATCCTGCCTATAGGGTCTGGTTGTGAATTTTTGCACTTTCACATATCAAAACCATGTGTTCTGCATATCATATAGAAATCATGCCTATAGGTACATTTCTGCATATGGAAATCATGTCTATAAGTTTTCTGTACTTCTGCATATATAAATCATGCCTATAAGTTTTCTGCACTTCTATGTATACAAATTTTTCCTATAAGTTTATGCATCTGCATATACAGATCTTGCCTATAAGCTTCTGCACTTCTTCATATACATATGCCAATATGCAAATAGTCTATAGGTTTAATAATAATCATAAGTTGCACTATAGATACCATGCTCGTAGTATTTTTGCACTCTTGCAAGCATTTGTAAAAGGTGTCTAAAATCAGTAAACACCAAGAAAACATGGCTATAGGAAATATCGATTCTGAATAGTCTCATTCGTCTAATCAATATCAACTGCAAAACTTGTATTATCCTGTTAAAATTAGCAACCTTTTTCTGTAATCAGTTTGCCTCTTTTCTGAAACCAATAGATACCATGCCTATATGTCTGTTTAAACATAGGCAAAAGGTTAGGTGAATTGATCAATTGGGTCAGTCTTTGACAACTGCATCTAAGCGGACCTAATGCGGACTTCTTGTCTAAAAATATGTTTTGAACCAGTCCTCTTAACTCCTTAATTTAATCCAGAGCAAACCAGTATGTGTGAGATATGCTAAACTATGTGATTTTCTTTATTTAAAGAGGCTTATTTGAGCCATATTTGTTTACTTGCCTACCAATACTTGCATTATATGTTTCGAATGTCGCCTTAGAATTTTATCCTTTGTAAACCCTCAAAAGACCCAAACCCCTTTACCCTTTAGGATTAGTAGTCCCAAATGCCTCTGTGAGTGATAGGATTTACTTTCCGTGTCTTAATACATTAATGGGGTAGGAAAGGTAGAATATGGATATGATGACCGATGCGCTAATATCACGTGCGACCCCTCTTCGAGGGAGTGATTGCTGGATATTGCATTGATGTGATCCATATTAATCATAAACCTAGGAACCCTCTTCCTTTATTTGCTGTTTATCTTTTCTTACTCTTTAAATCTCTCTTCTTCATAAAATTCTATTTTCTCTGCTTATCTTTCTAATTTTCAACTTATATGCAAATTCTTATTCGAGCCTTAAGTGTTTATGTAAAGTCGCAATTTTAGCATGGCCGGGACCACACTGGTGGATCCTGAGGGGTGCCTAACACCTTCCCCTCGGGAAAATTTTTCGCCCTTACCCTAATCTCTGGTTTCTTCATCTCAAACTCTTCTTTAAAAGTGTCCTAATTCACAATAACCATTAGATGGAGACTCTTCAACTCCTAAACCCAATCCTCGAAAAGGAATATAGTTGTCCTCCCAAATATCGTATACTCGATTTTGACTCTTATAAAAAGGAGGCGTCGACAGTCATGTCACTGAAACAGTATATTAGAACTATACAAAGAAAGACAAAAATGAAATACTATCAGGAGTAATAGAAAAAAGGGAAATTAAATTTCATTTAAAATAAAAGATAGAAGGGTTTGTACATCAAAACAAGCGGAAAACAATTTAGATTACAACCCCTGGACTAATCCATATAGCAAAAAGGAAAACAAAGCAAACTACCAGAACTCCTTCCGAGTAAGGAGAGGAGTAGCCTTCCAATTGTTAAGATTCACTTTTGGCCCAATAAACAGCACATCTGCTTTGCTGGAACCTTCCCCAATTTCCACCATGTTCACCTCATCAAATAGACTTCAGAATCTTTCAATCAACTCTTCATCAAAGTCAACCACAGGCTTTGGGACTGCTAACAATGGGTGTTTCACGACCCCTGGCTTGACAAAGGACCCGGAGAGGCGTAGGATAGGCTTAGGGAGTTACCATGCCTTATTTTCAAACTTTTATCCCTCTTCACTTCCTCCCCTATCATCTTGAATCCCATACAAAACGTACCCAGATTTTCACGTAGAGACACTGGCTGCACAATACCTTGTAAAGATGTGCCCAGACCTTTGCCTACCACGAAACCATTCTTCAGCATTTCAGTTGCTACGATGATATATGCGGAGGCTAACCTTCGACTTGGAATTCACTCCCTCTCCGAAATCTTCTCAACTAACACCATTCCGAAAGCTTGGTAGACCCAAGGCCCTTTATCATCTTTGGCTTCAATAAACAGGATGGATGTATCATTATAAGCACATATGTTCTCGTCACCATGCACAACGATTTCCTTACTATCTTACTCGAACTTTACCATTTGGTGCATAGACGACGGAACTACCTTGGCAACATATATCCAGGGCATGCCCAACAACAAATTGTAGGAGACAGCCACATCTAGTACCTAGAACTCCATTGTAAATTCAACTGGTCATATTGTTAATTCTAGCACGATATCGCCAGCATACTCTTTTCTCTTTCCGTCAAAACCTCAAACACATATACTGTCTCATAGATCCTTTTAGTATCAATTTTCAAATTTTGTAGAGTGGGGAGGGGGCAAATTTTTTCACTAGAAACATTATCCACTAGTACCCTTGAGACCACATGATCCTCGCATTTCACTGTAAGATAAAAGCTTGATCGTGCTCTGTACCCTCCAAATAAAGCTCGTCATCCAAGAAAGTGACCCTATTTGCCTAGAATATCCTTTTAGCAATGTTCTCCAAATGGTTCACCGATATCTTTCTAGGGACATGAGCCTCACTCAAAATTTTCATGAGGGCCAGACAGTGCTCGTCTTGAATGTATCAACAATGATAGAAGAGAAATCTGAGCGGGTACCTTCCCTAACTATTCCACTATGGAGTAGTCTTGCACCTTTATTTTTCTCAAGAATTATCTCGCCTCCTCTTCGGTAACTAGACTCTTTACCGAGATTGGGTTTTCTTTGAGTGGCTTAGCATTCCTTAATTCTGCTAGGGTAAAGCATCTCCTTGAATGATTCAACCCCCATGTTTCATTAACTTCCTCTTCCACTTCTTTCTCTTTATAAGTTACAATTTCTTGCTTGTAAATCCAAGGAACAACCTTGGTGTTATCTATTGGCAACTAGGTCACAGGTTTAATAATAATAGGGGCAATGGGAGCCCCTTCCACGATTATGACATGCTTCCTTACTACCCACGGAACGATCACTTTCGAATTTCCTTGATTTTCTTCAGCATCATCTGGGAACCCCTTTATGAATACTACATGCAGATTAACATCCGGCGTGCTTAGCTTGTCCGTTAGCCCTTCAACTATCTAAAATGTCTCTTTTGAAACAAATAGAGTTTTGACAGAAGTACTTTCAGTGGCACGGATAATCTTGACAGACTTTGAAGGCTTCTCAGGCTCCTCATCCTTATGCACTATCTCAATCATGTGTGTTTCGACATGGGCTGGAAATGGATTTTGATTGATGTTTGATGCTTCCGGGCATTGGACCACAATTTGGTTTTTATCAAAAAGCTCTTGGATGGAGCTATTCAAATGCGAACACTTTTCTATGTCGTGCCCTGGAATTAGGACAATATGCACATCTGAGGGAATAATCCAGGTTCTTAGAAGGGGTATTTGGTAATTTTGACTCAATCGTCCTTAGAACTTCCAACTGCCTCAACCTCTGAAATAGACTGGCGTAAGACTCTCCAAGCAGGATGAAAGTTTATTTCCGATGTCGCCTTTCCTTTTTGTATTCCATCCTAGGTCAAAATCTTGGACCAGTAGGGTTTCGGTATGTTTGTAGAGGTGGATGGAGCACACCATTATGGGCAAGGAGGGGGTTGAGCATATGATTGTGCATGGTGGACGTGGTATTGGGGTGGTTTGACTGAATATTGTAGTTCTTGTGGTGGGAAGTAGTGTTGGGGTGGATTATATTGAGCTTTTGTGTAGGTTTGAGGTTGGGTAGAGGCTGGGTGTAACGGTGGGATGAACCCCTTTGGCCATGCCACGATCGTGAGACGACCATAGCAACATCTTCTTTCTTATTCTTCCCTAACACGTTCCCGGTGTGATTCTGGATTTCTTGCGTGGTTGCCTTGATGGCAGAGTAACTCATGATCTTGCTTGATTTGAGCCCTTCCTCTACAATTCCTCCCATTTTTACCACTTCATTGAAAGACTTACCTATGGACGAGATCAGATGACCAAAGTAAGTAGGCTCCAAGGCCTAAAGAAAGTATTCCACCATTTCATCTTCCTCCATTGGAAGTTTGACTCGTGCCACATGTTCTCTCCACCGAAAACCATAATCCCTGAAGCTCTCACTGGGCTTTTTCTTATATCTTAGTCAAGGATTGGAGAGATGGTACAATTTATACATTGTACTGGAAATGTCGAGCGAAAGTCTGAGCCAAATCATCCCAAGTGTACCACATGTTGTTGTCTTGGTAGGTGTACCACTCCAACGCTGCACCACTCATACTTTGACTAAAATATGCCATTACCAATTTGTCTTTCCCACCAACACTCCTCATTTTGCTGAAACATCCTCTTAAGTCGGCCACGGGGTCTCCATGCCTGTCAAACTTGGGCATTTTAAACACGACAGGTAGCTGGACATCAGGAAACAAACACAGATCCTTATAGGCCACACTCACTTGGCCTCCTAACCCTTGCATATTTCTCAGCGACTGCTCCAAGATCTTTACCTTCCTAAATATCTCCTCTCGCTACATATTTTCGGGCGTCTTCTCAGTTTCGATAGGAAGTTCAAAGTGAGGAGTGTAGGAATAATGATACGGGGATTTGAAGGTGGGCTCTGGGGAATACTATTAGTTATCTTGGGCATGGAATGTCGGTTCACTAGAAGATCGATGGAGGGTAGTTCGCGGAGGGGCTACGAAGACAGGGGTAGCTGGCGGAGCAAGGTATGTGGTTAACTTGGCTAGGGGAGCCTAGACAGTTTGGTTTATGGTGTCGAATAGTGGTGGAAAGGGCTGAAGCCTAGTGCATGCTGAGGGTACAAATCAACAATAGTGGGATCTTGGGATTGTGATAATGGTTGTATGAAAGTGGGGTTTTCTGTATAGTTAGGGAACGGTGGAGGATGTCTCTTGATCCATGCTTGATACATATCGGCCATTTGGTGCTTCAGCATATGTACCTCTTCTTTCAAACCAGACTCAAATTCCACCATCTCTTGGTGGGTCAACAACATTTGTGTCTAATTCTTTGCTAGCCATGATTACTTTTTAGACTTTGTGTTATATGGGTGGCTTGCCAGAATTCCAAACAAACTAACCACCTTTCTGTAGTCAATAACGACAGCGAACTTGTTAGTGTTTAAGAGTTTAAGAGATAGGCAATCGCATGTTTGTGATGCATGTACCTAAACAAAACAAAATCTTATCAGTGGTTAAAAGAACATTGGCTTTTTTCTTCTTTTTTATATAAAAACACAATGTTAGAACAAACACAATCAACAAGACAAGATAGAAGGGACAAGAGAATACCCATGAAGAAGGATGGACTGAAGCCGGTTCTTGTCACATTTCGAAATGGTTCAAAACTGACCCAAAATGAATATTCTTCTCTAAGAGCAATCTATTTGGGTGAGCTTCGAACCAAATGAATAACAATATTTGCAGAAATCCCCAAACATGCAACACTTGGGTTTTCCTTTGAATTTCATATCTGAAAATAAGAGGATTTGGTGGGGATTAAGGAAAAATCAATTATGGATTTGGAAAGAGGGGGAATGGTGATTGTATAGTGACAATTTGGGATGACTTGGAGCGTCACTGCCACCGTGAAGTAATTTCTAGCGGGTGGGTTTAGGAGTGGAGATTAAAGGCGGCTAGAGTTCGTATGCTGAGAGACTGAAGGGGAGGGGGGGATGGGAAGGGGTCTCTAGGTCTGGGGTTGGGGTTTAGTACATTTATATGGTAAAGGAGGGGTTAGTTCCCAGCCGTTGAAGATCAACGGTTGGGATTTAGATGGTTAAAACGCCGTCGTTTAGTGACTAGGAAGGGGAGAGCACTGGACTGGGCAAGGGATGGGTTGGTCGGTTTGGGGATTAGATTTGGGCCACAGAGGTTGGTTTTTGGACCAATTTTATAATTTTAACAATGGTTCTACTTTTCATTTAATATATCTTTATATTCTTGATTTTTGACCTGCAAATATTAATTAAAAATCCTAGACAAATATCTAATAGACATAAATAATTAACTTAAAGCTAATGCAAGAAAGTTGATATTTTGAAATTAAAATGCTAAAAATGTAAAAATGGCCAATATTTTTTGATTTTTTATCAATCAAAGGCAATTAATTAAAAACTTAAACCTAAAAATGCAAATATTAATCTAAAAATACAATGCATGAAACTTAAATAATTTTGGGATATTTCCTATGATTCTAAAATGCTAAAATGCAACTAATTTAACAAATATTCCTAGAAATTCCATACAAATTAAAATAAATAAATAAATCTATTTTGTGATTTTGTAAGAGTATTTTTGTCGGGCAAAAAATGACGTGCTCACATCGGGGGCTATGAAAACGAATGAGATGGTCGAGGGTAAGGGGGAACCCCTCGACTTTGCTCACAATAAATCGAAGCAATATCACTATTCTCCAAAAGGAAGGATGAACCTGGCCGAGGCTGACCTCGTACTTCATGCAGAAGTCCACCATGATTTGATCAAAGGGACCGAATGTGAAAGCGTAGGTGTAGACACTCAAAATCCCTTCCACGTACGTAGTGATTGACTCTTGGGGCGAGGGCACTACCATGTGCTTGTCTAGCCAGTTACAATCATCGTTAACTTTCTTTAAATGGCCACTCGTGATTGTGTATATATACCTCGACATCAACTCGCATTGGTCCGGAACCAAGGAGGTCTTTTCACCTTTAAAATTGGAGTCAAGGACATATAACGTAGGAAAACAGTCGTCAGGGAGCGGCTCCGCCGCTGGTTGCCCGCCGGCCAGCTTATACGAGGAAGCTTTTTATTTGTGCGGCACAGTTTTGGATGTTTTCGCCATTTTGGGTTTGAGTTTAAAGAAAGAGGAAGAGAGTATGAATCAGACATTTTGAGAGAAGGTTGATAACGAAACCTGGAGATTAAGCAAAAAGGAAAAACTTTAATGATGCAAAAGGCTTTGAAGATTAGAGCGGAGATTAAGAGTAAAGTATGGGCAAAGAGAAGGAAAGCACCTTTATATGACGAAGATAACGGTTCAAACCCGATAATGACCGACAACAACTGATAGTCCTTTAATGTCTCGATATACGAATTGATGGGACGTTTAGGTAACCTATGTCGCTTGCATCACGATGCTTACGTCATGGTGGATCGTGGGCAAGTTCGAAGTCTCAATTCGTTTCTTGTCATTACACTATAAAAACGAGGGGACTATCTTTATACGGCTAAAATTGGGCCCATCCGATTTTACTGATTTACTGGGGTGAAGGATCGAAGACTGGGCACCAAGGCACGAAGACTGTGTACCGAATTCGGGGTTCGAGATGCCTGTTAAGATCGAGGCCACTAGTGATCGAGGTCAAATCGGACATACATCGGGCAAGATCGATAACTGCATAATAACGGAAACGTGTGATATCCATGACTGGTCGAAGATCATGGTGATAATCGAGGAACATATCAAATCAAGGGCAATTGTTTAGGCTAATTATAGGATTTACTTCCGTAATTAGAATTGAACCATAGATAGGATACCTCTACTATAAAAATAGAGTTCTAATCATCTTGTAGAGATCGGACATTCATGCACATCAAAAAAATATAACCGTTTTTGTCTAGCTTATACTCTTGTTCTCATCAGTTTGCTTATTTCTTAACTATTCGGGTACTGATCAGTTCGAGAGCACTCAAGCTCGAGTGCTGAATTAGGTTTCGACATTGGTTTGCTTTATCTCATTGTTAATTTCTACTATTAATCTTTACCTTTATCAATTGATATTAGGTGAAACCACGTTTTTTTAAAATCACTTTATAAGTTGAATTGCTATCCAATTTTAAGGGTAAACAAAAGGTATGAGTTGCAATCAATAATGCCTAAATTAAAATGGCGAGTAACCATATTCCTGTTAATTAGGTTAATAAAATTTTCTTCATTTGATTAGCTATCCAGTCGATCGCTCCACTCAAGGTTTAATGCAATTTACGTACCCAGAAAGTAAACTATCTCTCTGCAACTACGAAATCAAATATGTATAACACAACACAGTTTAAATCCCAAAGGAATTAGATGGATCAACAGTTTTGCTTGCTGGGACTGGGCCCTTCTTGCTTGTGAAATAAGTGATCTTAATAATGATGAAAAGGAAGCCACACGTGTGAAAATGACATATCACAAAATTTTAGATAAATTATTGTCCTTTCGTCCTAACCTAAAATTCAGAGATTTGTACATACAAATTTAATAATATTTTTCCTTTTAAATGTAAAAGGGACATTACCGGATGTTGTGACCATCCCGATAAGAAATTCATGACTTACAGACAACATATTCAGAATTAGAAAATCACTACCTATAAAAAAAATGAAGGCACAATCAAGCTAAACAATTGTGTTTTCTCGTTTAAGATCTATAGACAACCAGCTAACAAATCCTCGTGCATAAGTAACTAAATAGAACTGTGTTATTCTAAAAAACAATTAATGGGTTGACTTTAACGAAGCCATTATATGTGGGAATAAGAAAAGACTCAGGGTCACGAGCGAAGCTAGAAACCGGATTACGAATTTGGTCGAATCTAATAATTTTGCTTAAATAGTATATTTATATTAAAAAATTTATAAATATACACAAATATTAAATCGTGTTGAGTTGTCCTACATCGGAGGAATTTGAGGTCCTTGGTCTCCTTATATGGCTTGGGCAATCCTCACCTCATAAGCTAGCTTTTGGGATTGAGTTAGGCCCAAGATCCATTCTTTTCAAATCGAAATAAAACTTATAAGGCATTGATATTTGCCTATCTGTTATACATTCAATTAATATGATGTACACCAGACTAAACCGTAGTAGAACTCAGCAGTCAACAACGACAATAGTATCGACTTTGACATTACAACGACGACGAATACTAGAAAAAGATTTTTTTCTCTCTCTTTAAATTAGAAAAAACTAGACCATACCAAACTATTAGGTTACATAAGAATGAATGTCATACAATGACCTTAAACAACTACGGCTATTGTGTTATTTTCAAACTATTACAAATCAAGTACTTGTAGCTATGATATGCTTCTTCTAGTTAACATTAACCTGGCTCATCCTAACACCTAAAAATATTAATTGAAGTACTATTATAACTCCCCAAAAACATATCTCACTAATTTTAAACAGAGAAACAGTTAAATTGCTCATGGCTTCAAATTCTTCATATTTTCATATCACAGTCGAGGTATTTCAATTGAATTGAAATCTTCTCAATTTATTCATTAGGTACTCTTAATTTCCTCATAAATAATATTCCTCACAAGAAAATACTAGTATCTAATAACACTATCAGTGGTCCAATAAACTCTGCTAGGTGTAAACTATAACTAGATAGTCATATTGTTATAGGTTCTTTGAATCCAGCCTGTAACAGGCATGGACATCTGAATATTGTACTGGATATTCATGTTAGTACTAGTAAAATTAGGCCAGGGACAGAGAGTTATAATGCCTAAAGTAGTAACTGGCAAACCCTAGAATGTAAGTAAAATATTTTGTGTAAGTAAGAAATCAGATGACAGGACAAGACAATATTTCCATATATATATATATATATAAATACACACTCGTGGAGTTAGATGGATTAGTTAATGTTACTTGCTGGAATGGCGTGTAATTGAGTCCCTGCACAATCTTATCTGTAATTTTAATAAATGATTCTAATAATGAGGAAAAGCCACACGTGTGAAAATAACATTTTTTGTTGTTGCCTAACCAGTCAATATCAAAGGTCCCTTTTTAAGTCACTCTTCATATTTTGTCCTCATTTAAAAAAAATTATAAATATAAATTCAGCGACGATCGCTCCTTGTTGAGGATGGAGGTATCTCATTTCACCCAAGTGCACGCCTTGATGGTAACATATTATCAAGACAAATTGTTATCCTTCTGTCCTAAAATTAATTTCAGAGATTTTTACTATTGGTTACATAAATTTAGAGGGAAGCATTTGCCCAAATGTCTTTTTCTAAGGCCAGTATTTAAAATTTGTCTCTTTGTTAATTAAGTAGGCAAGAATTGTCTGCACAAAAAGATTCATCCAGCTACTATAAAAAGGCAAAATTAAACCCTTTGGACTAATGGGGACATAATAAAGAGTGGCCTGAAAAAGGCCATACGGTGGAAATAATCTATTTAATTAAATGATACTTCTACTATTCAAATTGGAGTTAATAATCTAATAAAGACGTCCAGATTGGCGATATCCGTGGATTACATCCTATGCCTATGTGTAATAAAATAGGGTTTTTAATTATAAAAAATATTACGTCCACACAACTTGTAATGGAGGTTATAAATTTTTTTAATGAAATAATCCACACACACACTCCCAACAAGGTTTCAATATACGCCATAAACTTGCAAATTACAAGTTGCAACCATAGAATAATATTCCTACGTCTTTAACAAACTATTAATTAAGATAGTTTTTTTGTCAACAAATGCCTAATTATTGGTTAGTAGGCCACTTACCTTTAATGTTTGTTATAGTTGAAGATATGTCATCCAAAGAACTTAAATATAACTCTAGCTGTTATGTTATTTTCAAACTTATTGCACACATAAAGGTAATGCTGACTCTCATAATGCTAAGGATTCATTAATACGCGTCCTCTCTGACCGACGTCCTATAGTAATACTAATTGAAGCAGCATATGATTTTATAACTTTAAGTTCTTGAATTACTATAGGGACATATTATTCAAACCTAAGTGATTTTTTCTTATTTGTTAAATTTAGCAAGCAGCTACCACTTAACAGATATTTATTTTGATGAAACGTAACAGGTGAAATTAATAGAGTTATGTGCACTGCGTTGAACTCATTTCCAATTGTAGATCGAAGTATTTTAAAACTAATTAAATAAAGAGAAATGTGTATTCTCTAACCACTTAAACATGAGATAGTCACATATTTGAACCCGCGTCATTTTTTGAAGTATCTTAGCTAAAAAGTTCATACTAAGGTAGACTATATATTTGCTATCGTTTCATATAACATTTAATATTGTAATAAATAAATGAAAAGGACAAGAAATGTGACTTCAAATCATGATTGAACAAGTCTTATGGACAGATTCTCGCCAAGAGCTAATCATGAATTCCACAATATTAAAAATTTTAGCTTTCTAGAATATTATTGGTAGATGACATAACATTGTTTCCCTTCCTTGGATATTTGTCTAGAGAATTCTAACAGCATTATTGATTAGCACAAGTCATTTAATTCAAATAATGTTCATTGAAATGACATTTTATATATATTGTTTGTTAGAATCGTATCATTAGGATAAGATTAAATACATCATAGAATAACAATTGGTGAAAGGAAGAAAAAAAAGTTATTTATATGTTAGGCCGCACCATATCCAAACAAACTTTATTTCGGAATCAAAACATACGGAAAACAGTTTGTACAAGTCATAATTCAATTTAGTTTGTGGGATCACTTTTTAAAATTTATTGTCTTCTAACTATTTCTCTCCAATTGAGTTTTGTCTGCTCTAATGTTGACTATATGAAAGAAAAGAAAAACTCTATCAGAGAATTATGAGACTGATATGAAGTGTTACACGGCAAATTGAGTCTCTTTTTTTTTTTTTTTGGTTTGGGGGGTGTGGGGGGAGGAGAGGGAGGGTATCTTACTTCAATATATTCTTTATTCGACTATTTTGACAAAAAAAAAACATGTATTTTGCTTAGAGTAAAATCTAGGAATAATACATAAATACCTAATTGAGGTTGTGGTTATTTGCCAATTGCACCCATGTAATTTGCGAGGGTTGGGAATAAATTCCCTACCAAAATAATATTCACGGTAATAAAAACGAAATAGTAATATAGCACCGAAATACGGTAATTAACAAGAATAAAGGAGTAACAATGACACCAAAATTTTTACGTGGAAAATCCTTCTGAATAAGGAAAAAAATCACGACCCCGAGAGGAGCAACTGATATCACTATAGTAAGGAATTTACACTTTGTAGTTCCGAGTAAAATACTGCAAAGACCACTATAACACTCAAAAGAAATAACCCTCTTTTGATATTCCCACCTCACTAGAATATCGCTCACTCTATTATTTTCTAACAGACTATTTGCTTATACCTTGCCTGTGAAACCTCACTCTTTCTTTCTCTCTTTGTTGGTGTGTGGAAATGAGATTTGACGCTCTCTTTTTATAGCCAAAGCTTCACTCTTTAAAGCCTACAATATTTGATAATTTACACATAGTTTTCACAATTCAACAAAGTTGGCTACCAACCCAAAGAAATTCAACAAGGTTGGCTACCAACCCAAAGAAATTTAACAAAGTTAGCTACTAACCAAACCAAGTCAACAATGTTGGCTACCAAACCAAAGAAACTTTTATTAGGCACATGCCTAATACTTCTTCAATGAGATTGACATCATCAACCTCCCCCTCCAGTCTCATTTATCTAGAGGAGGTAGCAATGTTTTCTAGTTTAAGTGCACGCCGACAAGTTCTTTACATAGCTCGAACTTGTTCCTTGGTACCACCTTCGCCAGCATATCTGCGGGATTCTCACTTATAGAAATCTTCAAGACTTTTAGAGATTCATCATCTACCATTTCTCGAATCCAATGATATCTCACGTCAATGCGTTTGGTCCTTGCATGGTACATAGAGTTCTTGCTAAGGTGTATTGCACTTTGACTGTCACAATAGACGACATACTCTTTCTGATGCAATCCAAGCTCTTGAAGGAACTGTTTGAGCCATATCATCTCCTTGCCAGTTTCTGAAGCGCAATGTACTCTGCTTCAGTTGTTAAAAGTGCAACACACTTCTGCAACTTAGACAGCCTGATATAGCTCCCCCTGAAAATGTAAACAAATATTTAGTGGTGGATTTTCTGTTGTTAATGTCACTTGCCATATCAGCATCCGTATAGTCCTTCAAGATTGGATCAAATCCTCCAAAGCCCAAAAAATCTCCCGTGGTTCTTCTTAGGTACCTGAGTATCCACTTGACTGCTTCCCAATGTTCCTTTCCATAATTTTCAAGAAACCTGCAGACAACACCAACTGCGTGAGCAATATCAGGTCTAGTACATACCATTGCATACATCAAGCTTCCGACTGCTGAAGAATACGGAACTCTAGCCACGTTATCTTTCTCTTACTCTGTCGTAGGACACATCTTTTTGCTCAACTTTAGATGACTAGTAAGAGGTGTGCTAACTTGCTTAGCATTCTTCATGTTGAAGCATTCTAGTACACGTTCAATTTAAATCTCCTGAGATAGCCACAACTTTCTACTTGTTCTCTCTCGAACTATCTTCATCCCTAGAATTTGTTGTGCTGGGCCCAAGTCTTTCATGTCAAATGACTTGGACATATCTAGCTTCAACTTTGCTATCAGCCCCTTGTCTTTTCCTACAATTAACATGTCATGCACATACAACAACAATATAATAAAGTTATTCTTAGAAAATCTTTTGAAGTATACACATGGATCAGAATAGGTCTTTAGGTATGTTTGACTTTTCATGAACGAGTCAAACTTCATGTACCTCTGCCTTGGTACCTCCTTCAATCCATAAAGACTCTAATTCAATTTGCATACCATGTGTTTCTTTCCAACTATTTCAAATCCTTTTGGCTGCTTCATATAAATCTCCTCTTCCAAATCTCCATGAAGAAATACAGTTTTCACATCCAACTGCTCCACTTCAAGATCAAGGCTAGCTATTAAGCTCAAAATTGTTCGAATAGAAGTCATTTTGACAACAGGTGAAAAAATTTTGTCAAAATCAATACCTTTCTTTTGTTCGAAACCTTTAACCACTAATCGAGCTTTTATCTGACCAGCTTGACAGTTCCATCTTTCTTGAGTTTAAAGACCCATTTGCATTTGAATGGTCTTTTACCCTTTGGAAGTTCAACCAGCTTGTACGTGCCATTTTTCTGTAGAGATTCCATCTCTTCTTGCATAGCTTTCATCCACTGGCTCTTTTCTGAATAGGATAGCACCTTCTTAAGACTTTCTGGCTCCCCCCATCACTAATGAGGACATACTTTGTGGAAGGGTACCTGCATTATTCTACCCTTGGCCTCTCTGATCTGCTTAGAGGTTAAGGTTGTTTTTCTTCCTAAGTGGAGTGCTCCGCTTCCTCGACACCTTCTTCAAGTTTCTTCCCCTGCTCAATAACCTCACCAGGTTGCTCCCTCTGCTCGGCAACCTCGTCGGTCGTACTTTCAGCACTTGAGAGAATGTTGGATGTAGAAGGAATAGTAACAAGGTTAGGAATTATACCATTCTTCGCCTTTTCTGACATATCAGCAGCTGTTCCAACTTCACTTTCTCGGAAGACTACATCTCTGCTCTGGTGACCTTCTTCTTTACAGGATCCCATAATCTGTACCCGAACTCTTAATCTCCATATCCGATAAATATGCAGGGAACATATTTATTATCCAGCTTTGTCCTCTGCTCTTTTGGTACATGTGCAAACGTTCTGCAACCGAACACCTTCAGATGCGAGTAGGACACCTCCTTATTGGTCCAAACTCTCTCTGGGATGTCAAACACCAATGGAACTGATGGACTCCCAATGATCAAGTAACAGGCTTTCTGAACTACTTCACCCCAGAATGACTTAGGCACTTTAGCCATTCTGAGCATGCTTCTCACCTTCTCCACAATGGTACGATTCATCCTCTTGGCTACGCCATTGTGTTGTGGGGTTCCAGGAGCTGTCTTTTCATGTCTGATCCCATGAATTGAACAATACTCTTAAAATTTCCTTGAAGTGTACTCACCTCCATTGTCACTTCGGAGACGTTTTAGCTTTCAACCTGTCTCCCTTTCTACTAGAGCATGAAACTTCTGAAAAACTTGAAACACATGATCTTTGGTTTTCAAAATATAAAACCATAATTTTCGTGAAGAATCATCAATAAAAGTAAGAAAATATTTGGTACCGTCCATTGATTCAATTTTCATTGAGCCACAAACATCATAATATACTAAATCAAGTATATTCAATTTTCTTTCAGACGATGTCTTAAATGAGACTCTATGCTTCTTACCAAATAAACAGTAGTCACAGGGTTTTATTGTTGTACCTTTGTCATAAGAAATAAGTGATTTATTTGCAAGAATCTGCAATCCCTTCTTTCTCATATGACCCATTCTTTTGTGCCACAAATCTTCAGAAATCTCATCTTGTGCCGCATTCAATTCGCCTTAGCATATTTTTGCATTTGTCCTGTACAACGTGCAACAGCAACTCCCTTTCGAACTACCAATGATCCATTAGTGAGTCTCCACTTTTGATATGTAAAATAGTTCTCGTATCCATCTCGGTCTAAAGCAATCCCCGAGATCAAGTTCATCCGTAAATCAGGTACAAGCCGCACATTCTTTAGAACCAATGTGCATACAGCATTTTATTGATACAAATTTCACCAATCCCCGCAATATTTGAGTAACTTGTGTTACCCATTCTCACTGTGCCGAAATCACCTGCTACATATATGCAAAAAAAGATATCTTATCGGTGTGGCATGGTAAGATGCCGCTGTGTCAACCACCCATTCTAACTCTGGACCTGACAGGTGCATGCATTCCTCTTTCTCATTTATAAAGAGGACAACATTATCATTATTTTGCACCATTGCGGCTGCGTTGTCGTTATTCTTCTGGCCACTAGTTTCACCTTTGCCCTTCTTTGGATTTGGGCAATCTCTTTTGAAGTGACCTGGTTGATCACAGTTGTAGCAATTTCTGGCTCTTGATTTGGATCAGTCCTTTGACTTCCCACGAGCTCCGGATCTACCATAGTTGTTCAAACTCATTTGATAACTCCTGCTTCTACCTTCTGTGATGAGAGCTTGTCCTTGATTTTCAGGATTCTTTTTCTCATCTTCTCATTGAGTGAAAGAGTCGATGTGACATTTTTCAACTCAATAGTAATCTTACCATGCAGGATGGTTGTAGCCAAACTATCGTACGAAGATAGAAATAAGTTCAATAGCAAGATGCCTTTATCTTCTTCCTCGATTTTCACTCTGAGATTGGCAAGCTGTGTGATTAGTCCGTTAAATACATTTAAATGTGATAAAAAAATTATACCTTCACCCATATGTAGGGCGTATAACTGCTTTTTCAAGTACAATTTATTTGTCAGCGTTTCGGACATGTACAGGCTTTCCAACCTTGTCCAAATTCCACGTATAGTATCTTCATCAATGATGTTATTACCACATCATCTGATAAGTGCAACCTGATTGCACTAGCAGCTCTTTCATCCAAGTCAGCCCAACTCTCAGCTTTCATAGTTTCAGGCTTTTTGGCATCAGCATCTAGTACCTTGTGTAATCCTTGTTGGATGAGCATATCCATCATCCTTCTTTGCCATGTTGAGAAACCGTTATCTCTGTTGAATTTAGCTACCTCATACTTTACTCCGGATTTTTTTATTTTTCACCGAGCATAGTACTATCGACAATGAATAGTATTTCAGTGAACGAGCAAAACCTATGCTCTGATACAAGTTGTTTGGAATAAACCCCCTACCAAAATAATATTCATGGTAATAAAAGCGGATAGTAATGTAGCACCGAGATACGATAATTAAGAAGAATAAAATAGTAACAATGACCCCAAAATGTTTTACGTGGAAAACCCTTCTGAATAAGGAAAAAAATCACAACCCCGAGAGGAGCAAGTGATATCACTATAGTAAGGAATTTACACTTTGTAGTTCCGAGTAAAATACTCCAAAGACCACTATAACACTCACAAGAAATAACCCTCTTTTGATATTCTCACCTATCGTTCATTCTATATTTTTCTCACAGATTATTTTTTTATACCTTGTCTGTGAAACTTCACTCTTTCTTTCTCTCTTTGTGGGTGTGTGGAAATGAGAGTTGAAGCTCTTCATTTATAGTCAACGCTTCACTCTCTAAAGCCTACAATATTTGACAATTTACACATACATTTCACAATTCAACAAAGTTGGCTACCTACCCAAAGAAATTCAACAAGGTTGGCTACCAACCCAAATTCAACAAAGTTGGCTACCTAACCAAACCAAGTCAACAAGGTTGGCTACCAAACCAAAGAAACTTTTGTTAGGCACATGCCTAATACTTATTCAATGAGATGGACATCATCAGCGGGGTCCTTATAACCCCTCCCCCCCCCCCCCCCCTCCAAATGTATTCAAAGTTAAAAAATTTCACTTTTTATTTACCCGTATAATAAGACAGATAAATTTATACGTGATTTCTAGACAAATGAATTAATTTGATCCTGAAATAATAGGAGAATTGAATAAATCTGCAATACTTAGCCTTGGCTGAAGATGAAATAGCAGAAATAATGGTTCTGCAAACAGTGCTTTCGGGCACAACAGTAATGGAATCAAAGATCCAAAAGAGAATTTTGTAAAGCACAGATCGAAGAAAAAAAGGCAGTTCGATCGAATCTTTTTTATATATTCTTTTATCTGTTATAAATAGAGATAATCTACTATTTTTCCTTTTATAAAATCAAAAATTCATTAAAATAAATAAATAAATATGAGCCTGGAAATGAAAGTCTTTTTCTCAGATCTATTCTTTATCACACTATTGGAACAAAACAAAAATATTAGATGCAACGATATTAAAATATTTGGTACATGAAGCCACGATCTGATAGATATACATTGAACCTATTTATCGTTCTAGCTCGAGAGCCAAAACAAACATGTCTGCTACCTACTGTACTGGACCTTCGGGAAGTGGGGTATCCCTGGAAAGAGGTCGGCCTTAAGTTATAGCTTAGATAGCTTAGACTGGAGAGTTTTGAATAGATTATAATGTAAGTTTGCTAGAAAATTCGCGACCATTACAACGATTACAGAAGTCACTATTTATTACTGCACATAGGGAACAAGGTCCTATGATCATGCCATTCTTTATGTCAATTACTAGGGCATTAAAAAGGGCATAAATAATAAATTCTTTATAACGGACAATATACTAAATACTGTAAAATATTCTCCAATAAATACTATAGAATGACAGATATTTATTGCATCTTTATGAAAATTCCTCTTTCTGCCAACAAATAAAAAAGTTATTTTCAATTTTAGCTATTCTCTACCTTCGACTTCACGTGTCATTCTTTTATGCAATTACTTTACATAAAATATTTTACACGATACACCTTTTAAGCTGATATGGCATAGAGAATAATACACTCTGAGAAGAATGGACATACAAGTTAAAATTTTAGTTCTGCCACATTTTTAAATGTATTTCCTACTTTTTTTATTATAGTTTTTTTCCAAGTTTGCCTTTTAATTTTACTTCTCTCTTTTCTTCTTCACTTACTCCTTCACCTGAAACAATAGAGATCAATATGATAGAGCTCACTTCAATTTTATAAATTAAAAATTCTAAAAAATTAAATAGTAACAAGAAACTCTATCAGATTTTAAATCAAAGTTCCCCAATACTAAACCCAAACAATACACTAATGTGGGGATAGAAAGGAATATGGCTAGAGACATATTCGGCGATAGGAAAAAATGTCCGGCGACTGAAAAATATAACCCCGTTCGTTGTCATCCTCCTTAAAATGTGACCAATATTTTTAAAATTTAGGGTGGGGTGAAGTTGGATTTGTTTTGGGAAGCAGAGAAGATAGACATAGGAAAGTGGGGTGGGTGATATAGAAAATAATTTTATTTTTTCATTCTTTTTTGCATGTTTACACGTGGTAACACGTATCTATCACCTACTGCCATTGTAATGGTCTTTATCTTGAAAGCAGGTGTAAATATGATAATACTTTTGAGATAAGGATAGAGTGGTCGTAGGACCCTCGCAAATTACAAGGGTGTAACTTGCAAATAGCTATAATCCCAAATAGGGTAATTATGTGCTATTCCTAAAATCTACTCAATCATTGAAGACATAGAAAACACTAATCTACAAACAAGTACTGATAAACATTGACTTAAATCTTTGAGTCCGAAACTTAATTGATTATTAATTAGATATAAAGTATATTTTTAATATTTAAAAAGAAACTATAAAAATAGGTACTTCATAGTAATGTTCTGCGAATTGGGTTAAAGAAAATTTTGTTGTTAAAATAATTTGCAGTATAGTACTGCGAATTATTTTAATTTTTTAATCTAATTCGTAATATTATACTGCGAATTACCTAACCGAAATATTTTATTTAATTGTTTGGCCCCTCTATATTTAATTAAAAAAATTCACAGTATAGTACTGGAATCGCAGTACACTACGAATTGCCTTAATTAAATAAGGCTGGTCTTCTTCCCCAAGACAACGACAGAACCCTCCCAACCCTCCATTAAAAAATGAAAGCTCTAATTCTGGTCCCCCACGCCCCTTTTTTTTTAAAAGAAAAGAAAATTCGGCCCCACCCGTTCCATAAAAAGAGCAAGGAGTGTAGGTCCCACACACAAAAGAAGCATTGGATTTTGTATTTCGGGTGCAAAAATTCGATTTGAATAGTCATGCATATTAGTATTGTTTAGTATGTTTCCATGTGAATTTATGTTATGTTTGTGTTTAATTTTGTATCTTTTATATACCCGAATTTAGTTTTATGTTTTTGACTAAAAATGCTACCGGGTTTGTGTCATATTTGATTTATATACCCGAATTTTTGTTATGTTTGTGACCAAAAATGCTTATAATTTGATAAATAATTTGTATTATTATATAATTTGCATTAAAATTTTGTAAATAATTTGTATGCTTAAATTATTATTTATTTTGTTTATTTGCATGTTAATGTTATGTTAATATAGTAAAGCCTTGTAGCATAGTAAAATATAGAGCCTTTTAATGTAGTAAAATGAGAGTCTTTTAGCGTAGAGTCTCAGTATAATACGAAATTTTAAAAATATTGAAATTGAGCGGCATAAAAATTAAGGATAACTCGGTTCTACCGGGCCGCAAAAATCAAGCCTGGAACCCATACATAACTATTCTCTCCAATATTAATCATAATTAATTATTTAATTTATTAAGTAAATAAAATTCTAAAAATGTTGAAAATAAGACGCATAATAATTAAGGATAACTCGATTTTATCGGGCCTCAAAAATCAAGCCTGGAACCATACATAATTATTATTTTCAATATTAAACATAATTAATTATTTAATTTATTCAGTTAACAAAAATTTTAAAATGTTAAAATTGAGACGTATAATAATTAAGGATTATTCGGTGCTACCTGGCCTAAAAAATCAAGCTTGGAACCCATACATAACTATTATCTCCAATTCAAAAATTTATAATTTAATTTATTAAGTTAACAAAATTCTAAAAATGTTAAAATGTAGACACATAATAATTAAGGATAACTCGGTGCTACCGGCCTCGAAAATCAAGTCTAGAACTCATACATAACTATTCTCTCCAATATGGGTAACTGTATGAGGTTAAGAGCTTCAAGAAGCTCGTTTTCACTACACAAAAAGAAAAAAAAGATAAGCTACCCAAAACTCCAGAAAAATATTTTTGATAACACTATATCATTTTACTTACAAGTCGTACTGTCTTGACGTTTCATGATGGATATTTTCTTGTTGGTCACGACTCTCGGATGGACCACCATGGTCCAACACTCCAGAACTAAGCATATTCTAACTAGAGGTGGGGTCATAACTTGTAAAATTCATATCCAGAAGGTACACCGTATGAAAAATATGAGTGTTAATACAATAAACATTGCTAAAGCATAGTAAAATTAAAGTTTACTAGTCGTCTCGTTGATTATGTAAAGTCGAAAAAATATTTAGTGGCTGCTCATTCGCCGGTAGTGACAACCTTAAATCAAGGCAAGCTCTTTCATCAACAATCTGTCCCGCAAAAACTGCTCCATAATAACCACCCGATCACTAGGGTTTTTTCCTGCTATGCACGCCCTCATTACTGGGAACGTCTTCCATCTTGACCTATATTTTCAATAATTTTATTACAATAAATTTCCTGTATTCATCAGGAATCCGCAAAAAGTCTCTAAGAGTTTTATCATCCTCGATGTTAAACTCAGAATAATAAGCAAACCCCTGCGGAGTCACTGAATACGGAAATCTTCCGGTTACTTTAAGGTTAACCGAACACCTCCTCTCACTCATTTTTTACGTAACCATGATACCAATGTATCATAGTCCATAGTAAGCGGCATTTTGACATGACATTGTGGAGGTGAGCTATACCTCACAGAGTTATTCTCCACCACAACTTCACCCCCCCCCCCCCCCCCATATAGTGAAACCCTTATTTTTGGCACTTCAGATATTGTAAAAAAATGATTGATAAGAAGAAGAGAGAAAGAAGTATGAACGTAAGTTTTAAGTTAAATATTGAATGAATGTTCATGAAAATGAAATGCCTATAAATAAGGCAAGTCCGAGCTTGGGGTGTAGAATTTTTCTAAGAAAGTCGCAGTATAATACTGCGTTTTATGTATTTGAATTATTGTTATGTCAGTAAAATTATTTAGGTGAGGCCAAAAATCAAAAGGCAATTTGCAGTACTATATTGCGAATTGCCTTAATAAATAAAGGCTGGGTCCAACTGTTACATGAAACATTGTGTTTAATCAATTCACAGTATTATACTACGAATTTGATTTTTAAAAAAAAAAATTAATAATTTGCAGTACTATGCAGCGAATTGCTTAACAGAAAAATTTTTGTTAAAGTAATCCGCAATACAGTACTGCAAATTACCTATTTTTGTAAAAAAAAATATTTGACATTAATAATATACTTTATGTCTAATTAATCATCTATTCAGTTTTAGACTCCTTAATCTTTGTGCGAATTAAGAATACCCTTCAATCATTCTGTCTTTACATCATTACATGTGATTCACGTAATCAGTTTTGATTAATATGAAGATTTTTACCCTCGTGATAAAATTTGCCATATTATTCTTGTTTTTTCCGACTGAGGACCTATAATATTTTGCTAACACTATTGAGATTCCATTTATCCGTGACAAACTATAAAATGTTCAATCGACCCATAAATTATATATTATGTACTATCTTTTGGTTTGGCCTAATTTTGTGGTCTTATGGACATTATGTTAAGGGGGCCAATGTGTTGTCATATAAAGTGTAGGACTAATGTGTAGATACCCAAAAGGGTAACCTTAGTTAATGATGGGCTAACTAAGGTTACATATATGTAACCATAGCTTGTGACTCTTGAGTTATGTAACTCTTGTGACTCTTGGGTTATGTAACTCTTGTGTTATAAAGTGGGGGTTATGGTTCCCACATTAGTGCAAGACAAGACTCTTCTTCCTCCCATTGAATCAAGAGCCAAAATACTCCATTGTTGTCTTGCAAAAATAGTGTGGAAAATCATAAACCATTTTTGATCATTGTCATTATATTGTTATGTTGTGAAACCACACATATTTTTTAGTCTTGTGAAGAATCTTGTGGATACACATACCATCAAGAACAAACTTGAAGGAAAGGATTAAGGAGCATTCTTCAAAAGGCATAAGGACAATCATCAAAAAAGGAGGTTCAACAATTCCACATATGGATTCAGGTTAGCTTCCGCTCATGTATTTTAATTCCGGATTATTCAATATGAAGGTTGTTATATTTAGTCGGAATCATAATTCTAACAATTGGTATCAAAGCCACCCTTCATTTTTGGATAATTTGGATGTTCATTAGATTCATGTTATGTTAAGATTCATGTTTAAGTTTAATTAGAATTTTGTTTATGAAATTCTACCATGAAATAGCATGACCTTATGAATGTTATGTTTTGATGTAATTTGATGTTTTAATATCATGTTAAAACATTGTAAATAGCATGATTTTTGTTGGTTAACAACATGTTTTTTATGTTTAAGATTCATGTTGAAAATCATGTGTTATTCAGTAAAAAAAATTTTTGGTCACTGCCTCAATACAATCGATTGTTTCCTTACACAATCAATTGTCTTTAACGTTTAAAATTCTGGCAGTTTTTTGGAACACCAGAATAATCGATTGTATATTTTATACAATCGATTGTTCTGGTCCAGTGAGTTGAAACGTTTTTTAATTATACCATACAATCGATTATCTATTGTAGACAATCGATTGTAATGGTCCAGTAACTTATAAAATTTTTTTAAAACCAGCATAATCGATTATATGGTTTTGACAATCGATTATGTTGGTCCAGAAACTTAAAAAAAATTTCTCAAAATCAAAATAATCGATTGTCTGGTTTTGACAATCGATTATATTGGTCCAGTAACTGAAAAAAAATATTTTTTTAAGCCAAAGATAATCGATTGTCTATTGCTTACAACCGATTGTTTTTGTCCAGTAAGGTTAAAAACATTTCAACTCTCTTAAGTTTCAGTGAATGTTAATTATTTTTAAAGTACATCAATTCTAATATTATATGGAATTGTCCTATAAAGTAAACAACAATTAATATTCAAGTGTTACATATCAACATATGTAACATATTAAGTTGAGAATCATAATAAGTCTTAAGGAACTAAAGTTTATAGCATCTAATATTTTAATTATTCAATTGAAGCATTATGTTGCCAAAGTAACCTCTATTGTGTAGATTGATTAATCTTGAAATATAAGATGACTGTGGATGTTAGTCTTCCATGCGTTTAACACCGGCCCAAAGGAAGGTGTTATTTGGCAGGAATTCGAACATGCTTGTGGTGGTAAATATGAGACGATTATTTGGTTTTCCATGTGAATATTAAATCGGCCCAAAGGAAGGTTTAATATTTGACAGGAGTTTATTGTCTATGTTTGATCACTACACCAAGAGTACCACTTACAAGTTGTTTTTCTGTCCAAAGACTAAAATCAATGTTGTGCTAGGTATCTTGTAATGGGAATGCCTAATTTTGAATCTATAAAGTTAAAGTTCAAGTATTTGTAAGCATGTATTCAGTAATCCTTTTGTTCTATTTTCAGTAAATTCTTCTACTTCTACGATATCTGCCAACATCAATAGCATCCCTGTGCTTAACGGCACTAACTTTAAGGAATGGAAAGAGAACGTCATGATCGTTCTCGGTTGCATGGATCTTGACCTTGCTCTTCGGATTGAGCAACCTACTCCTCTTGAGGATACATCCTCTCCTGATGAAAAGAGAGCGATGGAGAAGTGGGAACGCTCGAATCGCATGAGTCTAATGATCATGAAACGTGCAATTCCAGAATCATTCAGGGGCACTATGAATGATGAACCTAATGCCAAAGTTTTCCTTGAAAACCTCGAACAGCGTTTTATTCAAAACGAAAAGGCAGAAACAAGTACACTATTGGGTAAACTTGTTTCCATGAGGTATATGGGCAAGGGAAACATTCGGGAGTACATTTTGGAAATGTCTCATCTTGCTTCGAAACTTAAGTCACTCAAGCTGGATTTACCTGAGGAACTGCTTGTGTACTTTGTTTTGATATCTCTTCCTGCACACTTTAATCAGTTTAAGGTCAGTTACAACTGCCTGAAGGAGAAATGGTCTCTTAATGAGCTCATTTCACACTGTGTGCAAGAAGAGGAAAGGATAAAGCTAGATAAGACTGAAAGTGCTCATTTGGCATCCTCTTCTAAGGAAACTAAGAAGAGGAAGGGTAAGGAAGTTGCGGTTGCAAAGCCCAAGAATAAGCAACATAAGGAACCTAAGGTTGAAATCACTGCATTAGGTTGCTTCTTCTGTAAGGGGACTAATCATGTGAAGAAAGATTGTACCAAGTACCATGCCTGGCGTGCGAAAAAGGGTACACTTCTTTCTCTTGCTTGTTCTGAAGTTAATTTAATTTTGGTACCTAAGGATACTTGGTGGGTAGATTCTGCTGCTACTACTCACATAAGTATATCAATGCAGGGTTGCCTGAACTGCCGAAAACCAAATGATGGTGAAAGATACATCTATGTGGGTGACGGCAAGAAGGTGCCAGTTGAAGCTATTGGCAAATTTAGGCTGTTGTTTAAGACCGATTTTCATTTAGATTTGGATGAGACTTTTATTGTACCGTCTTTTAGACGGAACTTAATTTCAGTTCCCCAATTGGACATATCTGGTTATAAATGTACATTTGGGGATAATAAAGTTATTCTCTTTCAGAATTCAAATCTTATTGGTACTGGTGTTTTATCAACATTTGATAGCTTATATTTGGTTGATACAATAACTTCAAATAAAGAAACTTTGCATACAAGTTTAAGTGGTACTAAAAGGAAATTAACTAATGAGAATTCTATTTCACTCTGGCATAAACGTTTGGGTCACATATCCATTCAAAGAATTCAGAAACTCGTGTCAGATGGAATTCTTGATTCTCTTGATTCCTCAAATTCGGAAATTTGTATTGAGTGTATCAAGGGAAAACAAACAAACAAGACTAGATTAGGTGCTAAGATAGCTTCGGACGTCTTAGAATTGATACATACGGATATTTGTGGGCCATTTCCTACTCCTTGTCGGAATGGTCAACAATACTTTATCACATTCATAGACGATTACTCTCGTTATGGGTACCTATATCTTATTCACGAAAAGTCCCAATCCATAGACGTGTTCAAATCATTTAAGGCTGAAGTTGAAAATCAACTAAGCAAACGAATTAAATCCGTTAGATCTGACCGTGGTGGTGAATACTATGGTCGATATGATGGTTCCGGTGAACAACGTCCAGGGCCTTTTGCTAAATTCCTAGATGAGTGTGGGATCGTCCCTCAATATACTATGCCAGGCAGTCCTACGATGAATGGTGTAGCTGAGAGACGAAATAGGACCCTTAAGGATATGGTAAGAAGTATGATTTCTCGTACTTCTTTGCCAGACTCACTCTGGGGTGAAGCATTAAAAACTGCAACTTATATTCTAAATAGAGTTCCAACTAAAGCTACAATCAAAACCCCTTATGAACTTTGGACTGGGCATAAACCCAGTATTCGGCATTTTCACATTTGGGGTTGTCCAGCTGAGGCAAGGCCTTATAGGCCGAATGAAAAGAAACTGGACGCTCAGACGGGTAGTAGCTATTTTGTTGGATACTCTGAAAAATCCAGGGGTTTTAAGTTTTATGATCCCACTTCTAGAACTATTTTTGAGACGGGAAATGCTAAGTTCTTTGAGGATATTGAGTTTGGGGGGTGGGGAGATAAAGTTGTTAGAGATTTTGTCTTTGAGGAAGAACATGTGTCTTTCCCTCAAGTTGTTGATCTTGGTCTTCCTGACTTGGATCACACAACTCCAGTTCAAGACAATCTCGAAAATCTCCCCCATCAGGAACCTGATATAACTAATGAAAATCAAACTCAACAACCTCAAGTGACTGAAATGCCATTAAGGAGATCCACTAGGGAGAGGAGAAATGCAATTTTGGATGATTATGTAGTATTTCTCCAAGAACAAGAAAGTGATATTGGACTTGAGGAAGATGATCCAATCAACTTCCGCCAAGTCATTAAGTGTTCTAACTCTCAAAAGTGGATTGATGCCATGAATGATGAGATGAAGTCTATGAGCGATAATGACGTTTGGGAGCTTGTTACATTGCCCGAAGGTATTAAACCTATTGGTTGTAAATGGATTTTTAAAACCAAAAGGGATTAGGGGGCAATGTTATTAAATTCAAAGCTCGTCTTGTCGCAAAAGGCTACATTCAGAAGGAAGGCATTGATTATAAAGAGACTTGCTCTCCAGTTTCATCGAAAGACTCTTTCAGGACTATAATGGCATTAGTAGCACATTTTGATCTTGAGCTTCATCAAATGGATGTTAAGACAGCTTTTCTCAATGGTGACATTGAGGAAACAATTTATATGGTGCAACCTGAAAACTTTGTTTCGGATGAATCAGAGAAGAAGGTTTGCAAATTAAAGAAATCCATCTATGGGCTCAAGCAAGCTTCTCATCAATGGTATTATAAGTTTCATGCAATCGTTACATCTTTTGGTTTTGAGCCGAATATTGCTGATGACTGTATATACCATAAGTTCAGTGGGAGTAAGTATATTTTTCTGGTTTTATATGTCGATGACAACTGCTTGCCTGTAACGATATAGCATTATTACTTGAAACTAAGAAATTTCTTTCAAAGAAATTTGAAATGAAAGATCTTGGTGAAGCTTCTTTTGTATTAGGAATTCAGATTCTACGAGATCGCTCCAAAGGCGTTCTCGGTCTGTCACAAAAGGGCTATATCGATAAGGTTCTGAAAAGATTTGGCATGCAAGATTGTAAACCAGGCAACACCCCTGTTGCTAAGGGAGACAAGTTTAGTCTCAAACAGTGCCCAAACAATACATATGAAATTTCGGAAATGCAGAAGACACCTTATGCTTCGGCGGTAGGTAGTCTGATGTATGCTCATATATGTACACGACCTGATATATCATACATTGTTGGGATGTTAGGCAGATATCTAAGCAATCCGGGAATGGACCATTGGAAAGCAGCCAAACGGGTCATGAGGTACTTACAGAGAACAAAGGATTACATGCTTACATACCGGAAATCGGACCAACTTGAGATCATTGGGTATACCGATTCCGATTTTGCTGGATGTCAGGATAGTTTGAAGTCTACTTCAGGCTATATTTACATGCTTACGGGTGGTGCTATCTCTTGGAGAAGCATCAAGCAAACTCTTACAGCCACTTCCACCATGGAAGCGGAGTTTATGGCATGTTATGAAGCATCCAATGAGGCATTATGGCTGCGAAATTTTGTTGGTGGACTGTGAATTGTTGATAGCATCGAAAAGCCGCTTAGGCTATTATGCGATAACAGATCGGCAGTCCTTTATGCTAATAACAATAGTAGTTTGACGAAAGCAAAATATATGGACGTCAAATTTTGGGTTGTTAAAGAAAGAGTACAAAATGGACAATTGTGCATTGAGTACATTAGTACAAACTCCATGCTTGCGGATCCGCTAACTAAGGGATTGACACCAAAAGTATTTCATGAGCATATTGCTTGTATGGGTGTCAAATCAGATAAGAATTATGTATTTTAGTGGGAGTTTGTATTGTACATTTATGTAATTGTTCATTATATTCAGTAATTCGGTTATATCTGCAGATATTCAGTTTTTGAAGTTTTTATTGTGCTCTTACAGTTTATGATTGATCTCAATAAAGAGAACCAGTTGGAAATAGACATTCTATTGACCACACTTTATGTTATTTCCATGCTACATACCTACACTTGATCCATGTCGTTGGTTATATTGATATACGTGATCTATGATTGGTTCTACTTACGAATGAGTAACGACGAGCACTTAGTTCCTATGTTGGTATGATTGATGGCCGGATTGTTCATGACAATTTTATTGTGATAGCAATTTTGCGCACCTAAGGTTATTTGTAACATATAATGCTAAGGTTTGTACATATGTTTGTGTATCTCGTCCAAGTGGGAGATTGTAAGATATATGGACTTATATCTACATACATATGAACAATATATGGATAAATTATCTGTTATGTGCTATCTTTTGGTTTGGCCTAATTTTGTGGTCTTATGGACATTATGTTAAGGGGGCGAATATGTTGTCATATAAAGTGTAGGACTAATGTGTAGATACCCAAAAGGGTAACCTTAGTTAATGATGGGCTAACTAAGGTTACATATATGTAACCATGGTTACAAGCTTGTGACTCTTGAGTTATGTAACTCTTGTGACTCTTGGGTTATGTAACTCTTGTGTTATAAAGTGGGGGTTATGGTTCCCACATTAGTGCAAGACAAGACTCTTCTTCCTCCCATTGAATCAAGAGCCAAAATACTCCATTGTTGTCTTGCAAATAGTGTGGAAAACCATAAATCATTTTTTATCATTGTCATTACATTGTTATTGTTGTGAAACCACACATATTATTTAGTCTTGTGAAGAATCTTGTGGATACACATACCATCAAGAACAAACTTGAAGGAAAGGATTAAGGAGCATTCTTCAAAAGGCATAAGGACAATCATCAAAAAAGGAGGTTCAACAATTCCACATATGGATTCAGGTTAGCTTCCGCTCATGTAGTTTAATTCCAGATTATTCAATATGAAGGTTGTTATATTTAGACGGAATCATAATTCTAATAATACATTTATATATTTCTCTGGGAATCATAGTAGCTACTCCGGCATATTTTTTAGGAACTGTTTATTAGCGTTAAGTAATTACATCTGATAGTCATAATATGAAAAATACATTTGACTATATATTTGGCTGTCACTAGTCAAATTCTCATATTAAGGACTCCCTTTGTATATATGGAGTCGTGTTTTAAAAATGAATCATATGGCTAGAAAGAGGAATACAGATTATGTTGTGAACTTAAAGAGAGGATGTTTCTCAAAGTGGACTATTCACTTAGTCAAAAATAACAACAACTATCCAGCATAGTCCCACAAAATGGGGTCTGGAAAAAATAATATGTAGACGAGCCTTACCCCTAACCGAAAGAGTAAAAGACTATTTTCAATCGACCTTCATATTCACATAATCCTAAATTAATTGTTTTAAGGAAAAAAGGTCCAAATTGCTACTATACTATGCGGAATTGTTCAATATCAGTTAGTAAATCGGTCGCGTATCTCACCTTAACACGAATAAAGGTTCACCGTGAAATGAGTGGACTCCACGCGTTCAAATTACGTTTAAGGTAGAGCTCCATTTATTAGGATACAAGAGAAAAGATAAAATAATTTTAATAATGGAAGAATAATATTAGACATAATTTTTAATGAAAAATCAAAATTGCAAAAAATAAAAAGAAAGGGAGAGAAAGTCACTTGTGTTACAAAACTTAGCTCAAAATAATAAACAAAAAGATAGACAACAAAGTAGAGAGAAATAGAGAAGAGAATATATTTCTTCTATGTATCCAAGTGTATTACAAAATGATTTCTCATCCTCTATTTATAGTACTACATAGAGGTATACTAAAAAAATTCCATAAATATGTCATTAAGCTTTTGAGATCATGGAGGAAGATCATGGGGGAGATCATGGAGGTGTGGGAGTTACAACCATAAGTATTAGAGTAGTGGGAGTTATGGAGATAATGGATAAAAGTAGTGGGTGTTATAGGAGTTATGGACATCCACCATAATCTAATATTTCATAACACTCCCCCTTGGATGGCCAAATATAATGTGCCTCGTTAAAACCTTAACTAAAATAAAACCCATTGGGAAAAAAAAATTCTAGAAAAGGAAAAAGAGTACACATATCTAACAAAATGCATTTTGTTGCCTCGTTAAAAACCTTGCAAGGAAAACCCTGTGGGACAAAACCTTGTAAGGGAAAAAGAGTGCAACGCGCATTAACTCCCCCTGAAAAGAGCATAAATTCACATCCTTGAGCCTTCGCATTCCAATCTTGTGTACTAGCTTCTTGAAGGTTGACGTTGGTAGAGATTTTGTGAACAAATCAGATCATGTGTGAAAAATAACTTTGGTGAAATATGCTTTGTTCTATCTCCTTTTATGAATCCTCCCTTCAATTGGGCTATGCATACTGCATTATTTTCATTCAAAATCGTGGGTAGTTTGTCACATTTCAAACCACATTTGTCTCGAAGATGATGTATTATAGACCTCAACCACACACGCTCTCGACTTGCTTCATGAATAGCGATTATCTCAGCATAATTAGATGAAGTAGCCACAATTGATTGCTTAGTCGATCGCCAAGATATGGCAGTGCCTCCACAGATAAACACATAACCTGTTTGAGTTCGAGCCTTGTGTGGGTCAGATAAATATCCAGCATCAGCATAACCAACAAGATCAGGACTGCAATTATTGCTATAAAATAAGCCCATATCGGTAGTCCCTTTTAGATACCGCAATATATGTTTGATTCCATTCCAATGTCTCCTTGTGGGAGCAGAGCTATATCTTGCTAAGACATTAACTGAAAAAGTTATGTCAGGCCTTGTAGTATTTGCAAGATACATTAGTGCGCCAATTGCACTAAGATATGGTACTTCAGGACCAAGTAGCTCTTCATTCTTTTCTTGCGATCGGAATGGATCCTTATTCACATCAAGTGATCGAACAACCATCGGAGTACTTAAAGGATATGCTCCATCCATGTAAAACCGTTTCAATACCTTTTCTATATAGGCAGATTGATGAACAAAAATTCCGTTTGCCAAATATTCAATTTGCAAACCAAGACATAATTTTGTCTTTCCGAGATCTTTCATCTCGAATTCCTTCTTTAAATAATCAATTGCCTTTTGGAGTTCTATCGGAGTTCCAATAAGGTTTATGTCATCGACATATACGGCAAGTACAACAAATTCCGATGTTGTTTTCTTTATAAAAACACATGCGCAAATGGCATCATTTATATAGCCTTCCTTTAATAAATACTCACTATGACGATTATACCACATTCGTCCTGATTGCTTTAGACCATACAAAGATCTTTGCAATTTGATTGAAAACATTTTTCAGGACTTTGAATTATGAGTGTTTGGCATTTTGAATCCATCGGGAATTTTCATGTATATCTCATTATCAAGTGAGCCATAAAGATAGGCAGTAACCACATCCATTAAATGCATGTCAAGCTTTTCAAGGACAGAAAACTAATGAGATAACGGAAAGTTATAACATCCATTACGGGTGAATATGTCTCTTCATAATCGACACCAGGCCTTTGAGAAAATCCTTGTGCAACAAGGCGTGCCTTATATCTTTGTACCTTGTTTTTCTCATTTCTCTTGCGCACAAAGACCCATCTATAGCCAACGGGCTTAACACCATTAGGTGTTTCAACTATAGGCCCAAAAACATCACGTTTTGCAAGTGGATTTAATTCTGATTGGATTGCTTCTTGCCATTTTGGCCAATCAAGTCTTTGTCGACATTCTCCAACAGATTGAGGTTCAAGATCCTCACTTTCTTGCATAATGCTAGATGCAACATTATATGCAAAGACATAATCCACCACTATATCCACTCGATTAAAATTTGTCTCAATATCGATTGGATTTATTGATAGTTCCTTATTTTCCTGAGTCTCGGGCTCAATGGATTCTTCATGAATCTCAGAATTTATTAAATCGTGAATTTCCTCATGAGATTCTTTCGTAGTGTCATTTTGATCATTTGCTTTCCTTTTTCTAGGATTTCGATCTTTGGAACCTAATGGCCTGCCACGTTTTAGGCGTGCTTTCGACTCATTAAATATGACACTAGAAGATTGTCCAATAGGGACATCAATACGGATTGGAACATTCTCTGCGGGGATGTGAGATTTTGTTATCCTTTTCAAGTCCGTGAATGCGTCAGGCATTTGATTTGCTATTCTTTGCAAATGGATAATATTTTGCACCTCTTTTTCACAAATAGAGGTATGTGGATCGAGATGAGATAATGATGGATTTTTCCACAAAATTTCCCGTTTGGTTTCACCAACTTCTCCCCCTAATTTTTGAGAAAAGTGTCTCATCGAATCGACAGTCTGCAAATCGTGTAGTGAACAAATCCCCTGTCAATGTTTCGAGGTAGCGAATAATGGAGGGCGATTCAAACCCAACATATATTCCTAACCTTCTTTGCGGACCCATTTTAGTGCGGTATGGCGGTGCTACATGCACATATACTGCGCATCCAAAAATTCTTAAATGGGATATATTAGGTTCATGACCCAAAACTAATTGCAATGGGGAATATTTGTGATAATTCGTCGGTCTGAGACGAACTAGCATTGCTGCATGCAAAATAGCGTGACCCCAAACCGAAGTGGGCAGCCTCGTTTTCATGAGTAATGGTCTTGCAATCAACTGCAGACGTTTAATTAAAGATTCTGCAAGACCATTTTGAGTGTGACCATGAGCTACAGGATGTTCCACTTTTATCCCAATTGATAAGCAATAATCATCAAATGCTTGGGATGAAAACTCAGCAGCATTATCTAGTCTAATAGACTTAATTGGATTATCAGAAAATTGTGCTCGTAATCGAATTATTTTTGCCATTAATTTTGCAAACGCAAGGTTGCGTGATGACAATAGGCACACATGAGACCATCTAGAGGATGCGTCTATTAAGACCATAAAATATCTGAAGGACCCACTAGGTGGGTGAATAAGTCCACAAATATTCCCTTGTATACGTTCCAAAAACGTAGGTGACTCAGTTCCAACCTTTGTTGGTGATGGTCTAATAATTAACTTGCCTTGATAACAAGAAGTGCAAGAAAATTCATTATTTAAAAGAATCTTTAAATTCTTTAATGGATGCCCATATGAGTTTTCTATAATCCGTCTCATCATAATTGATCCAGGATGTCCCAATCCATCATGCCAAAGTACAAAAGTATTGGAGTAACCTTTTGGTTTACTGTGGAATGTGCCTTAATTGCACTAATTTTTGTCCAATACAGGCCACAAGATAAAGATGGGAACTTCTCAATAACCCTCTTTTGGCCAGAGACATTCTTTGTAATTATGAGGTATTCAAGATTATTCTCATCTATTGTCTCAATATGATATCCATTTTGACGGATATCTTTAAAACTCAACAAGTTCCTCTTGGACTTGGAAGAGAACATTGCATTCTGTATGATAAATATTGTTCCTTTAGGCAGAGTTATAGTTGCTCTTCCGGAGCCTTCAATCAATTTACTACTACCAGAAATTGTAGTAACATCTGCCTTACACATACTTAAACAATTAAATAATATTTTCAAAATCTGCTGAGGTTAGTCGATTAACCAAATAGATAATCGACTAACCTGTTTCAACGTTTAAAAAAAAACTAGTCGATGAACAGGCAACGGACATAAGGTTAATCGATTAACTAAAGTGATAATCGATTAACTTAGGCAACGGTCATTAGGTTAGTCGATTAACTAAATCGGATAGTCGACTAACATGCCTTGCGGAAAAGGTCCAGTTTAATAGAATATATTGGTTAATCGATTATCTGTTATGTTAATCGATTAACTTACTGAAAAATCATTACAAATAAAGCATAAGATGAATGTGTAATCTAAAGTTATATAAAATTTGAACCATATCACAATAATAGATAACTTATGTAAACTATGATAATTGTTTATTCATTAACTACTACGAATAAGTAAAAATAAAAATATCAAACTGCTCAATCTTCTTTAACCATGGATCCATCACCGATCAAGTGATCTATTTTCCCCTCAGGGTGCTCAAAGAAGTCTGCCACATCCACGTGGGTGATGTCAAAATTATTGTCAGAGACAAAATTGGTTTCAGGGCCTTTACTCTTTAGAGATGCTTGATAAAGCTCAACCAAATGTCTTGGTACACGGCAAATGTTTGCCCAGTGCCCTTTTCCACCGCAACGATAACATATAGTTTCTGAACTATTTGCTTTTGGATTCTCATAATTTCATTTCCGCTTTTGGTGGTTATATCTCTTTGGGGGGTGACTAACACCAGGAAAATTTCTTCCTTGTCAACGTCCACGGCCATGACCACGACCATGATTAAAGCCATAGCCTTTTCCACGCTTAGCATAATGGGAATACACCTTATCTACTTCAGGCAATGGTGTAGACCCAGTGGGTCGATTTTCGTGATTTCTCATGAGAAGGTCATTATTTCGCTCAGCCACAAGGAGAAGAGAAATCAGCTCAGAGTACTTTTTGAAACCTTTCTCTCTGTACTGTTGTTGCAGAACCATATTGGAGGCATGAAACGTTGTAAACGTTTTTTTCAAGCATATCATAATCAGTTATAGTATCTCCACAGAGTTTCAATTTAGAAGTAATTCTAAAAATTGCAGAATTATATTCAGAAACAGACTTAAAGTCTTGGAGCCTCAGATGAGCCCAATCATATCGTGCTTGTGGCAGAGTGACCAACTTTAAGTTGTCATATCTCTCCTTTAAGCCATTCCACAAGATAAGTGGATCATTGACTGTGAGATATTCAATTTCCAAACCTTCATCAAGGTGATGGCGCAAGAAAATCAAGGCCTTAGCACAGTCTTGGGTGGATGCATTATTTCTGTCTTTAATGGTGTCTCCAAGACCCATTACATCCAAATGGATTTCAGCATCCAACACCCATGTCATGTAGTTCTTGCCCGAAATTTCAAGGGCAACAAACTTTCTTTTCGTAATGTCAGACATAATTAAAACAAAATTAGGAGGAGAAAAATACCTTAATTTTCTCAAAGAGATTCTTGAGATAGTAGAGTTTCGTGCTGATAACGTGTTACAAAACTTAGCTCAAAGTAATAAACAAAAAGATAGACAACAAAGTAGAGAGAAATAGAGAAGAGAATATATTTCTTCTATGTATTTAAGTGTATTACAAAATGATTTCTCATCCTCTATTTATAGTACTACATAGAGGTATACTAAAAGAATTCCATAAATATGTCATTAAGCTTTTGAGATCATGGAGGAAGATCATGGGGGAGATCATGGAGGTGTGGGAGTTACAACCATAAGTATTGGAGTAGTGGGAGTTATGGAGATAATGGATAAAAGTAATGGGTGTTATAGGAGTTATGAACATCCACCATAATCTAATATTTCATAACAACTTGTCAGTTTTCGCTATTATTTGAGACTGATTTATCACGACTAGTCGACCGCCTTGTTTATTAGAAAGGGCAATAAAATTCAATTTGCTTGCTGGATTGTATTACATCGAGCTTAACTGTACCATAAGTTGTCCTAATAATGATGATAAGGAAGTCACACGTGTGAAATTGACATATCACATAATTTTAGACGTATTAGTACCTTTCGTCTAACCTTAAATCCAGAACTTTGTACTTTGGCTTACATCAATTGGGAGGCCATTTGAAATATTGACCCTTCTAAAAACCAAAACGAACACTCGTGGGTCGACCTCGACCTAGATCTAGTCAGTATGTGGGGAGAAGCCGCAATATTTGTAGAGGTCTTTGACAATTCTATTTCCATTCTTGTCATTGGATCTTATACAATGTTTTAAACAATGAAACTCTATATTTGAAACTAATAAGCAGCTCTTCAAAGGGTAGATTCAAAAAACAAAACAAAAAAATACCATTGACTTTCAAATTGCAGTCGTGGAATAATAGATTTGAAAAAAGAAAAAAGCTTACCAAGTGCGTACACTTTATTTGTTAAGAATCAAGTCCATGGCACGTATTGTCTGTTTTGGACTTGTGCCCGCATGAATTTATCTTTCACGTTGCACCAACTCGAACCTAAAAGCATGCGTAATAAATGAATTTGTGTCATGCTTTATTAAGTTATTCACTTTCTCACTCATTCCAATATTAGATTCGCCTAAGAAGACATGTGCTTCCCTTCTTCAGAAGCATGCTAGCCTAGAAGCATGTCAGTCATGCTTGATATGTCCTCATCAGTGTATCGGGTAAAATATGTTCATATAAAATGATTACATGATAAAGCGATACATGGAGCCGAAAACAGAAGGCAACCAGATTCGATGGCAACGATCTCGTTTTTTCCCAAAGGGAATGGTGTTCATGAAGGCGAAATAAATGTCTGTCACCCGGTAGCATTTAATGGAATATTCCGTTATAGAGAACATGACATTCACTGCCTACCATTACATATTTTTCAATGACCCTCATATCCCATTGAAAATGGAACGAATTTTCTAATATTTATATATTATACCCTATTCGAAGCTCAATAATATTTTATCTTCTTGCTTATTAATATTATTACTAATTCCTCTATAAGCTCTGCACCCGGAACCAGGGTTTATGTTGTCTTATCTTGATTTCAATGCTAAATCTTACATTTTTGTTTAATTTATTTATCATTTTAGGATCAAATAGATTCACTTGTCTATAAACCACACACACACACACACACACACACATATATATATATATATATATATATATATATATATATATATATATATATATATATATATATATATATATATATGCGTGTGTGTGTGTGTATATATATATATATATTTAATTGTACCATTTTGCAGGTAAACAATCAGCCCGCGCTCAGTCATGGGCACTTGGTGCCTTACTCAACCGAGTATCAATACAACGTATCTTTCTTATCACAACATCATGGGTAAATGGGCTAGAAGGACCGTCATGAGATAACTAGAATAAAACATAAAGGAATACTAGATATAGAACGACCCAACATGATATATAAGCTTATATATGTGACATACGAGTCTATAAGGCCGACCTGATCATTTCAACACTCAAAATATTAGGCGGCAAGGCCATACATATATCCATATATATATACGAAATATGTCTATAAGCCTTTAAGAGTACGTAAATATTATAAAATCGGGACAGAGCCTCGTCATACCAATCAATATATGTCCAAATTGAACTGACCAAATAGGCAACTCCGGAGCAAGTGGACTGCACATATACCATCTGCCGAGTTGATAGCCTACTAGGAGGACAGTCGACCTGTCTATCGGGACCTGCGGGCATAAACGCAGCGCCTCCAAACAAAAGGGACATCACTATAAATAAAGTATCGAGTATCTAAGGAATGAAAAGTAGTATATAAAAGACATGAAGGAAACATAGAGTAAAGGACACAACCTGTAAATCTGAATGGCTGTATGAATCATGAAACATTTATAATGTCATGCATGTGCGTATAAATATTATATAATGCATAGGTATATACATACATTACATCATCAAGACTTTGAGGGCTTCCCATCATATCATCTCAACCTCTATGGGCAAAATTATAAACTCCAACTAATGAGATGATGGTGTGTATATAATGTTATAATCTTTTTCATACCCCGTTTGCATATAATATACGCATATATAAGGACATCTAATCAGGAGTCAATGTATATGTATAAATGAGACATTGCATAATAAAGTAAGTCAATAAGATCTCTCGGGATGTCATAAGATCAATATCCCTTCAATTGCTATCACGAAATAAACTTTATCAACTTACGTATTTTCTGAGACCCATGGGCAAATGATATAATAATAGGACATATGGGAAATTAAGAACACAAGCAACCCAAATACTTCTAAGAATAAAGTCATTGCGAAAATTACGTATTTTCTCGTTTTGTTGTATCATATGGATCATGCTAAAAGGAAAGAAGGGATAGCCTTAACATACATTATCACAGTCTGTCCAATAACCATGTTGAAATTGTCTTGTCACACTTTAATCTACAACAACGATAATAGTACTATTATTAAGCTAGGAATGATAAAACTGTCGTACAACGATTGACAAGGTTATTTTTTATTAAAACGGACAACATCTCCCTTGTTTTCCTTGCTTTCCCCAAGTCCATAAAAACAACAAGTACACATAAACCCTTCAACTACATTCCTTCAACACCAAACACACCCAACAACCCAACAACACCAATCGATCTATACAACAACTAGTGCATATAAGTCACACACAAAACTACTATTCAACACGACGAGCGGCAAACTTGAATTGGAATCAAACCCCAACTCTTTTTCCGATCCCTCTTGTACTTACAACACCATCAATAGGTCCCATCATATAGAAATATATATTGACTAACCATATATCCATCATAAAAGTAACATCTAACATCCCCACAAGATAAAACAATGACATGAACAACTTCTAGGTATTGTGTGGTTGCTTATTCTCCTATTTACAACATCATCAACACCCAACATATTGAAAAGTATAATAATAATGAGAATATTATAACCAAGCTATTACCCATGATTTATACCCATATGAAGTCATATACACAACTCTAAAATAGTCAAAATAAAAGATAACAACTTCTTATACAACTTTGTACTCTATCTTGTAATTTTTCATCCAAATGACTTAACCAACACATAGATAAGATTAATTTCAAAAAAGTGGGTGTTATACATACCTTAAATAATATGGAAAAACTTGAACCAAAGCTTTCCTTAGCTTATAAGCACCCTTAATCACATCACAATATCATATAGACTCTCTTTTTCACATAGGCTAACTTTTGAGATTAGGTTTAGGTAAATTTCCTTTGGATTTGACTTGGAACCTTCAAGAACTGCTAGAGAGATATTGAGAGAGTTTGGGAACTGTCCTTTGTTGAAAATGACCAAAAATAATCCATCCAAGCCCTTTAATATGTTCAGGGGTCATCTACCGCTTAAGTGGGTCCCAATGGGAGATGTTTGCGCCGTCTCACGAAATGCATGTATCTCTCTAATATGATGTCGTATCGATTGAAAGGTTTAATGATTTGTAAATTAGACTCGTAGATATTCAATTTAGTAGGTGGATCATCTCGTAATCCTTAGTATATCGCGAGAAAAACTCAACTATGTTTTTCCTAATTTTCAGCATATTTATGAATGTAACTTGTGATAACATTTGCCAACTTTTGTTTCACAACTCGCTTGACTTCAAAATGTAATACACGACTATCATATGACTAAAATAACCTCTTTATCATGTTAAGCACCCTGATTTCCAATTCGTCGACATTCGACGGAACTTATTTGTTCAATATATTTACCTTCTAAGCTAGCCTTTTAACTCTCTTGGTACTTGTTATCCATGATCTTAAAGATTTATAACCTTCAATATAACATGATTAACTTAGTTGACGTAGTTTCAATAAAAATCTCATTTCTGAGCTTATATCAATTGACTTACGATGAACTCTTGTGTACGAAAACATGTGGTGTAACAATAACTTTTAATAAATCATTTTTTTACATGGGCATGGTAGCTTTTTTTTTTTTTTTTGCATCATTTATAGCTTAAAAACTAATATGGGCACATATTATTATTTATATATTTATCTTTTCTATTTTCTTTTTCAATATTCTTATTTTCAATATTGAAAAGTCTCTCAATAAGCAACTTACCCAAGCTTACAAATTGTCTTCTTCAAAGCATCACAATAAGTAATCATTATATTGAAGCAATGCAACACTTTTCGATATCATTATATCAAGTTATCTTGCTCTATAGTTTCTTACCTTTTATTTTCTCTTACTATTCATTGTTTCTTGTACTTCATTTATCTTATTTATCTACTGCTTATTTTTTAGATTGCTTTATCATGACTTATTCGCTTTTATTACTTTTATTTTCATACTGCATTGAATTGGATTGTCCTTATCTGTCCTTTTTATTTTTGCCATACTTTCTCTTGAGCCGAGGGACTTTCGAAAATAACATCTCTATCTCCCAAGGTACGTAGAGATAAGGTCTGCCTAGACTCTACCTCCTCAGACCTCATTTTGTGGATTTTTGCTGGGTATGTTGTTGTTGTTGTATAGCAACTTGTCAAATTATTGAGCCGATTTTATTACTCTACCTTTATTCTATACTTTATTATTGACATATTGTCATTGATATTCTTACTTAGGGTCTCTCTTTTAAATTTGGCTTTAGTCCCCCAATTTTGTTGAGATGGCCCTGCTTATGATACGTATTGTCCGCTTTGAGGTAGGTCTGCATGGATTTGTCTTTTGGGCTACGCCACCTCAAGCCCCAAAAGTGTGCGTACCATATGAAATTGTGTCATGCTTATAAAGCTCTTCACTTCCTTTCCTATTTCAATGTGGGATTCGCCTAAGGTAAGATGCGCCCCTCTTCTTCAGAAGCTTGCTATCCTAGAAGTCTATCAATCTCACTTGACCCATTCTCATCAGCCTGCTCTCTGTCATGGTCATCACATCCTACCATGTAAGTTTATTAAGTTGTTGTAATTATAATGTAAGCTACTTCCATATGGTACAATACATACCAAACCACTCTCTGGATGGCAAAGACTACCATGAATCTATTATTTTTGTAGCTCAAATATTGTAAAAACAAATAAATGGTATTTCCTTTATTTCAATTCATGTGAATCTATTTTGTTTTTAGTCTGTTCGAAAAAGACTGACCCAATTCTAAATTTTGTAATAATTTAGTTTAAACTTACAATTCTATCCTTAATGAAAAACTTTTATAATCACACAAATACTCTGCGGCCCCTTTTTGATTTGTTTAAGATCACAAATTCCAAAAATATTCCTTTTTTATTAAATTTCGTATCCAGTCAAACATATTCACATAAATTTAAACGGAGGGATTAGATAATTAAGCTTTTTGCAAAGAGTCTCTTTTTGGTAGGTAGAGTAGAAGAGCTCATGGACCGCACTGAAAGGAGCATTAGATAACTAAAGCCAATAGCGTCAACTCCCTTTCTAGGTCTAATTGCGGGTCACTGTTGACAGAGGTGAATATGGATGGCTTTAGTGAGTTTAATTAAATATGCTATTATTGGTTTGAACTATGTATGCATATTTATGCAAAAATAAGTTTTAAATATATTTATACAACAACAATAAGTTTTAAATATAGTCCCACAGGGGAGGGTAATATATAGATAGACATTACTCCTACCCGAAAGGGCAGAGGGACTGTTTCCAATTGGCCCTCAGCTCAATGGAGGAAGGGAAAAAAATAATAACAAAATCAAAAGATATTAGTAACTACAGCAGAAGTCGCGTAAATAGTTATCTAAACATAAGAACCATAAATAAAATGGCATGCAATAATATCAAACATTAGTTACCATAACTAACTACCATAAGGAGGACACAATCCAATGCACAAATCATCTATGGAAAGCCCTGTCAAGCCTCACCCAACCCCGGGAAAGGAGTACGTAAAATTTTAGGAGCCCCATATTCTACAATCCTGATACCAGACATCCAGACTTTTCTATCAAGGGTCATGTCCTCAGAAATCCGCAATCTAGCCATGTCATGCCTAATCATCTCTCCCCAATACCTCTTAGGCTCCCTCTGCCTCGCCTCACGCCGACCACCGCCAGTTGCTCACAACTCCTCACCGGGGCGTCATAACTTCTCCTCCGCACATGCCCGAACCACCTAAGCCTCGCTTCATGTATCTTCTCATCCACCAGTGTCACCCCCAAATTCTCTTGAATAACTTCACTTTTAATCTTATCTAACTTGGTGAACCCGCACATCCAATTGAGCATCCTCATCTCTGCAACTTTCATTCTCTGAACATTGGAGTTCTTCACCGGCCAACACTCCGCCCCATACAGCATGGCAGGTCTAATCACAGCTCTATAAAATTTCCCCTTGAGTTTCTGTGGCACTTTCTTGTCACACAGGACTCCTGATGCAAGCATCCACTTCGACCATCCCGCTCCTATACAATGAGTGACATCCCCTTCAATCTCTCCGTCCCCTCTGAATTATCGACCCAAGATATTTAAACCTGTTCCTCTTGGCGACAACCTGAGATCCAATCTTCACGTTCCTGCCTACTTCGCTCGATTCGACGCTAAACTTACACTCCAGGTATTTAGTCTTTAAATATATTTATACAATAATGATTACATTCATTCTGGACCCATTAGTTTTGAGTTTATGTTGTTTGTTACTTGAATATTGGGTTATCTCGATTATCGAGTAGTCTAGGGAATGTTAAAAAGAAGTTGGAATGTGATCTTTTGTGCTTATATTTATGGTTTTTATTTCATTGATTTGATTCTTTCGTATAAGAATATTATGTAGTCGATATATGATATAGCCCTTTATACAATGTTTTTTCCGTGTCAATTTATGTGAACCTATTTTCTTTTTGATCCGTTTAAAAAAGAATAAAGTTTTTCTAAAATTGGTAATAATTTAGCTTGAACTTACAATTCTTCCCTTAATAAGAAGCTTTTATAACCACATAAATATTCTGGACCCATTTGAATTTGTTTAGGATCACAAATTCTAAAAAACTTTATTTTTTTCTTAAACTTCATATTCAATCAAACGGGTTCACATAAATTAAAACGGAAAGAGTATAAAATAAAGGAAAACGACAAGAAAGGTGACGTGAAAGTATATGTGGGAGGAAGCAAGTCTTATGGACAGATTTCAACCAAGGCGCCAATCGTGAATTCCACATATATAGTTAAACTGGACTTCAGCTTTCAAAGAAAATGTAGGAAGATAGCGAAATATCGTTTGCCTTTGACCAAATTGAAGAATTAATTCCCACATCATTATTGTTTGTTAAAGTTCAAAATATATGGTTGCATACAACACAGAAGAATAAGTGCTTCTGGATAAATGCTTATGATTTAGAGGATGAACATATTATCTCTTTTTGCTCCATACAATATTTCGTTTTTTATTGTAATCAATTTGTTATACTGCTATCACACCTAAGCTTCACATTTTACCAAGTTTAACCACTTCATAATGTTGAAAGATGTTTAATTAAAAGGATATATGTCAGTGTTTTAATTTTCGGCTTAGCTTATTTATTGAATTTGATTTCAGTTTCTTCCCCTAGAGTTTCCTTGGCTAAAATATGAAAATCAGAATACTCTACAGGACTCGTGCGTACTTATCCGCTCCGGGCGCAATTTGTAGCAGTGCTCGACTGCTTGTCTTCAACTCAGAATCACCATCCGGGAAAAATTCAAAAATAGCCAGATTTATAAGTGATTATTCAAAAGAAGTTACAGTTTTAAAAGTAATTGAAATTTAGTCAGAATTTATGTAAAGATAAATCTAAACGGAAATATTGTTCAAAATCAGAAAAAATACTCCAGTATATTACACTGGAGTTCCAGCATAATATAATGGTCCATCATAATATACTGGAGATCGGAGCACCGGTACTCAACTCTCCAGTATATTATACTGGAGCCAGCAAGGTATACTGGAGCCAGCAAGGTATACTAGTCCCACATAATATAATGCCAGTTCATACACAAGTGCACCGAGCTCCAGTATATTATGCTGGACTGGTCTCTGTTACAGTAAAATAATGGCTATGATTTGGCAAATAGTGGCTATTTTTAATGATCAGTCCAAAAACTGACTAGCCCGTGCTGTTTTAACCTACAATGCTGAGCCAATGGCCTAATTGTTGATGTGTTCATGGGCCAAGAATATTAATGGGCTTCTTCTTTTACTTTTAGCTGTGTTAGTAACTATTACATTTGGTAGCCGAAAAAGTATATATATATATATATATATATATATATATATATATATACATATATATATATATATATATATATATATATATATATATATATATATATATAAACACAAAAATATACAAAAAATATATGTATTTTCGATTATTATTTTGACAGCGGCTATACAATGTCGTTTTCACAATATTAATGCGCAAACCTAATAAGGCCCTATTACGTAGGCAAAGATCACTTTTAGTCCAATGTCGAAACTATTTATATGCCGCAACAAAAATATATATAAATTTTGTTGTCACGACCCGGACTTTCCACCCTCGGGGGTAGTGATGGCGCCTACTCGTGAGAGCTAGGCAGTCGCGTTTTATAAATTCATTAAGTCTTTATTTAGCCCTTTTTAACAATTTAAAATGAATATGCGACAAACCATGAAATATTATCAATAATTTAAAACATGCGGAAGACGTAATTATGATAACTTAGCCAAAAACAAGTACGGCAATACCAAGTACATCTTTACCCGGAACCGGTGTCACAATATCACGGACCAACTACACATACTACATACGAATGTCTAGAAAGAAAGGTACAATATGTCTCTGAAGTAAATGAAAATAGAACATAAAGATAGAAGAGAATGTCGGGCCTACGGACGCCTGCAGGACTACCACGGGATCTCTGACTGGACTGAAGGAAGCCACCCAAAACTATGATCCAAAAGTTGCTGCACCGGGATCTGCACACAGTGCAGAGTAGTATCAACACAATCGATCTCATGTGCCGGTAAGTGCCTGGCCTAACCCCGGCGAAGTAGTGACGAGGCTAGAACTAGACTACCAAATAAACCTATGTAGTCATATAATATGTAGCGAAAAATAAAAAAGGAATAAACAAGTATGGATGGGAGGGGAGTACTTGCTGCGGGGGAATATCTGCACCAACAGTAAATTAAGAGAAAGGCTTAAGGACAATTTAGAATTTACGGCAAAACAATAAGGAACTCGTAACCAATCTATACACGTTTTGCATTATCAATTGTTGCGGTGCGCAACCCGATCCCAAACATAATAATACTATTACGGTGTGCAACATGATCCAATTATATTATTGTTGCAGCGTGCAACCCATTCCATTTATATCATTATTGTGGCATGCAACCCGATCCAATTATATTATTGTTGAGTCGTGCAACCCGATCCATTTATATCATTGATGAGGCGTGCAACCCCATCCAAATATAATATTATCACGGTGCACAACCCGATCCACACATACAATTCAACATTAAATACAACAAGAATCCCGGTAAGGGATCAATAAAGAAACACCACTATCCCGACAAGGGAATCAACAATAAAAGTAAAATACGTCCCGACAAAGGAAAACTAGTTATAACCAAACTTGTTCCAACATCTAACTACCTGAACAAGAACCAATACTCAATCATAAGTAATTTGCACAAGCGTAATCATAATCCTTGCTCAACACACAGAATTAACAACTTAGGCATTCGTAGTATATATTAAGAATACAACAATTTCAATTTAAGATTCACGATCATGCTTGACATCAACATATAGATACTCGTCACCATGCCTATACGTCATACTCAATAAGTAACATGTAGTAAATATGACACAACTCCTAATCCCTCAAGCTAAGGTTAGACCAACACTTACCTCGATGCCATGAACACAATTCATGTCTCAACTGTCGCTTTATCCATTGATTCCACTACCAATTTGTTCGTATCTATCCACAAGTTAGTTAATTACATCAATAAATACTAAATATATCAATTCCAATGCAAGAAAATAAGTTTTTCAAAGTTTTACCCAAAAAGTCAAAATTGCCCTCGGACCCACATGGTCAAAACCCGAGGTTCGAACCAAAACCCGATTATCCATTTCTCCACGAACCCAAACATATAATTTATTTTTACATCAGACCTCAAATCAAGGTCCAGATCCCCAATTTTTTTTAAAACCTAGGTTCTATCTAAAGCACCCAATTTTCCCATAAAATTATTGGTTTTTAGTTGAAATCATGTGAAAAGGTATTAAGGATTGAAGAAAATGAATTATAATTGAATTACAATTGATTTGGAAGAAGAGTTGTCTTTGAAAAATTGCCCAAGAGTGTTTTGGTTTTGAAAGAGTGTAAAAAATGAAAGATTTTCGGCTATGTTATAAAGTTGCAGGTCGTAGAGGATGCAATTGCGACCAAGGTTCACAATTGCGAACCTAGACTTTTGCTAAGCTCGCATTTTGCTAAGCAACTTTCGTATTTGCGAGTTGGGAATTGCGAACAACACGTCGCATTTGCGATGACTGGCTACAAACTGGGGGATCGCATTTGCGATAAATCCCTTGCATTTGTGAGGTAGGCTGGCCTGGCTATTTTTGCATTTGCAAAAAACACTTTGCATTTGCGAGCCAGCAAACTTGCAATGCAACAGCTGAAGTCTGCAATTTTCCAAGTTCAAAATCCACCCTATGGCTTATCTAATATACACCGAGCCCTCGGGGCTCCAAACCAAACATGTACACCAACCTAAAAATATCATACGGACTCGCTAGAGCATTCAAATCACTAAAATAAGATCAACAACTATTAATTTAGCATCAAAATCATGAAATTTCTTAAGAACTTCAAATTTTCCAATTCTCTCAAATACAATCCGATTCACGGTGTTTCAAGTGTGTTTCTTATCATATTTCACAGACTTGATTTAAATTATATATAAGGCATGTAACGAGATCTGAAACCAAAATACGGGCCAGATACCATCAAGTCTAAACACATTTTATTTTTAAAAACTCATAAATATTCTAGATAAACAATTCTTCAAAAATTTATTTCTCGGGGTTGGGATCTCAGAATTCGATTTAGGGCATACACTCAAGTCTCATGTTTTTCTGCGGACCCTCAGGGACCGTCAAATCACGGGTCCGGATCCGTTTACCCAAAATAATAATCAAAGTCAACTTAATTCATTTTAAGGTGAAAATTCTTCATTTTGCATAGGTTTTCACATAATCTCTTTCCGGCCACGCGCCTGGATTGCGTATGCAAATCGAGGTGAGACAAAAAGAGATTTTAAGGCCCAAGAGCGTGGAATTTACTTTTTAAAATAAGTGATGACACATTCTCCACCTCTTAAACAACGGTTCATCCTCGGACGGACAGAAGAAGGAAGTACCTGACTCGGGGAAAGAATGGGGATAACGGCTCCGCATATTAGACTCGGAATCCCAGGTCGATGCCTCAGTATGATGACCTCTCTACTGAACACGAACGAAAGGAAAATTCTTTGGTCTCAACTGACGAATCTTCCAGTCTAGAATAGCTACCGACTCCTCCTGATGAGACAAGTCCTTGTCCAACTGGACAGTGCTAAAATCTAACATGTGGGATGGATTGTAGTGATTTTTCCGAAGCATGGACACATGGAACACGGGATGCATGGCTGATGAACCCAGGGCTAAGCTTGCCCTTCTTTCCAAATCTCATCACGCCCTTCATAGGCGACACCTGAAGCAATACCCGCTCACCGACCATGAATGCCAATCTCAAACTTTACGGTCGGCATAACTCTTTTGCCTAGAGTGAGTTGTATGAAGCCTATCCTAAATAATTCTGACCTTGTCCAAGGCATCTTGAACCAGATCCGTACAGAACGACTGAGCCTCCCCCAACTCATACTATCCAACCTGCGACCGACACCGCCTACCATACAAAGCCTGATAAAGAGCCATATGGATACTCGACTGGTAGCTGTTGTTGTTGGAAAAAACTCTCCTAAAGGAAAAAATTGATCTTACGAGCCTCTAATGTCAATGCACAAGCTCAGAGCATATCCTCCAAAATCTAAATGGTCCGCTCGGATTGTCCGTCCGTCTAGGGATGAAACGCTGTGCTCAACACAACCTGTGTTCTCAACTCTCGCTGAATTGCTCTCCACAAATGTGAGGTAAATTCCGTACCTTAATCCAATATGATAGACATGGCATACCATGAAGACGAACAATCTCCCGGATATAGATCTCAGCTAACCTCTCAAAAAAATAGGAGACTCCCACTAGAATGAAATGTGCTGACTTCACACTGCATCAAACTTCCTCTGAGTCTGTGGGAGTCCAACAATAAATTCTATTGTTATACGCTCCCACTTCCACTAAGGAATGTCAATTTTCGGGACTTAACCTGATGACAGCTCAAACACTGAGTTACATATGCAACAATGTCCTTCTTCATTCTCCTGCCACCAATAATGTTGCGGCAAATCCTGTTACATCTTACAGGCGCGCGAATGGATAGAGTACCGAGAACTATGGGCCTCCTCTAAAATCAACTCTTGGAGTCCATCCACATTAGGCACACAAACTCAACCCTGCAATCTCAAAACTCCATCATCACCTAAGGTAACCTGCTTGGCACTTCCGTGTTGCACCGTGTTTCTAAGGACACACAAATGGGCATCATCATACTGCTGATCACGATACGCTCCAATAAAGAAGAACGAGCGACTATGCAAGCTAACACGCGGTTGGGCTTAGAAACATCCAACCTTATGAACTGATTGGCCAAATCCTGAATATCCAAAGTAAGCAGCCTCTCATCGACAGGAATATAACCAAGACTACCCTTACTTGCTGACTTCCTACTCAAAGCATCGGCCACAATATTGGCCTTTCCTGGATGATATATGATGGTGATATCATAGTCTTTCAATAGCTCCAACCACCTTCTCTGCCTCAAATTTAGCTCCTTCTGCTTGAAAAATTACCGCACACTCTTGTAATCCATGAACACCTCACATGCCACACCATACAGATAATGCCTCCAAATCTTCAATGCGTGAACAATGGATGCTAACTCCAAATCATGAACCGAATAGTTCTTCTCATGAATCTTCAACTACCGCGAAGCATAGGCAATGATCTTGTCATCCTGCATCAACACCGCACCAAGTCCAGTACGAGATGCATCACAATAAACTGTGTAAGGCCCTGAACATGTGGGCAAAACCAACATTGCTGACGTAGTCAGAGTTGTCTTGAGCATCTAAAAGCTCGTCTCACTCTCATCCGACCATCTGAACTGGGCACCATTCTGGGTCAACCTGGTTATCGGGGTTGCGATAGATAAAAACCCCTCCAAAAACCGATGATAGTAGCCTGCCAATCCCAAAAAACCCCGGATCTCTGTAGTTGATGCTGGTTTGGGCCACTTCTTGACTACCTCAATCTTCTTCGGATCAACCTGTATACCCTCTACTGATACAATATGACCCAGGAACGCAACTAAACTCAACCAGACCTCACACTTCAAAAACTTGGTGTACAACTGACTATCCCCCAAAGTTTGAAGAACCACTCTAAGATGCTGCTCATGCTCCTTCCGGCTGCGGGAATAGATCAAAATATCATCAATGAAGACTATCACGAATGAATCCAAGTAAAGCTTGAACACTTGGTTCATCAAATCCTTAAAAGCTACTGGGGAATTTATTAACCCGAATGACATCACCAAGAACTCATAATGCTCGTACCAAGTTCAGAAAGTTGTCTTAGGTACATGGGACACCAACAATTATATTATTGTTGTGGCGTGCAACCCAATCTATTTATATCATTGTTGCAGCGTGCAGCCAGATCAAAATATAATATTGATGCGGTGTGCAATCGGATCCACATATATAGTTCAGCACCAAACACAACAAGAGTCTCTGCAAGGGATCAAAAAAGAAACACCACTATCCGGGCAAGGGAATCGACAATAAAAGTAAAACACGTCCCGGCAAGGGAAAACCAGCTATAACCAAACTTGTTCCAACATCTAACTACCTCAACTAGCACCAATGCTCAATCATAAGTAATTTCTACGAGCGTAATAATAATCCCTGCTCAACATATAGAATCAACAACTTAGGCATTCGTAGTATTCATTAAGAACACAACAACTTCGATTAAGACTCACGGTCATGCTTGACACTAATGTATAGATACTTTTCACCATGCCTATATGTCGTACTCAACAAGTAACATGTATCAAATATGATACAACTCAAAATCCCTCAAGTTAAGGTTAGACCAAATACTTACCTCGATGCCACAAAAATAATTCACGTCTCAACTTTCGCTTTACCCCTTGATTCCACCACGAATTTGCTCGTATCTAGCCACAAGTTGCTTAATTACATCAATAAACGCTAAATGAATCAATTCAAATGCATGAAAATAAGTTTTCTAAAGTTTTATCCAAAAAGTCAAAAATTTCCCCTAGACCCACATATGTACGACCATTCATTCATACTCAACCACAAATCTACTTAATTGAACTAATTCACAATCTCTGCAACCATCACAACCAAGGTTAGGCTGTGGTTTTCCATCATCATCCCATGAGCTCAAATGTATATATCATACATAAATAATCATAATAGAGTAGTCAGAGATGATAGATATACCTCTTGAAGTAAGAATCTTGTGAATCCAAATTGTAGTGTTCTTGAATCACTTTGGGGATTTGAGTGAAATCTAAGGATTTTCAATATCAATCCTTGGTAATAAAAGTGTTTAGAAGTAGTAATCAACTCAAGATACTCCAAATATTTTACCTTAGGAGTGGAATTGGTTGCCTTGATCGATTTGGGGGTGTAGAGGAAGCCCTAGGCTTGATAAATGACTCATTTACGGTCTTAAGGAGTATTTAGATGCCTGACACTAGCGCTACAGCGCATAACTAGCGCATGACCCGCGCTAGTGAGGCAGAAGAAAACCCCATTACCGCAGGTTATGCGCTCTTGCGCTAAGGGTCGCGCTACTGACATATGTCCAGCAAAATGATCATAACTTTTTGAATACACCTCCAAATGATGCTCGGTTTGTTGCGTTGGAAAATAGACTCAAAGGGCTATAATTTGATTGGTAGATCCTCACACAATTCTATATATAACTGGAGGTATGGTCGTTCAAAGGAAGGTCATGTGCACACTTATTTACAGATTCTGTCTATTATGAAATTTTCTAACTTCAAAAGTTCCCGTTGACAATCCGAAATCACCTCGAGGCCCCCAGGACCTCAATCAAACACGTCAACATAACCCATAACATTAATATAACTTGTTTCATTCAACAAACTCCTCAAACAACACCAAAATCATCAAATTACACAAAATTTTCTCTTAAGTTCTTCCGAACTTCCAAAATACGTATTTGATAAAAAACTTGACCAAATTACCTCTGAATGATATGAAATTTTGCGCGCACATCCCAAATCACATAATGAAGCTAGAGCAATTCTCAGAATTCAATTCTGTCTCTCGGATCAAAACCCCACCTACCAACCGAATTTCGCCAAATTCCTAATTTTGCCAAAATAGGCTAACTTCCACACCGGACCTCTGAATTCACTTATGTTCTCACTCCTAAGTCAAAATCACCATCCGAAACTAGTTGAATCACCCTAAATACATTCCAAGCCCTATAACTGATAAGTACACTTCCGGTTGATTTTTCCAATACAAGCTTCCGTCTAAGAGGCCATGTGCCTTATTTTCAACCAAAACCAATTCAACTACACCTGATCAACTGTAATACTGATATTGAAGCATGAAGCAACACATTAAGGGGGAAACGAAGTAGTAACACATAAGACAATGGGTCGGGTCATCACATCCTCCTCAACTTAAACAAACGCTCGTCCTCGAGCATACCAAGATCTGTACTAGAAGCAACCCAATAACTAAGCGACCTTACCAAGCATATACCCGGGGTGATCCCACGTCACCCTAACTCACATAGGTAGCGATAACACAACTCAGCTGAAGTTTCAGAATCCATCTGGCCCATAAGCCGTAGAACCACATTGCACTACCCGAAATCATATATAATATCAGAACCTCATATCTATACTCAGAATCAATCCGAACCAGCTGTAATAACCCACACCAGAACCTCAGGTGAATTCATACAATGTACACCACATTTCAACACTCGGAACAATAGTCTCTATTCATAGCAGTTACCCACGGTACTCAATTACCAATAGGAAACCTCTTATCTAGCTAAAGTCTTATTCCAAAACTTTCGCATATTGCCAGCGATAACTAAAACACACAACGAACAGTAGCGGTTCTTCAAATCAACCATTCATGAAGTCATTTCCAAGTTGACTATTACCACAACAGATTTTCGGGCCACATCTGGATATTATCCTTCTAGCCAACTGAAATCAAATCTGTTCATATTCATTAATGACCCCAATGCTCACCTCGAATCTAAAACACCACCTCTAGTGATATGATCCCTCAATACAGGCCTAAGACACAATTGCATAATACACGCGCCAACAAGAAACCGTCTACACATACCAAAATTAGGGAAAATGACTCAACCGGAAGAGTTATACCTCAAGTTCATCAATACCTTTACGAAACCAACCTAAGACCCCGCCTCACATCCTAGAAATAGAGTACCTGAATCCTCCTCGAGAGGTCATAACTTCACGCGGCCTCGCCACAACTCACGATCCTATCCCAACACTGTTACACATGGAGTGCCTCGTGTTACCATGCTCACAGTAGACAACCATGCACAGATCTATGCCCAAAACCAAATCTCCCATCACACTCACGGTGAAACATGTAATATACACAATTCAGTCCTGAAAAGACACAACCGATACACTATCTGCCAAGCAATTCTCAATACGGACTTTCCTCATAAGCCAGGAAGCAGAGCATACAAAGTAACATATGGAAGGCCATTATTAACATCACATCGTTGCGGCGCGCAACCCAATCAAGATAACATACTCGTGGCGGCGTGCACCCGATCCACACAATATCTCACATAGGGAGGTGCACATCGAGCCACATTGGATCATATAAACAAAATATAAACATCGGCCGTAAGCAAACTAAGTGCATAAAGATATCTATTAAGCATTGTAAGCTACAAGATTCCACTTCCACTACTATGACTCATGAAGGAGCCACACGATATGGTGCCCAGCACCAAATAATTACCGAAATCCACGGTCTCGCCCGGCGACGTGCCCGGCCACAAGGACACATCTGAAAAGACCCTCAATACCGGAACCGAAACAATGGTAGAATCCTCTATACTGGCATCCGCCTCGAAGGCCCAATCAAGGAACGAAATCCCTCCCAGCCGTCCGCTGGTTGTTGGAACACAACCAGTCAGCTAGAACATAGTCGGATACACTTCGCCACGCAACCTGCGGCATTTTCCAACATGACTCGTAGCACAATCGTTTAGAATAATCCAACACTGAGACAATAACTCTTCATTCCAATGTCGTATCCAGAATTTAATATGCTATGCAAGGAAAGACCCACTCGGATTCTAAACTCCCAATAGCCGCTGACAGTACCAACACAACACTCACGATTCATAACCACTACATAGACTGCACCGGGGAACTCCCCGTCTCCAACTAACCATAGCACACGAATCACTGAACCTGAACCCAAATACGAATACAGATTACACCTCGAGTATCCAATTATTCCATTAGAGATATTCAAAAACTCCCTTGTACCATCACATAACTCGGGTATCAGCAATCGATCTCATAAGAAAGTGCCGTAACACTATTGATGTATCATTTGTGGGATTAACCTTTTTTCGAGACATATGCTATCGCCAAATCACTTCAAATTAACAGTACTATATCCTTGTTTACCTGAAGCTACTCGCTATTTAGGACATAGCCAAATCCACCATACCTATCAGAACTGAACTGAAAGCTAGCACACGTCCATCTAGGTCCTTTACAACATACCGTATATACCAGATCCTCCAAGCATAACACGAGAACTTTCATCTCCCTTGTGCGCCGCAGACATCGACGTAGTCAAGTGGTCTAGAACTTTCATTGATCCCATTTAGAGGAAGAAAAATTATCATACATTCCATGCTCTGCATGTTCATAGAAAACATACATCTCTAACCCATAATGAACTCAACAAGAATTCTCTCCCAATTTTATTTGCACAAGTTAACTGCCAAGGACGGAATCCCTCTACCTGAACCAAATTAAGTAGACTTTCAGTACTCAGGAGCTTCGCTGCCCCATGCTTATAAGAGCCCATTACCTCGAACACATACCAATGATTGATCATATCTTTACCATACCAATTCGGTCCCCTAACAAGTTACTTTATTTGTCTAGATTTCCACCTGGTCCATTTTTTTTCAACTTGATATACTCTCTTGCTGTAGCACCAAAAACGCCTCAACCCAGGCTCACTATCCGAGACCCAACCACCAGACCACACTGTCTTACACCCATAGGCCGCTACCCTCTCGGTCGTTCTCAGAAATACCACGCTCCAGAGTACCTTAACTGAAGAACTTCCTGCGACTCTAAATTAGTTGTCATTACTTTCCAAATACTGATACATAGAATCCCGAAATCAACATAAAAATACCACAAGTCTTGACCTGTTTTCTAATGAAAATACTGACTTGGTCACATACTCAACCTTAAAATACCTGAGTGATACATATAGAATCTTGAACACATCCACACCATTATCTAAAGTCATCACTCTTATACACATGGCAATTCACTTAACTTAATGAATCGAACCACTTGTGCCTTATCAGCACTCTGACACCACAGGACGCGATCTAATTCCGATACAACCAAACAACTTCCTTCTCTTAACACTAAGCATCCCTTACAACAACTCGAGACATTCCCTCATTTTCTCACATCTACGAAGCACCATGTAACCTTTGGCAAAACTTTGCTTCACTTGTGCCACCCTCGGCTCACTTTTCTGCAGCCAGAACTGTTCCACTCACAAGCATCAAATCAGAACTAACATAGTACATAACCGTTCGATCAGCTCATCCACAGAAACCTCCCCAACTTAGCTCGAAGTCATATACATCACAGCACATGCACTCTATTGCTATCGCAATATCATGGCGATATTAAACTCACTCTTTCACAAGCTTATAGAAACACGAATCATCAGAAATTATAACCCTTCTGCATTTTCTTTCATTCATACAACCGCTAAGCCCACTCTTCTAGGCAACCAAATTTTTCTAAGTCCCAAATTTCCAAATATTTCGGCAGAATTTCCTTTGTAATTTAGCATAACCACCTGTCAGAGAATGGCCAAAATCTAACAACACGTTCACAACTCGACCAAGCATCACGATGTATATCAACAACATTAATCTCAATAATACATCTATTATATTATCAAAATTGATACCTTAACATGCGTTTCACATGTTCGAATCATAACATATAGAAAAATACATCTTAATTACATATACGATCTTCTAACATACACAAAATGATCATACCACTTAAGAATAATCTGCGCGAGATACCCACCTGCTTGCTTCAATATAATATTTCGGTACATCATCCACTGTCATACTCTTCACGCAATCAATTGGTCTTCCTGAGTCTAGACTCATACCATAACACACACACTCCCAGCTAGGAGACTCAAAAAGATTCTTCATGTGCCCATAACGTGGGGCAACTTATCCGATCACAATGGAAATCAAACACTTAATGGTCCGTCTACCACCTAGTAGACCTTCTTCAACACTTCCAAGTCATATGGACACATTACACGGAACCAACATACACACCACGTAGCTATCCAACTGCCATCACCACAATTAGGGACAATACTGAACTTATACGCTCATAACACCAGCTCGCGCAGTCAGCACCTTGGTGCTACAGCTATAGACAATATCTGGCCAAACGTCCTCCAGGCTGGCCCAACATCAACTCATAGGAATCATAATTCGCCCCTCAATCGGGGAACCACCAGCCATCAAGGCATATATATACTGGATGCTCACGGACGCATACACACGTGAGGAAGGAATTTCAAAGGTTACTCTTTCAAGCTGAATCAAGGACGCAGGATAAGATTTCAAGAAAGTGGAGTGTTTCCTAAAGGTTCTGTAGCCTCCTACTTATAAGTTTGGTGCACGACACACCCATAAATAAGACTCTACTAAACCGCCTCATGAATCGTGAGGCCTAGTAAACCTAGGCTCTGATACCAACTTGTCACGACCCCAAACCCGATCGTGATGGCGCCCGGCCGCGAGGCTAGGTAAGCCCGACCAAACCACAACCAAGAACGACATTCCAGCCAAAAGAAGAAATTTAGGATAACACATCGAATTTAATATCAAACTCCCAACCATGGATAGACGACACCAACGAAAACACAATTGAGCAAGACAGTAATCCTCCCAAAATCGAGGAGTCACGAGTACATAGCCTCTAACAAAAGAGGATACAAGCCTGAACGGAAATGGTACAGAGACTGACAAAATAACAAATGAACATGACTGATAGAGACAGAGTAAATGGTCTTGTGGACACTGAGCAGCTACCTCAATACTCTGAATAGCTCGGGAAATCAATAGTAGCAACACTAGATCTTTGAAGCACCTGGATCTGCACACAAGGTGCAGGGAGTATGGGGTGAGTCTACCAACTTCGCGAGTAATAAGCATGTATAAAAACTCGACGGTAAGAAAACATGAAATACCACAAGATGAAGCTATCTAGCAGTTCTATACAGTGCAAGCATCAGAGATATACAAATAAAGCAACAGTAAATAGATGCATGATATGCAATGCAATGCATGAACACTGCGGAATGTACAACCCGATCCATATGGGTACCCGTGCTCACTGTGGGGGTTCAGACTCCGGAGGGGCTCCTATAGCCCAAGCGTCATATCATACAGTGCCAATAGTTACTACAGTTTCCATTATAATACACAGTGTCCTTAGTTACCACCATTTTCATTTAAAATACGCGGTGTCCTTAGTTACCATCGTTCCCTTTTAAAATAACATACAGTCTAAAAATAGTGAGATAGTACTTGTCAGGCCGAAATATCATTTAAAATAATTTGATTTTTATGTGGCTGAGTTTGCAAAAATAGTATTTAAACCTTGACTGAATTCAAACAATATGCAAATCATGATAATTCTAAGATAACGATCCCTGAAGGATCCTACAAGTCGTCACAAGGCCCCAAACATGGTATCAAGCCCAGATATCATCAATATAGTATGCAAAGCATTCGTCAACATAGTACAATCTATCCCTCGGATTGGTCCGAGTCATAATATTCAACATATATGACCCCGCACTAACCATGGAGTGCGTGTCCAGCCTTATAATAGCGTCACCATTTGATATACCGGGGTTTCAAACCCTTGGGTCATCATCTACACCCATTACTCACCTCTAGACGGCCAGAAGTCTACTCCGCGATGCCCTTGCCTTTCAAATTAGATTCCTCACGTGACGAATCTGCCCAAAAATCACACAAACATCGATGAACTTTGATTGTTATATATATATATATATATATATATATATATATATATATATATATATATATATATATATATATATATATATATATATATATATATATATATATATATATATATATATATATATATATATATATATATATATATATATATATATATATATATATATATATCCGAAATTCGTCCTTTAATGCTACTATAATGATCCAATACAGTTATGTAACTTCAATATTCAATACAACATTCAATAGGGCCAATATTGGTAGTAAATTTCATAACTTATGCCGTTTAGGCATATTATCAAACACCTCGCATGCATAGATATTTACACCTCCTGACTATACTATTGGTTCATCCAACTATAACCAATTAACCAACAAATATGCTGCACCATCTTTCCTAAAACAATTTATAACTTCCAACCACATCTGCACGACCATTCATTCATACTCAACCACAAATCTCCTTAATTAAACCATTTCAAAATCTCTACAACCAACACAACCAAGGTTAGGCACTTATGATTTTCCATTATCATCCCATGAGCTAAAATGTATATATCATACATAAATAATCATCATAGAGTAGTTAGAGATGATATATATACCTCTTGTAGTAAGAATCTTGTGAATCCAAATTGTAGTGTTCTTGAATCACTTTGGGAATTTGAGTGAAATCTAGGGATTTTCAAGATCAATCTATGTTAATAAAAGTTTTTAGGAGTAGTAATCAACTCAAAATACTCCAAAAATCTTACCTTAGGAGTGGAATTGGTTGCCTTGATCGATTTGGGGGGGGGGGGGGGGGGGGGGGAGAGGAAGCCATATGCTTGATAAATGACTCATTTATGGTCTTGAGGAGTAATTATATGTCTGACACTAGCACTCCAGCGCATAATCAGCGCAGGTTATGCGCTCCCGCGCTAAGGGTCGTGCTACTGACGTATGTCCAGTAAAATGATCATAACTTTTTGAATACACCTCCAAATGATGCTCGGTTTATTGCGTTGGAAAATAGACTCAAAGGGATATAATTTGATTGGTAGATCCTCACACAATTCTATATATAACTGGAGGTATGGTCGTTCAAAGGAAGGTCATGTGCACATTTGTTTATACATTCCGTCTATTATGAAATTTCTAACTTCAAAAGTTCCCGTAAGCCATCCGAAATCACCCCGAGACCCCCGGGACCTCAATCAAACATGTCAACATAACCCATAACATTATTATAACTTGTTTCATTCAACAAAACTCCTCAAACAATACCAAAACTAACAAATTACATCAAATTCTCTTTTAAGTTCTTCCGAACTTCCAAAATACGTATTTGATCAAAAACCCGACCAAATCTCCTTCGAATGATATGAAATTTTGCGCACACATCCCAAATCACATAATGAAGCTACAGAAATTCTTGGAATTCAATTCTGACCCTCGGATCAATATCCCACCATCCAACCGTATTTCGCCAAATTCCTAACTTCGCAAAATAGGCTAACTTCCACACTGGACCTCCGAATTCACTTCTGTTCTCACTCCTAAGTCACAAATCATCATCCGAAACTAGTCGAATCGCCGGAAATTCATTCCAAGCCCTATAACTCATAAGTCAACTTCCGGTTGAATTTTTCAAAACAAGCTTCCGTCTAAAAGGTCATGTGCCTTATTTTCAACCAAAACCAATTTAATTACACCGGATGATCTCTAATACTGATACTGAAACATGAAGCAACACATGAAGGGGGAAACGAGGCAGTAACACATAATAAGATGATAGGTCGGGTCGTCACAATAAACTACAACAGTAATGTAAAAAGAGATAGAGAAGATACAACATGTAGCATCTGAATGCCTCTAGGAACTACTGACATGAAATGCCTAATACATATATATACATGAACTTTTAAAACATTCGCCTATATGGGCATCATCATCATCATATCGTACCCGGCCTTAAAGAGGACTCGATAAAAATGTACCCCGATACGTGAAGCTCGGTAAACCCAACTGATCAGTGGTTGCACAATAGGTGTCGTACCCGGCCGACTATAGTGTGGCTCGATAGAGTAAAATAGATACATATATATAATGCATGCTCGACTGATGGAATGATGTTCTAAACCTTTCAGAGTGACGTAAGGACATGGAAACTTCGATTAACATTATGGACATTATACAATCAATATAAACTTCACTAGGATGCAATGATCATACATACTTTCTTAGAATATATTTGTATGGAAAGAACAATATGGACAATCTTAATTGCTAGGAGTAGATTCATTATGAAATCGCATATTCATTTCACATTAGATCATGCAAAAAGAAAGAAGGAAGTGCCTTAACATACATAAAGTAAGGAAAACTCCGTATAATATTGTGGACGAAGATTACACCGTACTATTTTATAACCTCAAAATTTGGACGGAATTAAGCTTCTGCTCTTTGAAGTGTTTGAACGAGTGAACTTTCTGTTCCGTGGCGTTACAGTGTGAACAATTGCCTATGTTCTGTCCAAAAATTATCAATCATGGATTCACTTCTTTCCAAGCAAGCTCTAGTTGACAGGAATTCTCACCAATTTAAACATATAAACCATCTTATCCGTTGGCCCTTGTTCCGACTCTTTTTCCAAAAAGGAATAAACAAGGTTTTGTCTTAAACCAACCTTGATTCATTTAATTGCTCAAAGTCAACCAGATGTCTTCGAAACTTAATCCAAGAATCAGAATGGAGTATTATTCTTTTTGGTCTCAGAAAAAGGAATTCAATCCAAGTTAATCAGGTCTTTAAATGACTCATTGTTATGCGTCATAAAATGACTTTACACGTTACAAGGATTTATGACTATGAGTCATATGTTTGGGTGGTGCCATACTGCCACGCGTGGAGTAGGTTATTTTAATTAATTCTATTCACTTATTAGTTAATCTGGTAATGTTTCGTTGCCTGATAATTAACTAATTACCCGTATAATTTAAAAATTATCATAAATTTTTTAAAATTTTATTTATTTTTAAAATACTTCATATATACTTTATATATATACCATCATGTTCATATGGTACCTTGCATAGTGCTAGTTCATAATTATCGGATATTATCGCTCGACCCACATTTTATTTCAAATTGGCCACTTCCCACGAAACTTGTTTTCGTTAATTTGAGTACCCCTTTATCGTTCATAACACTTATTTATCGCTTGTTATTAATAGAGTAATAATTATAATCCCAAAATAAATTTCATTCTCGAATTTACGTCGGTTAACTGAAAACGAAGTCTTTAGCGTACAATGCTTCAGGATGTAACATCGTTGTAACTTAATATTGTGAAACATTACATTACCGTTATGTAATACCGCTGGACGTGACATCTCACTTCCAAGTTCTCATTAATTTTTTTATGGCGTATTTTCATGTACGAAAATATATGGTGCAACATCGTTCCCCCCTTTGGAACGTTCGTCCTTGAATATTTACTGATGCGCTTATCGCCCTCATATCCAATAGTTCTTATAAATACATTAGTACCCCCTTGCCATCTAGACAACTGTTCTGTGAATAAGTTCAAAGGCCAGGGTATTCCCCCCTCCCCCCCCCCCCCCTTTTAGGCCTCTTTCCCACGCCATGACTTGTGATAAAATTTCTTCCAATCTCATAACTGTTGCTACCTCCCATCATGCATCTAGTACAATACTAACCTTGTAAGTGTGCTTATACGATACTCCTATCCTTTTTCCTCCAGTTTTTAATCAATCCTGAAGTTCTTCGCTCTTTGTCGAACTTACAAATATTTTTATATCGTATTTATCCATTCGTATGACTTTACTGCTTCTATATAGGACATACTATACCATAACTCGTACCTCGACTTCTCGTTACTGAGATTTGCTACCAAATCACATGTTACTTTCATTGCTTATCCTATATGTATAAATCTGTGTCCTCTAATGCTTCTACATTACTATTCATCTTAAGAATGACGGCTTAATCTCTTCTCATACATTACAACTACCCATCCATTGTTGATTCACCTTAGTTTTGATCCATTATCCACCCCTGATAACTTAACCTTTTATGTAATATTCCTTCTAGGATTCACGTTTTATCGGGGAACATCTGAAATGATTAGATTGATCCACCTGGGTGATAACGTGCTTTCATAACTGTATCTCACAGCATCCCAATGTGGTTTACCTTGCATGGGTATTTTAATCATGTCCAATTCATGAGATTCATTTTTCTCTTATTCGTCTGATCATTACTCAATCGAAGGCCCAAACGTTATTTTTTTTTAATATAATAAGTCAATCCTCATTCTATTAACAGGGCATCACTCCAATTCTTCTGAATGTAATTAGTCTTAGACTCCTTTGAGTTCACTCAGGCTATACTAAATTTTCTATAACTTAGAGAAACCATTAGCTTTCTTGTTTTCATGGGTTTCAATCTCGCGGACTTATCTGTTCTCGTCACCCTTTCACTTGCTTTTCCTCATCCTTACTCATATTTCGTTAAAACTTTATCGCTCTACTATACTTGTAGGTCTTCACTTCTTTGCTTCTGGAACTGGAAATGCGGACCACACAATTGTGTCATGTGACCACGTAGGCTGAGCCACGCGGACCGCGTAGAAAAAGGACGCGGCCGTGTGAGATGGTTTTCCAAAACTTGCACTCTCTGAACATTTAACCACGCGGACCGCACTGATTTGGTATGCGGCCGCGTGGGCTTTTGCCTTGATTTTCTAGGTCTTTGAACCTCCATGTTTGTGGACCGTGTAAAATTGATTGCGGTCCGTGTAGCTTTACTTCAACTTGCATGGCCTCTAAACTCACCTACACGGCCGCGTGGCAAATCAGTGAGGTCCGCGCAGGGTAGCCTTGCATTTTACTCAGCCTCTAAACTTTCTTGTGCGGCCGCTTTGCAAAATAGTGCGTACCGCACAGTTCATTTTGACCTCCACTTCAGTTAGCTTTTGACGCTTGGCAGGTTTCACTGCTTTCTGAGCTGATTTGTTATATTTATTATCTTGTCGCCCAAACCTGCAATATAGCAACATATAAGCATTTCAGGACTAATTTAGAGCAATTAATGCATAAAGCTCAAATAAGAAAGAGTATAAAACATGTACAATTCACAGTTATCAACTCCCCCAAACTTAAACCTTTGCTTGTCCTCAAGCAAATAAAATGAGGCATATCCCTCAATGCAAAACACACAAGTAATTCATGTTCTTCTAAGGTAACCTCTTCAATTAGGACTAACAATTGCCCTCAATGCAGATTTATCATTAACACATTTAATACTTTGAACACGTGTGGATCAAGTATGACACAAGAGCATCAAGGGTTGACACATCTCATCAAAGAACCTTTCTCAAGCACTTTGATCATTGTGGAACCTAGACTCATGCATCCTCGACATTAACTAAGTGAACCTCACCGTTTAGAATGGTTGCACATAAATCGAGGTAAATGAACTCTCTCTCATCTCTCACAAAGAAACGGCCCTAAGTTCGGCTATAAGTACTATATGCTATCCCTTCATGTAAGTATACACTAATGTAGGCTTCCCTTAACTCAGGATCAAATAGGGCTTTTGAGGAGTCATTGTGAAGTCTTTTGGGTGAAGGTAAGATATGATTTTGTTCAAGTGGTTTCAATCTTCCCTTAATCACTTCTTTTGATTCATTTTGGCACACTTTCTTGACTCAATTGAGTAATTCACTTCTTTCAAGGGGCTAGAGGGATACATTATCACTCTTCCTTTTTGCAATTCAAAACTTTTCTCCTTTTGTCTACTTTTCCATAACTTTTTCACTTTTTGTTGTCCTTTGATTCCCTTTTTTATTCTTATTCACTTTTTATCTTTTTCTCTTTTTCATTGCCTTCCTTTTCTTTTGCTTTTGTGCCTTTTTACCATATTGATGCCTTTCTTGTCTCCCCTCCCCCCCCCCAAAAAAAAACTTAGTCATACTCAACGGAAGATTTAGGTGCCAAGAGTAGGTCTAATTAAGAGCGGGTATGGGCTTGTAACTTGGTTCGTGAAAGAAAAAGGTTCAAAGCTCAAAAGGAGTGAACTAGGGATCATTTGATTGGTAGGTCATGGAATTGTTCAAATTCGCATGTTGGATCAAGAAGAACCTACAATCACTTCTCAAATCAAGTTCCACCTATGATTTTGTCTCAACAAACATTCGGGGCAAGTTCTAGACCATCGGCACGGTACTTGGGCTCAATAAATCGAATTCTCACCACACGCACTCAAGAATTGCCAAAGACGGAGCCGAGTGCCCACAACGACTTTAGATATGATTCAAGCGCACAATGGCCCAAAATAACCATATGATGATTATTTGGTTAACACAAGAGTCTCAAAGCCACGACTTTCACCATCCTAAACACAACTTAATGTCTTTGACCGTAGGATCAAAGGAAATGTGGTAGGCCCAGCTTTGCCTGAGGTACCCTTAACTAAAACAAATTGAAAATCAAAAAGGGAAAATCAAAAATGGACTCAAACTCTTAAGAAGGTTGGCACGCCATCTATAATTGGGAAGAGCCACCCGATTCGCACAATACTCTACCCTTGGAATGAACCGTGGCATTAAGAAAACCAAGGGCTTATTTCCAACGCCAAAACAAAACCAAAAAGGCTACAAACCTAACTTTGCAACTAAACCGAAAACAAAATGTTTTAACGAAAATAGAAAACACAAATGAAAACCAAATGAATATGTACACAAGGGGAGTAGAATATACAACTAGGGGAGATAAATATATACATGAAGTTATATACAGGCCATCTATACTACGAATGCCAAGAGCTTAAAAAAGCAAATATATACAATAATCCAGTCAAGAATAGTAGGGCCACATGCCTACGAATAAGAGATAGCATTGTCCCCAATGCTAACTACCAAATAAGAACATCAAAAGTACTCAACAAAGGATATAGAGCGGCCCCTCAAGCCTCATCAGCTGCCCTGTGCTGGTCATTGGCCCCGTGTCCTCTGTACTGGCAAGGACCTCAAAATGGTCCCCAGCCTGCTACTACTGTGCTACTGGGATATGTGCATGCTCCTGGTACTAGGGAGTTTTCTCTTATTCTTCGGCCTATGCTCCTCCTCCTGTGGCTGCCCAACTGGTGGTTCTAAGAGCGGCTTCACAAATAGCAAATCTAGCGGCAGCTGATCCACCAACAGCTTGTCTACCTGAACCTTCAATGTTGCCACCGACTTCTTTCAGGCCTTTGTCTTCCTCAGCTTTATGTCCTCCTTGGCCAAGTCCTTTAGTTCTTTGCTATGCTCACTGACTGCCTTGGCCAAGGTATCCTACATTGCCATCATTTGTTCCTGGTTGGCCAGGATTTTCTTTAGTGTATCCTCAATAGAAGCAGGGATCTCAACAGTCATCGGCGCTCCTTGAGCCTGTACAGCTGTGGTCAATGTTGACAACTTGGATGTCGCAACCGACATCCAATTGCTTAAACTGGATAATGAGTGTGTGAGCTGGTTGGCGATGAAACTATTGAGTCATTGATACTGGGATTGCCAGATCAACAGTAACAGAAGGGGATGTTATGGAAAGGCCTGGGGGAAATGTGTCAGTAGTGGGATCAAAAGGCTGCTTAGTGGCAACTGGCTCTTCAGACTGGCCAGCTGCGAAAGAAGTGGATGCCTGACCCTTTTTCGCTTTCTTAGGGTTGTCCGGATCCATTTGATCATACCACAAATACGAGGCTACTGTAGGCATCTTCACATCATATTGCTTTTTCTTCACATACAACTATTTGAAGTACATGGAGAGACTGTTCGGGAATGGGTAGTTGGTATTGGTCTCGTACCCGACTTGAGAGATCACCCTCGACATGATATTGTCGACATTCAGAGGAAAGCCGACCATGATGGATGCCACCAATATAGCTCGGGAAGGAGGACTGAATTATCATGAGTGGAAGGGCCAAGTCGACTACATACAAATGTCAACCAACCCTTCGCTTTGAAGTTCAACGTGCTCCTGAAAATCTTCACTTGTGTTTTCAACCACACAGGGACAGGGCCCAGGGCTGCCAAATGCTCAACCAACCACGGACAAACCTCCTCTTTCATAGCTAATTTATCCAAATATTGACATTCGTTCTCTTCCTCGAACCCCAAGAAGTCATTCAGCAACTTCCTATCAAATAGCACAGTTTTGTCCCTCACCTTCATCGCTTTAGAGTCCCAAACTATGTGGTGAACATTGCTATAAAATTCCTTTACCATGTGCTCATTGGCCAAGCCAACCCTTTCTTCGAAGAAGCTCCAACCCTCTGTTGTGCGAAATTGTGCTTGCACGTGAGGGTTGTGACGAAGTAGATCGGCATCTATGAATTGCCTTTCCGGGATCAGCTTCCTCTTGGGCCACCACTCCCTGAATCGAAGGAAGGCAACCTCGCTAACGAACTTGACTCCCCATGCCTCAGGCTTCGTGGTCCGCTCTATACCTCTGGCGTATGGTTCCCCACCCTCAGCAAATCCTCCACTCTCCCCTGATAGTGAAGTTGTGGGAGAAGTGGAGTATTGCTCTTCCATTCATTTTTCAGCTCCGGACTCATCAGACGAGTTCGAGACTACATTCACGGGCTTTTTGGATGTGGCCACAGGCTCATGCTCAGGAGAAGAAGACTCAAGCATTGGTATTTGCACGGACATGTAGGTAGGGGCAGACTCCATAGTCACACTCCAGGAGGGTGCATACTCACTCCCTATTGGATGAGAGGCAACCTTGTCGGCCTCCCGTATTATCTTCATGTTTCTCTTTATTGTCTCTTTGTCCTTGGGAGTGAGTTTGACAACCCTCCTAACTGTCTTCCCCCGGGAGGAACCACCTCTCCCCGTTTGCTTCTCTTTGCCCCCACGTTGTTGTTGTTTGCCTCTATGTACCATTGCCTGCAAGAGATACATGTCTAATGTTGTTAGTAGAAGCACAGAAGGAGAAGTAGACAATTTAAATGCATTGCACAATTGCAGACATAGTGAATCAGACAGAAGGATGCAGATCGCATAGAAATGCACGCGGTCCGCAAAGGCCAATTATTCCAAATTCCAATTCTCTGAAAGAAGCTACGCGGTCCGCACTGTTTGATCGTGCAGTCACGTAGGATTGACACGTACCACACAATTTTGGATCGCGGCCGCGTAGGATGGACACAAACAGCATAGAAAAGGCACGCGGTCTGCACAAGTCAAACACCCAAATGTCAACCTCTCTGAACTCTGGCTACGCGGTCCGCACTAATTTGGACCGCGGCCGCGCTGGGTTCACACAGACTGCACACAAATGCACGCGGTCAGCACAGAGAGGTTGATTAACACACCAATCAAACACACGGGGACCCGCACACAATTGTTGTGCGGCCATGTATTGCTAAATTCACTGAGTAGGGATTTTCAATCTTTTAAGTCCAATATTTTCTCACATTTTGGGTCCTAGGTGTCCCTACTCAATTATTTAACAAGAATTATTGCCCAAGGTTCATCAAAAGTTCACACAAACCTATACTACAGTAAATTAACAGGAAGATGACGAAATTAAGAAGTTAAGCTACTAGAAATCAATTAAAGCAAACAAAAACTAGACTGCGAATTGAAATGAAGAAGATTTGTTACCAGTGATTAATGGAGAATCTCTAAATGAGCAGATGAAATGAATGCACAGTGAAAAATTGAGGCTTGAGTGTAAAATTTGCAAAAAGGTTCAAATGAGGCCCAAGGCTTCTATTTATAGAAAACCCTGTGGCCCAGTACTCACCTACCTGCATGGCCGCACAAAAATGTCACGCGAACCGTGCAGGATTTCCCTTGTTCACCTTGGCTGCTCAACCCATGCAGAACGCACTGATTCGGTACGTGCGTGCATGGAAGTTATCATAGACCTGATGAGCTCGGCTTTTCCATGCGGATAACACTGTTTTAGTCTGCGGTCGTGTGGGATCTTATCAGAGAGCATGTCATTTTCAAGTTCTTACACGGGCACCGCACAGAAATGGACGCGAACAACAAGAAATGGACGCGGACCACGATGCATATTCTTAGACTTGGCCCTCGATTGCTCAAACCTACGGGGGCAGCACTGTTTTGGTGTGCAGCCGCGTAGGCACAATCAGAGACTGTTCGGTTTTTTATCTTTGTCCTGCACTGGTCCAATATTATCCCTGCAATACTTCACAAACTATCAGCTCAAAAATCCTACTCTACAACAAAAAAACAAAGAAAACAAAAGACATGGGTTCCCTCCCAAGAAGAGCCTGATTAAACGTCGCGGCACGACACATGTTACCATCACAGTCATTTCAAATGAATAAGCTCCACCATGTGTCTGTCATCAATCCTTCCCTAAGTAATGCTTGACACGATGTCTATTGACCCGGAATACTTCACCATTCTTGTTTTTTAGGTCAATGGCACCAAAAGGAGTAACACCAACTACCTCAAATGGACCACTCCACTTTGACTTTAGTTTGCCCGGAAACAACCTTAACCGGGAGTCGAAGAGGAGAACCATATCACCAACCTTAAATTCTTTCCCTCGAGCATATTTGTCATGAAGGTACTTTATCTTATCCTTATACAAGGATGAGATGGAGTAAGCATGAAACCGAAACTCATCAAGTTCATTCAATTGCTCAACCCAAAGATCTGCAGCGACATCCCATTCTATGTTCTACTTTTTCAAGGCCCACATCACCTTATGCTCTAATTCCATCGAAATATGACATGCCTTCCCAAACACCAACCGAAATGGAAACATACCAATCGGAGTATTGAAAGCTGTACGATAAGCCCAAAGAGCATCATCCAATTTCTTTGACCAGTCGGTCCTATTTGCATTGACAGTCTTGGACAGAATACTCTTCATTTCCTGGTTTGAGACTCAACTTGGCCACTCGCTTGAGGATCATAAGGAATGGTCACTTTGTGGTTTACCCCATACTTGGTAAGAAAAGAATTAAAAGCCCGGTTGCAAAAATGAGAGCCACCATCACTAATGACACCACGGAGTGTGCCAAACCAAGTGAAGATGCTCTTCTACAAGAAAGCCACCACACTACGAGCTTCTTTATTTGGAAAAGCTACGGCCTCAACCCATTTCGACACATATTCAACCGCTACCAAAATATAGGTGTTTCCACAAGAACTCACGAATGGCCCCATAAAGTCTATCCCCCAAACATCAAAAATTTCCACTTCTAGAATCGTGTTAAGGTGCATCTCATCTTTCTTCGAAATCCCTCCGGCACATTGACACTCATCACATCTTTTCACAAAGTCACCGGCATCTTTGAACAATGAAGGCCAATAGAATCTACAACTCAACACTTTTGACCCCGTCCTCGCCCCGCCATGATGGCCACCATAGGGCGACGAGCGACTAGCTTCCACAATAATCAATTGCTCTTCTTCGGGAATACACTAGCAAATTACACCATCGGTGAAAATTTAATACAGCTCATTCCAATAGTAATCTAAACAATCCCGCTTGAGCTTCTTCCTTTGGTTAGAAGAGAGATCATATGGAGCCACACCGGTAACATGGTAATTGGCAATTCAGCGAACCATGGCATGTTTAGCATTGAAACTGAGAGGAGTTGTTCATCCGGAAAAGCATCATTTATCTCAAGGCTATCCAAAGGCCTCCCTCCTTCTCCAATCGAGACAAGTGGTCTGCCTCTTGATTTTCACTACCCTTTCTATAAACAATCTCCAAATCAAATTCTTGAAGAAGAAGCATCCATCTCATTAACCTCGCTTTTGAATCCTTCTTAGTCATCAAGTACCTAAGGGCGGCATGATCGGTATGAATAATCACTTTGGCCCCCATAAGGTATGGGCGAAACTTCTCCATGACAATAGCAAGCAATTCCTTCTCGGTGACCGTGTAGTTCCTTTGACCTTCATCCATAGTCTTACTTGCGTAGTACATTGGATGGAACATTTTGTTGATTCTTTGGCCAATATTGCCCCTACCGCAACATCACTAGCGTCGCACATGAGCTCAAAAGGCAAGTTCCAATTCGGTGTGGCAATGATAGGGGTAGTCATCAAATTTTGTATTAGAAGCTCGAAAGCCTCCATACATCTCTCATAAAACATATAATTTGCATCTTTCTCAAGAAATTTATACAACGGGTTAACTACCTTAGAAAAGTCCTTAATGAGTCTTCGGTAGAACCAACGTGTCCAAGAAAACTCCTCACCCTTTGACAGAAGTAGGGGAGGGAGCCTTGAGATCACCTCGATTTTCGCCTTATCAACCTTTATCCCTCTCTTTAAAATTTTACGACCCAACACAGTTCCTTCTTCTACCATAAAATGGCATTTCTCCCAATTTAAAACCAAATTTGTGTCTTCGCATCGGGACAACACACGATACAAGTTTTGTAAGCATTCACCAAGTGAGTCCCCAACCACACTAAAATCATCCATGAAGACCTCCAATATGTCCTCCACTATGTGGGTGAAGATTTCCATCATACATCGTTGGAAGGTCGCCGGTGGCATTCAAGAGAAGGAGAATGTTCCATAAGGACATGTGAAGATTGTCTTTTCTTGGTCTTCCGGGGCAATGAGAATTTGGTTATAGCCTGAATACCCATCCAGAAAACAGTAGAAAGTCTGGCGCGCAAGACAATCAAGCATTTGGTCCAAGAACGGCAATGGGAAATGATCCTTTCTAGTCACCTTGTTCAACTTCTGGTAGTCCATGCATGCTCTCCAACCTGTCACAGTACTAGTTGAAATAGGTTCATTGTTTTCATTGGCAACCACCGTCAATCCTCCCTTCTTTGGTACACATTGTACCGGAGAAGTCCACAAACTGTTAGAAATTGGATACACCACACCGGTCTCAGGCCACTTGATGACCTCCGTTTTAACCACCTCTTGCATGGCCTCATTGAGTCTCTTTTGATGTTCAAGAGACGTTCTAGCATCCTTCTCCAATATTATCTTGTGCATGCAAAATGCGAGGCTAATACCCTGAATATCCGCCAAAGTCCATCCAATTGCTCGCTTGTGCTTCTGAACAACCGCCAAAGTGGCATCCACGTGCATGTTAGTCAAGAAAGAAGAAAGAATAACCAGCAAAGTGAAATTAGGACCAAGAAACTCATACCGAAGGTGAGGAGGAAGTGGTTTCAACTCCGACACCAGTGGCTCCTTAATGGACGGCTTGGTGGGTGGAGTTTTGCGATTTTCAAGATCAAAACATAACTTTCTCGGCTTATAAGAATACGAGCCCATGCCATGTAATGCGTTCACACAGTCCACCCTTCTGGCATCATCATCAACATCCATGTTCAATAGTACAGCCTCAAGTGGTTCCTCAACTTTTGCCAGGCACTTGTGTCATCCACTATCACCGCCGTGACAATGTCAACAAACGAGCACACTTCGGTACTATTTGGTTGCCTCATTAATTTGCATATGTGGAACACCACTTTTTCATCTCCAACACGGAAGTTCAATTCTCCTGCCTCTACATCAACCAAGTCCTTCCCCATAGTTAGGAAAGGCTTCCAAGAATAATAGGCACCTCGAAATCCACTTTGCAATCCAAGATCACGAAATTGGCCGGCAATATGAACTTATCAACACAAATTAGGACATCATCAATAATCCCCAAGGGTCGTTTCATTGACCGGTCTGCCATTTGAAGCCTCATAGAAGTTGCACGAGGTTTTCCAATACCCAAAGTCTTGAAAACTGAATATGGCATGAGATTGATACTTGCCCCCAAATCACAAAGGGCTTTTGCACAATTGGAACTTCCAATGGTACATTGTGAATGCTCCGGGATCCTCTAACTTTGGTGCAATGGAGTGTACAATGGAACTCACTTGGTGCGTCATCTTGATTGTCTCACACTCCATCGATCTCTTTTTAGTAACTAAGTCCTTCATGAACTTTGCATATCCCAGCATTTGTTCAAGTGCCTCCACCAATGGAACATTTATAGTCAAAATCTTCATCATCTCAATAAATTTTTTAAACTGGTTGTCACCTTTTTTCTTGGCCAACCTTTGAGGATATGACGGAAGAGGTCTAGGCAAGGGTACCTTGGATTTAGGCCCCACCGGTTTGGGCATATCAATGACGTGTTCCTTAGACGGGTTCACGGCCTCTTGAGTCTCCTCCTCACCCTCATCAATTTCAATTCGCACATCATCACTTACATTTGGTTCAACAATATCCTCAACTACCAACAGGATCTCATCATCTTGCAACTCTTCTTCATCATTCACAACTCGATTTCCTCTTGAGGCTTGCACATCACCACCTCTTCTTCTTCTCGTGGTCATCGTCATCACATGATTATTATGCCCGCCCTTTGGGTTTACTATCGTATCACTTGGTAGCGAACCCTTTGGGTGAGTGTTGAGATATTGCGAAATTTGCCCGACTTGTACTTCCAAGTTACGGATAAAAGTGTTATCGGAGGCCAATTGAGCATCAGAGTCATGATTCTTCTTCATCATTTGCTCAAACATGTTCTCTATTCAACCCATATCATTACCCGATGAACTCGACCCTTGAGATTGAAACGGAGGTGGGTTGTTGATACATTGGGGGCCTTTGAAAGCCTTGCCCCTATTACCTTGACCACCATTATTATTCCACCCACCTTGACCACCATTGTTTTTTATCGAATTGTTGTTCCCGTTCTAATTACATTGATTTCCTGAGTTATTGTTCCCCCAATTGCCTCCTTGATTGTTGTTATAATTCAAATTGCCACCTTGTTGATTACCCCAATTACCTTGAAGTTCCGTTGTTGATTCCCTTGGTAGTTGTTGACATATTGAACTTCCTTACTTTGGTTATCGAAACCTTCATTCGAATATCCACCACCATCATCATAATTGTCAAAATTTTATTGAGGTTGTTGTTGCCCTCTTTGCCTTCTTTTCATCATATTCACTCCTTCCATGGCATTGACTTGGCGCGGATTTTGAACTTGTTAAAGTTGTGCCTTAGCCAATTGGTTCATTGTTGTTGTGAGTTTGGCAATGGCTTGACTGTGATCGTGCAACTCCTTATGCAAGTGTATAAAATTGGGATCACCTTGAGGAACATTAGCCCGACTTTGCCATGACGAAGAAGTATCGGCCATTTCATCAAGAACATCACAAGCTTCGTTGTATGGAAGCTTCATAAAATTACCACCGGACAATTTATTGACAATGCACTGGTTTGTTGTGTTTAAACCCCGATAGAACATCTGTTGGATCATAACATCATTCATATCGTTGTTGGGGTACTCTTTTACCATCGTCCAAAATATCTCCCATATCTCATGTAAAGGCTCCATCGGCTCTTGCTTGAAAGCTAGGATCTCATCTCCAATAGCCCACATATGACTAGACGAGAAGAGCTTTGCAATGAATTTATCCGCCAATTCATCCCACATAGTGATGGAATGATTTGGAAGTCTCTCCAACAAATCCAGTGCCTTCCCCCGAAGTGAGAAGGGGAAAAGCCTTAACCTCAGCGCATCTTCTGAACATTTGTCTTCTTTCTCCCTAGACAAGTATCCACAAACTCTTTCAAATTCTTCTAGGTATTTTGGTCTGAGGCGCCTGTGAAATACCCTCGTTGTTCGAGCAAAGTGAGCATGACATTGGTGATTTGGAAGTTCCCCACCCGGATTCAGAGAGGAACTATTGCACTTGTGTACCCTTGATTGGGTAGAACTCTTGGAGCTACTCTTGTTGGAGGTGGAGGAGGGTCTAGTATGTTACCATTAGCATTAGCATTTCTACCACGTCGTTGTGTTTGGGGTAAAATCTCCTCTTGTTTCATGTCTTCCACCTCCACCACTCCCACATTAATAGGATTATGTGCATTTAAAGCCATTGGTACCTGAGTAAATAAACACAAATGAAGTAAGTAAAAATCATGAAAAATAAGCAAACACAAAACTAGCCAACAAATAGTCAAACACCGTAAAGCTCCTTGGCAGTGGCGCCAAAAAGTGATCGGTGCGGACTCAATCCTAAGAAAGAGCGGGCGCGGATACTTTTACCCGATAGTGATATCGGGATCGATTTCCATAGAGAGCTTCGATTTGGAGCTGAGTATTTGCTAAGCCTAGAAGTAAGTTTTGGCTCCTAATTGATCTTCTAATATTTTTGGTTTTCTTTTAGGTAATAACTACAATTTATCAACCATGATTATAAAACTAAATTATGCTAAGGTAAAGATTGTAGTTGTATGCAATATATTGAAAAGCACTAGGGTCGTGGCATGTACCTAGGTGATCAATTAGATTCCTAATGCACAAACGACGAATATGGGATTTATGCTATAATCGTTGCACTTTTACGCCCGCTCTCACACCTCTCGGTGGAGAGAATAATTTTGCCCAGTTGACTCTCTCGAGACCAATTGGGTAGGCTAATTTTCCCAAGCAACTTATGGTTCAAGTTGGGTAATTACTCTCTCGGGGTTTAACTTGTTAATTGGGACTATCATTCTCATGGGTCCATCCCAATTCCTTGTTAGAATTAATCTTGGGGTCTTAGACTCTCTTTCTCAAGAAGAGTCAAGACCCACTAAGCTAGACTTAGTGTTTGTAACCACCAAATCTTAGTGAAAACATAAGATTAATCCCAATAACAATTACCCAACATCATTCATGTACTAAATAATCACACTCCTCAATTACCCACACTAGAGTTGAGCCACAACCCTACCTAATGGGTTTAGCTAGCCATAATAGTAATAGAAATTAAAGAAGTAATAGATGAAATTGACACAATGATTAACCATATTGATAATCTACTTGAATCCACATGAAAACTAAAATAACTTGCCCAAAATAGGCGAACAAGAGGAAGTCTCAAACTCAACAGCTATTCTGGAAACCAAAAATTAACCTAAAGGTACAATGTGCTATTTATACTACACAGGAAAATCCGGACAAAAATACCCCTGAAGGTCTGGCACGGACCGCGTACGAATGTCATGCGGCCGCGAAAGACAAGTGTTCTTCACTTCTTTGCTTCTGGAATTGGGAATGCGGACCGCGTAGAAACGGGACGCGGCCGCGTAGGATGGTTTGCCACTCTCTGAACATTTACCCACGTGGACCGCACTGATTTGGTGTGCGGCGCGTGGGCTTTTGCCTTGATTTTCTGGGTCTCCAAACCTCCATTAGTGCGTACTGCATAGAAATTATTGCGGTCCGCGTAGCTTTACTTGAACTTGCATGGCCTAAACTCACCTGCGCGGCCGCGTGGCAAATCAGTGCGGTCCGCGCATGGTAGCCATGCATTTTGCTCAGCCTCTGAACTTTCCTGTGCGGCCGCTTTGCAAAACAGTGTGCACTGCACAGGTCATTTTAACCCCCAAATCAGTTATCTTTTGACGCTTGGCAGGTTTCACTTCTTTCTGAGCCGATTTGTGATATTATCACCTTGTAGCTCAAACCTGCAATCAAGTACACTTGTTAGTATTTCAGGACTAATTTAGAGCAATTAATGCACAAAGCTCAGGTAATAAAGGGTATAAAACATGTACAATTCACAGTTATCACACACCATTTTGTGTGGTCCGCAAAGATAAATTTCAGGAGTATGCTTTTCAGGCATCCAGGAAATGCGGCCGCAAAGTATTTTGTGCGGAGCACATTAACTTCAGTGCGGCCGCACTCAAATTTGTGCATTCCACAAAGCTTAAGTTTAGAGAGGTGCCATTTTGGAGGAACATGGCCAATGTGGTCCGGGGTCCATTTTATACGGACCGTAATAGAAGCCAATGCGGTCGCGGTGCATTTTGTACGGTCCGTGGTGAAACTTCAGAGGCAGATTAGTTAACCTAGAGCCTTAGTGCGGCTGCACTTGATTTTGTGCGGTCCGTACTAGCCCCATATGGGCATTTTTGTCCAGAATTTTTAGCCTAGTGTAAATAGTTTCTTCTCCCACATTTAGGTCATCGGTTGTATTTTGAGATAGAGTTGCGCTTGTGAACACCTCTTCTTTTTCATTTTGAGTAATTTTAGCTTAGTTTCATCATTGAATCTTCAAGTTTTATCTATTAATTAATTATTATGAGCTTTTATTCATTTATTTCTTTATTTTCTTCTATAATTATGAGTAGCTAGACCCATTAGCTAGGGTTGGGCTCAATCTTAGTGTGGGTAAATGATGGGTATTATTTTTTAACTCTTATTTGTCAATGGGTGCTTGATATTTGGACTAATTTATGCTTTTAATGTTGAATTGGTGGTTGCAAAAACTAGTTTATGCCTAGTTGACTTTGGCTCTTCTTGAGAAAAAGAGCCTAAGTCTATGAAATTGGTCCAACAAGGAATTGGGGCGTATGCAAGAGATTGATAGCCCCAATTAAAGGGATAACCCTAGAGATAATAATACTCGACTTGAATCTCAATTGCTTGCACAAATTTGCATACCCAATTGGACTTGAGAAAGTCAATTCGAGCAAAATCACTCAAACTACCGAGAGGTATAGAGTGAGTAGAACCGTGAAATGATTATATCATACTCCCCAAATATGACAATCTAGTCTTAGACTCGAGAATCCATCAATTATCCACCTGGAAGATAGTCACTATCCTAGTGCTTTTTGCCTATTTAGACAACTCTCTATAGTTTAATTTTTGCTTTATGTAGCCTAATTTATCATCTTAGTAGTATAAAATTAGAAGTAAAATCAAAACCAACAATATTCAGAATCTCAATTAGGAACAATTACACAATTTCAATTTAGATAGAAACTCAACTCCAATATCTAGCTCCCTGTGGAAATTGATCCCGACCTTCTCGGGTAAAAGCTACTTCGACCTCTATTGCTACTTCATAGTAGTACAGGGTTGGCCTCGATCATTTACTATATTGAAAAAGTTGAGTCAGTATCAGCAGGTAAGCATATCATCAGACTATCTTTGACTCCCAGTTTATTTTAGTTATTATATTATCAGTTCAGTTTCAGCTTTCAGTATATTGACTTACATATTCGATAATTATTTCATACTGACGTACCTTTTCTAGGGGCGTTGCATTTCATGCATGCAGGCTTAGACAGACAAACGGGTAGACCTCCTCATTAGGTGTTGCTCGAGTTCAGCTTGATCGGTAAGCTTCATGCCCTTCGAAGTTGTCGGGTCTAGAGCTTTATGTACATCTTGTATGTATGTATGTATGTGTGTGTGTGTGCGTGCGTAGAGTGCATGCGTGTGTGTGTGTACTATGAGTAGTTCGGGCCCTATTCCAATCACAGTATACCCATCAGTAGAGGCTTGTGGACATATCCTGTCAGTTAGTGCAGTATGTTGGACTTGTAGGCCTTGTATGTATATTTTTTTGGTTTGTCAACTCTATAACTATGACGGCCTTGTTGGACCAGCTTTATATTGACATTTAGTCAGCATTTACAGTTGTCTTGCAATATGGAACATGGCAAAAGTATGACATCATATGTCTAGAGTCCCTTAGTCACAAGTTGGTATTTAAGGATAGGTCAGGCACCAAGTGCCGGCCTCGCCCCTAGGTTCAGGGCATGACAAAACTCTTGAGTTTCCCATTTGAACATATTTTTCTTGAAAAAATGACTACTAATAAACACTTGTGATGGTACGTATTGTTCAATTGCTGCTAACATATATTTAATTTAATATTATATATAGTCACATCATCAATTCATTCGTATTTTATTGACATATGTATGTTCAAGGTCCCAATTTGTGGGCCTTGTCTTTTTCCAAATTTAATTTATTAAATTTCTATTTTTTTCTTCTTTTTCCTTTCTTTTATTCCTCGCCTCCTAGGCACGAACTATAAAAAAAAGCTTCGATAATGGAGACTGAAGTTCAATCGAATTTTGATATATGCAAGACTTTATCAAAATTATAATACTCTATAAATTCCTAAATAAATAACCAATCACAATTAAGTAAAAAAGTTTTCATTCTCATTGAAAATAAAATATAGGAATTCTTAAGCCTGCAACCATAAAAGAACAAGAAAGAAAATAAAATAAATGACCTTGTTGAATTGGAACCATTCGTAATAAGGAGGATCAAAAATACCATCAACTTCATATTTGCCCTGACAAGGAAAATGTGCATCAACAAAAGTAAGGTCCAATTTTTCAATAACTTGAGTTGGAAATTTTTCAAAGACTTGTTTCTTAAGAATTTGGCCACTGATCTGAAACCCATGAAGACAAAAAATCTGAATTTTCCCTGATTGGTAATGTTGTTGTTCTTGACATCACCTTTACTTCCCATAGTTATTGGAGTTTGGTGTTGATATCTTGGAAGGAGTTACACGAGTGCGTTGGGTGTGCTAAGGTTTGGATTTTTTTTGTTTGGGTTGTGTTCTATGTTTTGCTAGAATTGACTATGGTAGAAAAGAAGGAGGGGGAAGGGGGTGGGAGTTCGGTAGGGAAGACGGATGGAAAATAAAAAGGGAAAGGAATATGTCTCTTTTTTCATTTTCTTTTTAAATAAAAATAATACTATCCACGTGCATTTGTAGCGTAATTTACACACAATTTAGCCATGTCAGCTGAGCCACTTCCATATAGGCATAGTCAACAGTCTAATGTGTATATTAGTATTTATTACATCAAGTTGGAATGTTCAAATGGGAAAAGTGCAATGTGACGACCCAAAGGGTCATCATCATAATTCTCCCTTATCACGTGCTTTTGATGCCGTGAAAACCTTGCTTTTAGTTTCCTCGATTTGCGTGCGTAGTCTGGGCGCGAAGCCAGAAATATTTTATGTTAAAATATGTAAATTTTGTGGAAATTTTGAAGAATTTGATATCAATATTGATTTAATTGACTTTGATCAACATTTTGGGTGAACGGACGCGAATCCTAGATGTGACGGTCCCGGGATATCCGTAGGAAAATATAGGACTCGGGCGTATTCCTGGAATCGAAATTCAAGGTCCCAAGCCCGACTACGAAATTTTTTAAAGAAATTGTTTATCTGAAAATGATATGAAAAATTGAAATGAAAATGAATTAGAAAATATAGGTATCGGGCTCGTATTTTTGTTCTGATGCCTGGTACATGTCTTAAATGATCGTTAAGCAATTTCTGTGAAGTTTGGTTGAAAACGCCGTATGACGTATTTCGAACTATGAGTTCCAAGTTTGAAAGTTTATGAAACTTAGAAGAAAAATCATGAGTTTGAGGTTTCATTTTATGTTTATGATGCTATTTTGGCGATTTGATCGCGCGAGTAAGTCCGTAGGATATTTTTTAAGTTGTGTGCATAATTGGTTTGGAGCACCGAGGGCTCAGGAGAGTTTTGAATAGGCATCGGGTTGCATTTATCATTGTTGAAAAACCTGGTGTGCTTAAGTTCTGCAGGCTTCACAAATGTGAAGCAGTTCTCGCAAATGAGAAATATCCCCTGGGCTGCTAATTTCACAAATGCCCTCCCCTAAGCCCAGTCTTCGCAAATGCGAAGACTTCATTGCAAATGCGATCCCCCAACCTTAGGAACTGTGTTCTTAAATGCGAACACCCTCTTCGCAAATGCGAACTCTGCCTTTCCTGCTTGAGTTCGCAAATGCGATTCGCAATTGCGATACCTGCACATGTATATTTCATACTTAGATGATTTTAACTCTCATTTTTCATATTTTCAAAACCCTAACACCCATTGGCGATTCCTCACGAAATCTTTCCTTCCCAAATTATTTGTAAGTCAAATTTTACTCAATTTCTTCAATCTTTAACATCTTTTATCATGTTTTCATCTTGAAATAAAGGTTTTCTATGGGTGAAAATGAGGATTTTGGGTAGAACTTAGATTTTTACTAAATTGGGGATTTGGACCTCAATTTGAGGTTCGATTTCAAAACAAAACATAGATATGAACTCGTGGGAGAATGGGTAACCCAGTTTTGGCTCAAACCTCGGGTTTTGACCACGTGGGTCTGGGGGCGTTGTGGGAATTTTTGGGCAGAACTTTGGAAAATTCATTCTTATGCATTCAAATTGTTTTAGCTAGAATTTGTTTATACATTTGAGTAATTTGTGATTAGATTCGAGTGGTTTTGTGGCGAATTCGAGTGGTAAAGCTATTCTAAAAGCGTGAGTTGTTTTTAGAGCTTTGAAGGTAAGTGTTTGATCTAACTATGGCTTGAGGGAATAGGATTAGAGTATTTTGACTGTTAGTTGCTATATGATCGAGTCTGGTGTATAGGCATAGTGACGAGTATCTAGCATGACCGTGAGTCGTAAATGCTTTTATTCGAAATATATGGCACAATTGTCTTATTGAATTGATAATTTCCATAAAGTGTTAGAAGAGAACGAAATGAACAAAAAAAGAATGTGACGCAATGATTCCCTTGCCGGGACGAGTAGACTGTTACTATTGAATTCTCCCTTGCCGGGATATTTGGGGTTGTTAGTTGTAGCCTTGTCGGGTTTAATTGTTATGTTGTTGAATTTTCCTAATGGGACCTCCTTTAGAAAGATTATTTCTGCTATTCATTATAATATGGAATCGTGTGGTACGCCGACAACTTATGAATTATAATATGGGATCACGTGGCAGGCCTTCAACCTATGGAATATGAATTGGGATCGAGTGGTACGCCAACCACAACATATATTGATTATTGTTATTGGCCTGAGATCCCCTGTCACGACCAAAACCCGATCGTGATGGTGCCACCATACAACTAGGCAAGCTTGACCAATTACCTCTCAAAAACCCAACCTGATAACTCATTATCGAGAATTTAAGGAAAATTAACAGTTTTTAAAAATAATACTCCGAGGTTTATAATAAAATTAATCCAGAACAAAATGAAATATCCAATAAAGACACTCCCAACAAAATCAGGGGTCACGAGTGTAGAACCTCTAAAATAAACTGGATGACAATTATCTGAACAAAAATACACAAGTCTGGAAAAGTATATATAAATAAAACTTAAATATGAGGAGTAGTCAGGTCCTACGAATGTCAAACAGCTACCTCAACAACTCTGATAAACTATGGAGACAACGACTGCTCAGTTAAACCTCTGGTGCACCTGAATCTGCATACAAGGTGCAGAGAGTAGGGGTGAGTACTACCAACTCAATGAGTAATAAGCGTAAAAAATGTCTAAAACTAAGAAATCCACGAAATGCCACAAAGTAAAGCTAGAACTAACAGTCCGACACCTCAACTACAAACCAACACTAAAGCAATATCAAGACTATCAGTCAAGTATAATGCAAAAATGTAATGCAATGCACGTGAGCCGCTGCGGCGTACAGCCCGATCCTTTTAACGTCGATGCCGCTTACTGGGGGTGTGTACAGACTCCGGAGGAGCTCCTATAGCCCAAGTGAAATATCATCACATCACTACTGCATCGTGCAGTCCGATCCATATTCAGTCCACAGTATGCATGTGAGTCACATAACAGATTCAATTTATTTTCAGTTTCCAATTAATAGGAAGAATATAATTTAGTTATTTAATTTCAGGGAAAAAGGTGACTTAGCATTTCATACCAGTGATTGAACACAGGATTGAGATCAATAATTTTACAAATCATGCTATCACAATTATATTCATCCTAGATGGATGCCACAGATAGGCACAAGGCCCCAAACATGGCAATAAACCCAGATATAATCAATACAGGGTGCGTATCAGTCGCCAATATAGTATAATTCTTGTTCGGGATGGACCAAGTCACAATCCCCAATCATAAACAGCCTCGCACCTGCCATTGGGTGCCAGTCACAATGTGATAAACCGGGGTTTCAAACCCTCAGTCCATCATCTATACAAACTACTCACATCTAACCGGTCGTAAACTGGTCCGTAAGCCTTTTCCTTTTGTATCAACCTCCTCGCGCGTCGAATCTAGTCAAAATCACAACGAATACATAAATATGGGCTAAATAAACACAACCCAATCAAAAATACTCGAAAAACGCTAAAAATTACGAAGTTGGAAAAATCCGAACCCCAGGCCCACTTCTCAAAAAATTATTAGTGTCACATCACCGGATTCCTCGTCTCGCCACGAGTCCGTACATATAAAATTTCCCAAAATCGGAGTTCAAATGACCCCTCAAATTCTCAATTTAAATCTCAAAACTCAAACCCTAGTACTTCATAAATTCCATCTCAAATCACTAATTAAATGATGAATTCAATGGTATATTCGTGTACTCTAACCAAATTTGAGTTAGAATCACTTACCCCGATGAATTTCTTGAAAAACCTTCGAACAATCGCCAAAATCCGAGCTCTATAGGTCAAAATATCAAATAAAATCCAAAACCTCGTATTTATAGGGTACCCCTCTGATTCTGACACCGCTGACCGCACAAAAATGACTGCGGTCCGCGCAAAAATGGCTGCAACCACGCAGGAATTTGACTGCGGTGACAGGCTTTACTATTTTGGCCATAAGTTTTGCTACATATGTCCAAATGCATATTATAATATGTTTCTGAAAACTAGATTCAAAGATCTACAACTTTCATTTTAGAATCAACCCTAAATTTTTTTATATCTAAAGATATGAGCTTCCGAAGTAGGACCAGCAACATGCAAGTCTTCATTGACCGCGGTCGCGCGCCCAGTGTGAGAAGGAGCGGTCCACGCCTCCATTGCTGCCACCTCCATTTTTCTAAGTTCTGGGGTGTTGGTACTCACTCAAAACTCACCCGAAACACACCCGAGGCCCCCGGGACCTCAACCAAAAGCCCCAACGCATCCTAAAATATTATTCAACCTCGTTTCAATCATCAAAACACCTCGACTAACACCAAAATCCTCAAATCACATCGAATTCAAGCCTATGAATCTCAAGAACTTCCAAATTTCGTTTTTGATCAAAACCCAACCAAACCACGTTCGAATGATCTCAAATTTTGTAAAAAAAATCAAAAATTACATAATGAAGCCACGGCAACTCTCGGAATTCCATTCCAAGCCTCGGATCAAAGTCTTACCTATCAACCTTTTTCGCCAAAATACTGACTTTGCGGATTCAAGCTTAATTCTACACTGGCCATCATAAAAATATTTCGGACACATTCCTAAGTCCCAAGTCACCTAACGAAGCTATCCGAATCATAAAATTCGCATTTCGATCTCTCTAACACATAAGTCAATATCTGATTGACTTTTCCAAACTAATTTTCTCTTAAAGAGACTAATTGTCTCATTTCTAGCCGAACTCTATCCGAATTTCTTTAAATTCACCAAGCACATATGATGAAACACATAGAAGCATAAAACGGAAAAAATGGGGCGGAGATACATGAGACGACGGGTCAGGTCGTTACATCCCGGTGACATTGTGCATGGAGAAAATGGGACCGAGTGGTCACGTACCACGTAAAATATGAAAAGGGATCGTGTGGCGCGCCGTCCACTTATATACTACACTACGGGATCGTGTGGCACACCGTCCACTTATGTTATGCATTATGGGATCGTGTCGCGCACCGTCCACTATAAACATATGTATTATGAAACCCGGAGTAGATATGTTGTTGATTCTAATGTTCCATTTTCATCTTGTGCTCCCCGATAGCATGTCCCCTCCCAGCTTTACTTTGTATTATTTAGTTATTGTTTTTCTCGCACTTGTATATTATATTTGCACAAGTTAATTATGATAGGTCATGTCTAGCCTCGTTACTACTTCGTCGGGTATAGGCCACGCACTTACCAGCACTTGGGGTCGGTTGTGATGATGCTACACTCTGTGCATTTCTTTTGCACAGATCAGGACGCACCTTTCGGACCGCACCAGTTCTAGACCGGAGCAGGCATTCAGTCTAGTGACTCTTGAGGTAGCCTTGCCGACGTCCGCGGGCCCAGAGTTCCCTTCTGTGTTTTCCGTTTGTTTACCTTGTATCAGACAAACGTTGTGTATTTCTTCCAGACTTTTGCTTTAGTATTCCATAGAAGTCTGTGAGTAGTGACACCAAATACTGGGTAGGAGTGTGAGTTGAAACTTTCGTATTTCTGTTTTTAGTTATTTAAGTATCTAAAAGTCTTCCGCTTTATTTTAGTGTTTCCGTTATTATTATTGTATGAATGAAAGCAGAAAATGTGTTTTAAATGTTGGCTTACCTGGCTCGTTAGTAAGCGCCATCACGACTTTCGATGGTAGAAAATCTGGGTTGTGACATGCAAGTTTATATATCAATTTTTAAAAGTCCTACAAGTTTAAGAGTCCAAAAAGCCATTACGGCCAATAAATAACTTCATATCATAAGTATTTTCAGTTTTTGTGAGCTTAATATGTAGAACTTCAGTAGTTACGTTTATACGGATCTATTTAGTTTTTAAAGTTAACATATAATACGTAACCAAACAAGTATATTTCAAAAATAGTTCTTTATTTCCAAATCCAAATCTCATTGTCTTCCAATAATTAATATTTTTGGATTTATTTATGATTTTAAGTTTTATAATTATATATTTGTGTAGAAAAATTGGGTCCACACATAAGGGGTGTTTTAAAGCCCAATAGATCTATTAGTTAGGGATTTTTTTTCCTAACTATATCATATATGAAACCTTATTACCCTAAATGTGCATAGTTTGTTAATTATCCGTCCAGTCCACACTTTAACTACAATTTATATACCATTCGACTATTAGGCATTAAAAAGGCAGAATATTCCCTAAAAACGCGCTAAAATTAAGGAGAAAATCTTAGTGTTAATTGATTTTACATTAAATTCAATTTTTAAAAAAGAGAAAGGAAATTTCTCATATGCATATTTTTCTCCAGAACTACAATTCAAATTCTCGGAAAAAATTGAACGAACAATTCAAATTTTTGAGTTTCAACAACTCAAAGTTGAAAAAATCTGTTCTTCCATATATTTTCCATCATTGATAGCTATGTAAAAGCTTGAAAGTTTTGAATTCAAATTTGGGTTTCAAAAATCATATTTGGATTGGGTGTTGTTGTAAATAATTCAGAATGTGTTTAGGAGTTTATATCTCAATTTTGAGGGGTTTTGGTGAATATTAGACTTGATTTTGATTATACCTTTAAATTAATTATGGTATATAAATGATAATTTAGTATGTTGAAATGTAATAAATACAAACCTTAAACATTGAGGGTAATAAGGTTTCATATATGGCATAGGAAAGTAAAAATCCCTATTAGCTAACCCTAATATTCCCTATATAAGCATACTTATTGTGTACATTAAAAATGACTCTGAGCAGTATTTTTCCTACGTTTTCTCTATCTATCCATCAAATTAGGGTTTAGACTATGAAATTGAGGGTTGCTCCAACGCACCGTGACAACCACCGCCAGCCAGTAATTCCAATCGCGGTTCATTTCATTTTCGCTTCCGCTTCACGAAGAATAAGTAAGTTTTCATTTTATGATTTATGCGCTAAATCTAATTTGTTTGGATTGACGTGTTCCTTTATTGATATCAGAGTTATAGGCTGGCATTTTGGTTCGGAGGAATAAAAGTTTGTTCTGTCCTTTGTGTAAAACAAATATATGTATCTGTTTTTATTGTGTGCAATTGGAATGTATATAAATTTTATCTACATTGTTTTTAAGTATATTTTTTAAATCAATGTGATAAGGTCTCAATTAGGGGTGTACATAGACCGGGTTGGTTCGGATTTTATAATTACCAAACCAAATCAATTTTGTCAGGTTATTAAATCTAAAGACCGAACAAAACTAATAAAATTCGAGTATTTTAATATCGATTTTTCTCGGGTTATTCGGGTTTTTTTGAAATTTTTTTCGGTAAAATCTTCTTAGAACAAAACATATAAAAATATTTTTATAATCCTAGTATGATATAACTATATAAAGTACTTTCCAAGAAAATAATACAAAATATGAGATGTGTCATGAGATTATCCTAATATGTTTAACAATAAAGACAATAAAATTATATATTATAAATATTGCTAATTAAAAAGTCATAATAAGAATACACATAATCTAAACGCACTAAGTCATGCTAAAATAATTAGACTAATAAAGGAGTAAAATGACTAAAAGTTAAAACAAAATAAAAATAGGTTATGCATTTTTATCTAAATTATTGCAAAACAAAAAATAGATATACAATACACTCTCGTTCGTAATATTGATTTTAATATCTTTTGTTAGTATTAGTATTGATTGTTAGCATTATTTAATTTACTAATATTAATAGTTATAAAACTTATTGGAGCATTCAAAAGTTCTAAGTCCGACCTTGAAATAATACCTTAAAAGATAAAATTATAAAAATTTTTAAGAAATATTTATAAATTACATTACAATAAGTATATTTATATATTAAATATATCTAAAATTTCTATATATCTAATGTCGGGTTGGTTTGGTTTCGGTTTGACTTTCTTTAGTTAAAACCAAACCAAATCAATTACGGTCGGGTGTTTTTCCCAACACCAAACCAAGTTAAACCAAACCATAGTCAGAATTTTTTTCTTGATTTGACTCAGATTACCGGGTTAATGCAGTTTATCGGTTTCCTTTATATACCCCTAGTCTCAATACTGATTTTCAGATTATCAGTGTTTGTAATTTTTGTTAAATCTGGTGTTAATCAATTTTTATATAACTGAAACTAATTATTTAAAAAAAAAGGATCAGATTCTTTTGATTCTACAAGACCAAATTTATCAAGGGAGCCGCCTGAGTTTCGCTGTCGCAATTGGTGGCTACCTACTCGGAGACGTCCAGCCTGTTCTGTTTTTTTATAAAACAGAGAAGAAGAGAAGTAAAGTTCTTTTCTTTCTACTTAAAAAAATGGAGTTTTGTACTCCATTGCTGCAGCGACTGAGAATAAAGGAAGATAAGAATTAATATTTCACTATTCCAAGTTTTGAAATTAAAAAAAAAAATGAAACTCTTAATCTCCATAGTTGGTGGCGGCAAGTTGAAGAAGATGAAAGAACCTTAGGTTTGGTAAGTTACTGCAAATCTCTCTTTTTACAAACGTAGTGTTTGGTCTACTTGCACCACATATGTGTGGTCAAAGTCTTTAGTGAAAAGACTAATAGAATTAAATTTTAAAAAAAAATTAATTGGATTCAAAAAGTAGGGTTTCTTTATTAGCAAGAAAGAAAAAGGCTAGCTTCAAAGTGATATGGTAGGAATTTTTACCTTCTATATCAAACGTTAATATCTTATTTGTTTTAACTAAATATTATTTAAATAAATTAAATTTTATAAATACGTTTTAGGGTTTATAGCAAAATATTTAATTTTGGTTACCTCCTAGCCTAAAGGAACTAAATACGCTAATCAGTTACAATATTTTCTTTCTCTCTCTACTTTAATACATCACATTCTCTTCCCCCATCCCATTAAAATATCCGATTTTCTTCCTCTTCTCTATCTAGCTAAACGATTCTTTCCTTTTCATAAAATAACCAAATTCTTTACAAAATATCCAAAGACCAATAGGAGTAAATGAAGCTGTTCAACTGAAGCTATTCAAGCCAATATCTTTCTGTGTTGATTTGGGAATACAGAAGTGAGACAAGGCAAGGAAAACCCAGCATCTGAACTTGAATTAGAATTGAAAGGTTTAAGGCTAGGGCACAAATGAGTAGAAAGAGCGATTTTCTCTATTTTGGAGTAGAATATAAGATGATTGCTGGACGATTTAACACAGTTCTCATGATGTTGGTAATCTACTAAAAATTATTTGATGCTGGACAATTTACGATTGACTTCATTCAATCATAAATGTAGTCATATAATCCACAGGCATTAGACTGGTCGCGATAAACTGGTGATCTTCAATCCAAGCCTATGCGTACAACGTACATTCTCCCTATCATGGAGGAATAAATTAATATGAAAACGACGGAGTTTGAGGTTGAGAAACTTAAATTTTTGGTTAATATATTTCATTGTATTTCAATATATCCCGGTGTATTCTATGTATTTCACTGTATTCCCTATCTCGCTATATGCCATAAATGTATTCATAAGTTTTTTTTAATTAATATAATCTATGTATTCAAATGTATTATATAATTTATCTGAAGATTGCTATGTTTTTTGGGTATTTTTCTGTTGAGAATCTTTTTTATAACTGAAAATACAAAATTTATGTGTTATAGTTGAGTTTGTTGAGTTATATTAGGAGTCTATTATGTTAATTGATTCACTTTTCGTTTTAAAAACAGTGTAATCCTCTATTTTTACGCCGTGAATATAGTCGAATACAGACAAATGCAATAATATATCCAGCTATAATCCCATATTTCACTCCATGAATACAGTCGAATATACTCGAATACAATAACTGATTAGCTAGACTTTCTTGATTCACGCCTATTTTTGCTATTGTATTCATGAATACAATAGCTTAAATACATCAAATACATCTTATAACCACCGAAAAAATATCTACAATCTACAATATAACAAATGATATCTACAGATGGCTAATTACTATTAAAAGATGTGCTTTATGAAAATTTCTCTTACTTTTAATGGCAGACTTGATTTTGGTCAAAAAGGCCCACCTTAAATGTTTAGCAAATAAATTGTGGGCTTCTTTTAATTTGCTGAAAATTGGGCTTGACCATCTGTTGGCCTCTCTTTATGAAGTGGACTGATTTAAGAATTGGAAAGCCCATTATGATTGCTATATAGTAACTATAATTAGGAAATTTTACCACCTATAGAATAGGTTTGTACCCTATTTATAATAGATAAATACTATTTTAAAATATTACATCCTATAAATACATTTTATAGTGTATAGCAAAAAAATGTAAATATGGTTCAATCCTACAATTAAGGCACAACATATGTTATAAAATAATTTTCTCTCATTTTTTATATTTTCTATCACCTAATTATCGTATATCGCATCTGACCAGCTTTTCTCTCTCATCTTCCATACACTTTCCCCCCATCTCCCACAAACACACGTTTCATAAATCTTCATAAATCCGTCTCCGCCATTATCACCTCTCACGTTCAAAATCATCTGGGATTTCTGACGAATTGACAAGGGTATAAAGGGGAAGAGATAAGTGGGGTGAATTTGCGAATAATAGAAATAGTGGGGTTAGGAGAAGAAAAGAAAACGAAGAGAGAAAAGGCAGTGAATATGAAGCTAGGGAAGGAGTCAACTCACATTCAGCTATGTGATTATTACATAATTATTGATTATTACATATTCTATGAGTTTGACATTTTGTTTTACATATTGCCCCCGTCAACTCACATTTAGTTCTTCGTCTATTTATTTTTTGCAAAAAAAAACCCTAGTCCTTCACGCCCATACCACTGACACAGTTTTATCAGTTCACAAAAAAATCTTCCCTTGGCATTTTCATATATTTTAATGTATTTTTAGTGTATCACGCTGTATTTTTTTGTATTTCATTGTATTCATTGTGTTTTTTTAAATTGTAATTCGATGTATCTCGCTGTATTTCATGTATTTTATTGTGTTCACTGCCTTTTTTTCATTGTATCCCGCTGTATTTTATGTATTTTATTGTATTCACTGCCTCGCTATATGATGAATGTATTCATATATATTTTTTAATTAATATAATTTATGTATTCAGATGTATTATATAATCTCTTTAAAGATTGCTATGTATTTGGGATATTTTTCGGTTGAGAATATTTTTTATAACTGAAAATACAAATTTTGTATGTTATAATTGAGTTTGTTGAGTTATATTAGGAGTCTATTATGTTAATTGCTTTACTTTCCGTTTTAAAAATAGTGTAATCCCTTATTTTACGCCGTGAATATAGTCAAATACAATAATCTTTCTAGCTGTAATTCCATATTTTACTTCATGAATACCGTCGAATACACACGAATACAACAACTGATTAGTTGGACTTACCTGATTCACGCCTATTTTTGCTACTGTATTCATGAATACAATAACTTAAATACATTAAATACATTAAATACATTGTATAAAAACATAAAAGGTATCTATAACACGTAATATAGCAAAGGGTATCTATAAAGACCTAAAAAATGGTGATTTATGAAAAATTCTCTTATAATTATTACTATTTTTGGACAAATGGGAAAATGGCCTAATTAAGCGTTATTTATTGAAAAAAATAGAAATCAGATTATAAAATTAGTCATATGGACTTAATTTATAGAATATAAATTTAGTATTTGTATTCTTTGAATAAAAGTTTAATTGTTTTATTATCCCAATTGCTTGTAATGTTAATTTTTTTAATATTAAATTTATTTGTTAATTTGTTTAACATGTTTGAAATGTTCTTTTTGTTTAACATTAAATTTATTTGTTAATTTCTTTAACATGCTAAAAATATTAATTTTTTACTTCGTTTAACATGCTTAAAATGTTAATTGTTTTAACATTACTTAAGTTAATTAGTTTAACACATGCTTTATGTTAATTTATTTAACATGAATTCAATATTAATTAATTTAATATTAACAATACTTGTTAATTTATTTAACATGTATAATATGTTGATTAGTTTAACATTAAAGTAAATTTTATGTGAATTTGTATAGCGTGTAATGAACGTTATTTTGTTTGACATTAATTTTATTTGCATACTAATATTAGTTATTTGTTAACTTATAATCCACATGAAATTGCAAATTTATGATAGATAATTATTTTCTCTTGAGCATGATTAAGATACTTAGCTAGATAATTGAATAGGTTAATTTTATTTTTTTTCAATTTTTGGACGATGATCGGGCACATAGTAAACTTTCGACTGCATAATTAAAATATGTATTTATTAGCTTAAATTAATGTTTAGTGTCGTAATATGTATGTATAGAGCATCGTGCCTTTGCACAATTTTTTTTACATGATCCTCATTTTATTTTCTATTTTGTTAAAGAATGACTATTGCTTCGAAAAATGTTGTTGCTAAGCTCAACAAAGGGTTAAAACTCAATGGTGACAATTATGAAACCTAGACCTTGAAAGTCCAGTATGTGCTAGAGGAGCAAGAGGCTCTGGAGGCCATCAACAATGTCATAAATGAGCCTGAGAAAGGCAACACTGCTCAGCATAGGCGTGAGCGTGAAGCCAATGACAGTTGGAAGAAAAAGAACTACATTGCTCGCATTACATTGTTGAGCACCTTAGATGATAACATTCTAAGGGAGTTTAAGGATCACTAAAGAGCTATGGATCTTTGGGATGCTTCTAGGAAAAGGTTTGGTACTTGTTCTACTGCATGGCTGAGATCCATAATGATCAAATTTGACTCATATAAGAAACAAAACATTCAATAAAAACACATCTGAGACCAATGGCAAATATGATCGGGGAGTTGAAAGATGATGGTCATATGTGTCGACGCCCCCTCTTTCCATTGGACGGAGAGTCCGCAAATCTGGTGTACAACATTATTGGAGGACAACTCTTTATTCTCTTGCGGTAATTGGATTTTGAATTTGGAGAGTTGCCACCTAATGATTATAGTGCATTAGGACACTTTGGAGGGATTAAAGAAATTGAGAAGAAGAAACCAGAACTTGGTAAGGGCTTAGAGATTATCCCCAGGGGAAGGTGTTAGGCGCCCCTCAAGATTAACTAGTGTGGTTCCCAGTCATGTTATAATTGTGACTTCAAGAGGGTAGAAACAAATGAAGTTTGCACACAGTCATTACAAATAAGTTTGAAAGATTTAAAAGAGAATAAATAATTTTAGAAAAAAAGAAGAATTATATTTTAAGAAGACATAATTTGGAGAAAATATTTACAAGTAAAGAAAAGAAAAAAGGGGTCATAGGTTTATACAAAATATGGATCACGTCAATGCAATATCCACCAATCATTCCTCGAAAGAGGGGTCGCACGTGATATTAGCACACTGGTTATCATATTCGTATTCTACACTTCCCGCCCTGTTAAGGTATTAAAGCGCATTTACTTTCAATTACTTATTGCATGCTAGTACCGTCCCAAACTATCAGTCCCGGGGTATTAGGACTTCTAATCCTAAAAGGGAAAGAAGGGATGGACTTTTGTGGAGTTTCAAAGGATAAAAGTCTAATTCATCAATCAAAACAAATACCAAGCAGGGGAAAAAATAAGAAAATAAACAAGGCTCAAAGAAACCCCTTAAAACAGATAACACATATAGTATAGCATGCCTTGCACATGCTGATTTGGTCTTAAATTAAAAAATTAAGCGGCGAAAGGACTATTTTAACACATATATTTAGGCAGAAAGTTTGCATTAGGCAATTCTGATACAATTGTCAGAAATAAAGGTATTTTAAGCAAATTATTTAGAAGCCACTAATTTCAGATGATGACTGATGCAAAAATTTGGAAGAGAGGCCAGACCGCAGAATGAGTTTTAGAAATAAATTTCAAAGAAAAATCAGCAGACTGTTCGAGTATAAAAACACAGAAATATTTATAAAATGTATTTAGAAATTAGAACTTTTTGAAGGAAAGAGTTAACTGCAGAATTGGTTTAAACGAATTCAGTTGGATTTAGGACTATTCTCAAAGTTCTTGACCTCTCTGACAACTTCTTCTGGTATATCATCATATTCTGAATCTATATCTGTTTGTTGCGTTGTCTCGTTACAAGTCACAGTTGTTGGTTCATCATCAAGATGTGTAATAGTAATGCTATGTAAAATAAAGCAAATGATAGAGAAAATAATAAGAGCGAGATATATAATAAACTTGGAAATGCTTTTGATTAAATTCATAGTTATTCGAAACATCAGAGCTCGTTTCAAAAGTAAAGACAATGCGAAAAGAAAAAAATCAACTAGTAAAAGTAAATATGCGATGCATGGTGCTTTGTTTAACCTTACTACCCCGAAGCTTTCCGGGCCCTGGTGGTCCTGATTGACCAATTAGTGAGGTGTTCCCCTTGATTCACAGCTTGTATAGAAGGGCCTTCCTCCCGTTCCTCCTCGAAGATAACACAACAGTCCACATCATCTTCTAGTGCTTCATCCTACTATGATCCATATATGAAATCAGTTGGCTGAAAGGTATGCTCCAGATGAGGTATATGGTGCTTATAGTGGAAAATATGGGTCGCGTCATGGTGGAAACCAATGGTTGAACTCCTCCCATGTGTATTCATATCCCAGGCCAAAAGTAGTACCGTGTTTCTTCAGCTTGATGGGTTCGGCGATCCATTCGAGGTTTTTGCCAAGTCCTTTTCCGGGTTCATACCGCACTAGTTCGGGATACTTTCAATCTTATTGTCCCACCACTTGTCTTTGTCCACAACGTTGACCTGCTCGATGTGGTGGTATGTTTCTCCGCCTATCCTCCTTCTACCTCCAATCATTGGGATGGTCTGGCGACTGTATATGGGGTTGCTACCATTGCCGTGAATGATCACCTCTTGATGATTCCATTCGAATTTTACTTCCTGATGCAGGGTTGATGCCACAGCTCTAGCGGTGTGGATCCAGGGTCGCCCAAAAACAGATTGTAGGACGCTAGAACATCTATCACTTGAATGTCAACATCGAACCAGGTAGGTCCCATATGCAAGCACGGGCTAATTTCCCAAATGATGGATCTTTTGGGACCCATCGAAAGATTTAACATTGATAGCTCCATCTTTGATCTCATGCAAACCTTTCCCCAATATCCTGAGAGTTATTAACGGACAAATATTAAGACTGTATCCCCCGTTGATCAAGATTCTGGTGATGAGGTAATCTTTACATTGCACGATGATGTGCAATGCCTTGTTGTGACTGAGTCCTTCTAGTGATAGCTCATCCTCGTGGAAGGTGATCTTGTGACTTTCCAACACTTGTCCTACCATATTCTCCTTTTCGCCCCTAGTTATGTTGCTAGGAGCATAAGCCTCACTCAATATTTTCATCAGAGCATTCTTGTGTGCCTCGGAGCATTGCAGAAGAGCCAAGATGGAAATATGCGCTGGTGTTTTATTCAATTGCTCTACGACCGAGTATTCTTTAGCATGTATATTTCTCCAAAGGTCATCAGGCCCAGTCTCAACAGACCGTCCCGAGGCTTGTTTGCTGGACTCAGCTAAATGTTCCGGAGTGTATACCCTGCCAGTTATGGTCATGCCTTTTGCGGGTGATCGCTTATCCAGTTATTGTTTTCCCTTTTCTTCTAATGTAATCCCAAGGTATGGCGTTTGAGTTGAAACGGGTCACATTTTTCATCGTGACCGGAATAGGCACCTTTGGAGGTAACACGACAACTTCAAATGGAACAAATGCCTTTGGGATTTTTAACTCGACCTTAATTGGTCCGGGCTCCTTTATAGGAGGCATTCCGAACTCAAGTGGTATGGACATATTCACCTCATTTCCCTCATAGGGTTAGGTGCGGACAACAATAGGGCTAAGGGTGACTGTTGGCTTCTTCAGTTCATCTCCTTCAGCAATTATTTCAATCGTCCCTTTAGGGTCCCAATCATACTCAATCTAGATCATGTGAATGCCTCCACCCTTGTGGTCGAGTACAGGATTGTTGTGGATGTTGGGAGCGGGCTCCTTTGCTATAATGACATTATTATCAATCAAGGTCTGAATCTTATCTTTCAATGAGTGACACTCGTCGATGGTATGGCCTATCATTCCGGAATGGTATGCACAGGTTTTGTTTGGATCCATTGGGAGGAATTTTCTGTAGTTATGGCTGGGATAGGGGTAACATAGCTGGTTGCTTTGAGTCCTTCATATAGTTGGTCGATTGGTTCGGCAATGGCTGTATATTGTCTGGGAGGTCTACGGTCAAAATTTGGTATGTGTCGAGGAAAGTTTTGGCGAGTGGGTGGTGACTGATAGTGCGAAGGTTGGGCATTATAGGCTTTGTACATGGGTGCGGGTTGGGAATATCTTGGTAAAGTGGGTTGATATGTAGTTGAGGAAGGTGATTGGTAAGTGGGTGATGGAATTTGGTATGTGGGAGAAGGTGCTTGGTAATTTAGGGAAGGTTGATATGTAAGTGGAGTCGAGAGATATGTTTGGTATTTCATTGGGGATTTGGTTCTTTCCGCAGCCATTATGGAGTTCATGTCCTTCTTTTTTGACGTGCCACCTAACTGTAAAGCCCTGTTGGTGGCCTGTAATGCTTCGAGATTAGTGACCATACCATTTTTAATGCCCTCTTCCATTCTTTCTCCCAACTTGATGATATCGGAGAATTTCTGACCCTCTATCAACATCAACCTTTCATAATATTGTGGGTCCTGAGCCCGAACAAAGAATCTGTTCTTCTTCTAAGGCTGGCCTGACCTTAGCAGCTTTTGACCTCCAGCGAGTAGCATACTCGTGGAATGTTTCGGTGGGCTTCTTCTTTAGATTCTGGATATAAAATACATCTCGTGCATTCTCCGTTTTGAACCTGAACCGGTCCATAAAGTCAGATGCCATGCGTACCCAGCTTGTCCATTTCTTTGAATCCTAGTTGATGTACCAAGATAATGCATCTCCTTTTAGACTCCTCATGAACAGCTTCATGCGGATTTTCTCATCCTTTCCAACTCTTACCAGCTTATCACAATACATTCTCATATGGACCCTGGTATCACCTGTACCGTCGAACATTTCAGACTTGGGAGGTTTGTACCCTTCTGGAAGTTCAACATCTGTCTGAGCACAAAGATCTTCATAGTTCAACCCCTCGACGCCTTTGCTACCTTCGACACCCTGGATCCGACTAGTTAACTTCTTGAGCTCCGTAACTAGATTTTTGATAAGGGAGTATTTGTCGTCTGATTTAGTTGCAGTTAGGATTGGTTAGGTATAGTGGGGGTATAGTGTCCACAAAGATAGGAGTGTATTGGAGGTGGTCGTTTGTGGTGTTGTATGGTTCGAGAACGAGCAATGGAGTGTTATTGCATATGTTGTAGGCTTGGGCGTGAGCGGGTTGTACTGGTGGTTGCGGGGTATTTTGTGCAGGTACAGGGTTCTGGGTATTAATATCAGGAGCGGCAAGAGTGATTGATAGGCTTACCAAGTTTCGAACTTGGTCTAATTCTTCCCGAAATTCTAGCAATGTCTGCTCAAGATGAGCAGCAACCCCCTTGGTAATTGGAGTATTCTGAGAAGTCTCCTCAATTTCCTTTCTAAGCATAGGTGTCTCCCATTCTGCCTTTGTTCTTGTTTTTTATAGGACTCGGAGGAGGAGGGAGTGGAGGTCCCTTGGATCTTGTAAAGTAAGCTGATGGTGCCAAAATGCATGAACTAACCTTTGGGGAGGGGAATAAAAATAAAAGAAAAACAAAAGGGTAAAATGTTAGTGCGGATTCTAAGAAAGAGAATATTGCAATATTTAAACACATTGTAAAGGAATATAAGTCGTTTCCTAATTTGGGTGCCTCGTTGTGCCTAAGGTAGGCCTAGAGACCAATTAAAATTGGAAAACTTATAATGCTAAATGCCTCATTTTATTGATAAAAATAAGACGAGTCTAATATGTAGAAAATCACTCTATCTATGATATGTGCGCTATGGTTGTATGAGCATGATTTTCAGGTATAGGTTTTGATGAATGACAAACAATGAAGTCAAGTGTCAAACAACGATATTATATGACAAACAATCAAGCTTGAATGCCGAGAAGCATATTGATGAACGGATTGCAATGGAAAAGCCAAAGACGAGCTCAAATGTTCAAGACCGAAGACCCAAGGCGTAGGTCGTTAGGTAGAACAAATTTAAGAGCAACGCTTAAGTTATCTCGTCTTTTGGCTCAACATAGGTCATCATAAATATGCATAAAATCATTTTATTAAATCATATTTATCATAAACATATTTTATTAAATCATATTTATCACAAACATATTTTAAATACTTCAAACAAAATGATGTTAAAGTTTTCATCTTAACCAAAATGGTTTTTGAAGTAAGTTTTCAAATCTGCCTCAGAATAATCGATTATACAAAGTGCATAATCGATTATGTTATAATAGTGGCCAAAGTGTTTGAACACTGCCACAGAATAATCGATTATACAAAGTGCATAATCGATTATGTTATAACCGTTGCCAGGCGTTTGAACACTGCCTCAGAATAATCGATTATGCAGTATCAGATAATCGATTATTCAGCAGAAAATCAGCTTCTGATTTTCTGAACGTTGGAGAATAATCGATTATCAGATTGTGAATAATCGATTATCTTGGCACAAAATCAGCATAATTGATTGCCAATTAAGCAACGGACATACACCATTTTTCACCTATAAAAAGAGGTCTTTTGAGCTGATTTGATACACACAACACCTCCCAATATTGATATACACATTGACATTATTTGAGCATCATTTTAGAGCTTTTGTTGAGCCATTTGAGAGACAACTTTGAGTTGTTCATAGAGCTAAATTTGTATCTATTTATCTACTCTTTTGAGAGAGTTATTGTTGTAAAAGAGAAAGGTGTTTGAGAAGACCATATATTCTCATTGATTGTCGGGTTTGCTAAGTACCCTCAATCTTAGTGGTTGAAGTCTTGTGGTGCGGTATCCACGAGCAAGGTGAAGTCTTGAGGTGCGGTATCCTCGAGCAAGTTGAAGTCTTGTAGAGTGTACATCTACGAGCAAGTGTAGCGATTTGTTAGGCACCCGTAAGCTTAACGGAGTTAGTGGAATCTCGAGAGAGTCTCTCGGGGACTGGACTAACCACAAGTTGTGGTGAACCAGGATAAATTCGGTGTGTTCTTTCCTTGCTATTTTTATTACCGAATTTATTTATTCCTGCATTTTTTAATTCCGCAATATTTATCAATATTCTCGTGCCGCACTATTCACCCCCCCCCCTTTTAGTGACGGGCATAAATCCTAACAATTGGTATCAGAGCCTAACTCTCTGGAAGCCTTAACCGGTTGAGAGCGATATATATTTTTTGTTGAAGAATGTTGAACGCAGGAATGATGAGCGAAGGTCACTCCACCACTATGCCTCCACTATTTGATGGAATAAATTACACATATTGGAAAGAGCGGATGAGAATCTTCATCCAATCAAATAACTTTCGTTTGTGGCAAATTATTAAGAACGGTATGCCGACAAAGAAAGTTGGAGAAGCCATGGTTCCAAAGGAGGAGAATGAATATAATGCCAAGGCCATAAATATGTTATATTGTGCGGTGAATTCAAATGACTATCGGAGGATCTCCTATTGCACAACCGCCAAAGAAATGTGGGATGAACTTGAAGCCGTTTATGAAGGTACGCCTCAAGTCCAAAAGCATGTGACATGGGACTCGGACAGCTCGTGTGATGAAACGACTGCCCTATGCTTCATGGCCGACGAAGAAGAAGAGGTAAGCACTTCTAATTCTTGCTCTTTTGAAGAAATGCAAAATGCCTATGATGAATTATTTGGTGAATTTATTAAAGCTTCCAAAACCATAAAAGAATTGAAGAAAACACTTTCTTTGCAAGAAAAAGATTTTGAGAAAACACTTTCTTTGCAAGAAAAAGATTTTGAGAAAACACTTTCTTTGCACGAAAAAGATTTTGAAAAACAACATTCTCTAAAAGAAAAAGATTTTGAAAAATTAAAAGAAGAAAATGATTTTTTAGAAAATGACAATACTGTTCTTAAAAATAAAATCAAAATTTTAGAAGAAGAAAATAGATTTTTGGAAAATGACAATGTCGATCTCAAAAATAAAATCAAGGAGATGAATGAAGCCTCTTTAAATGTTCAAAGTTCAAATTGTTCTTCTTGTAGTTCTTTGAAAATAGAGAACATAGAACTTAGAAATACACTAGAAAAATGTAGTATAAATGATTCTAAAACAAGTGAAGTAATTAAAAAGGATGATAGAAATGAGGTTAAACCACCTAGAAACGACTCTAGGATTTTTGTTAATAAGTCTAAAACTAATTTTTTTAGACACAATTCTAGGAATTTTATTAATGAGTCTAGAATAAATAAATTCAGACCACCTAGAAATGACTCTAGGAATTTCAACGCTTCTAGGAATAACGACTTTAGATCACCTAGAACGCATTTGGCTCAACCTAGACATATGCACAACCCTAATGTTATATGTCATTATTGTAACCGGGTAGGACACATTGCACCCGTATGTTTTGCTAAACATAGAGATTCATATTTTGATTATAATTATTATTTGCCTAACCCCCAAGGACCCAAAAGAAGTTGGGTACCGAAAACCTATTTTTAGGTACTTTTGCAGGTGTGCTTGAAGACTACAATATTGTAGTAGATGCACCAAGCACGAAACCTTACTGCATCGAGGGGGAACGTCGGTTAGTTATCGTATTCTTGATAAAAACGTAATAGTTGATATGTGCTAACAATTGATATTAATTATTGATTCATGTTTTGATAAGTGTTATTTTGAAAAATAAATTGGTATCATTTATTTTTATGTTAAATGATTGATTCATGTTTTGATGAATATTTTAGTTTAAATAACAGTTGGTATATTTGCGAAAAAAAATTACCGTTATTATGATTGGCATGTTTTTACTAACATTTGGTATTATTTAATATTGATATGATTTTTTTAACAATTGGTATCGTCAATAGTTTTAATAACAATTGGTATACCCTTTTTGCTAATGCCAAAAGGGGGAAGAATTTAGGCGATATGCATCGAATAAGGGGGAATGTCTTCACATTCTAGTATGCTTTAATTAAGGGGGAATTATATTGAATTGTTTGCATGAATTGTATGTTGAGATATAGCATGAAGTTAGGGGAAATTCGAGAATTCGATATGCATATCTCCAGTTGTTTTTCATTATCAAAAAGGGGGAAATTGTAGAAAATCACTCTATCTATGATATGTGCGCTTTGGTTGTATGAGCATGATTTTCAGGTATAGGTTTTGATGAATGACAAACAATGAAGTCAAGTGTCAAACAACGATATTATATGACAAACAATCAAGCTTGAATGCCGAGAAGCATATTGATGAACGGATTGCAATGGAAAAGCCAAAGACGAGCTCAAATGTTCAAGACCGAAGACCCAAGGCGTAGGTCGTTAGGTAGAACAAATGTAAGAACAACGCTTAAGTTATCTCGTCTTCTGGCTCAACATAGGTCATCATAAATATGCATAAAATCATTTTATTAAATCATAGTTATCATAAACATATTTTATTAAATCATATTTATCATAAACATATTTTAAATACTTCAAACAAAATGATGTTAAAGTTTTCATCTTAACCAAAATGGTTTTTGAAGTAAGTTTTCAAATCTGCCTCAGAATAATCGATTATACAAAGTGTATAATCGATTATGTTATAACAGTGGCCGAAGTGTTTGAACACTGCCACAGAATAATCGATTATACAAAGTGCATAATCGATTATGTTATAACCGTTGCCAGGCGTTTGAACACTGCCTCAGAATAATCGATTATGCAGTATCAGATAATCGATTATTCAGCAGAAAATCAGAACGTTGGAGAATAATCGATTATAAGATTGTGAATAATCGATTATCTTGGCACAAAATCTGCATAATTGATTGCCAATTAAGCAACGGACATACACCATTTTTCACCTATAAAAAGAGGTCTTTTGAGCTGATTTGATACACACAACACCTCCCAGAATTGATATACATATTGACATTATTTGAGCATCATTTTAGAGCTTTTGTTGAGCCATTTGAGAGACAACTTTGAGTTGTTCATAGAGCTAAATTTGTATCTATTTATCTACTATTTTGAGAGAGTTATTGTTGTAAAAGAGAAAGGTGTTTGAGAAGACCATATCTTCTCATTGATTGTCGGGTTTGCTAAGTACCCTCAATCTTAGTGGTTGAAGTCTTGTGGTGCGGTATCCACGAGCAAGGTGAAGTCTTGAGGTGCGGTATCCTCGAGCAAGTTGAAGTCTTGTAGAGTGTACATCTACGAGCAAGTGTAACGGTTTGTTAGGCACCCGTAAGCTTAACGGAGTTAGTGGAATCTCGAGAGAGTCTCTCGGGGACTGGACTAACCACAAGTTGTGGTGAACCAGGATAAATTCGGTGTGTTCTTTCCTTGTTATTTTAATTACCGAATTTATTTTATTCCTGCAATTTTAATTCCGCAATATTTATCAATATTCTCGTGTCGCACTATTCACCCCCCTCTAGTGACGGGCATAAATCCTAACATAATAAAAACCGCAATTTAAAATAATGGAAATAAAGACGTCACTTATGGCCAGTGGCCTTTTTACATTATGAACGCAGGAAATAAAAGATCCTATCTACTTGGTCCCAGAAGGGCCTTCCCCAGATGCAGTATTCTCGCCTCCCTCGTACATCTGCATCAACTCGTGCAGTCCTAACAGTAGATAGGCTCGGGCCAGATGTCCACCTGCACTTCCCTCAGCATTCTGGCAGTCTTCAATCCTCTTCAAGAACTTTCCTTCCAGCTCTACTCGACCTCGTTCCAGATACCCTAACTGCTTGTTGGCATTGGCACCCATATCCTTCGCCTCGTCGATCAATTTCTGGTGAGCTTCTTATATTTCCCGGTGTTTATTTTCGCACTCTGGAATCCTTTTGCACAGTTGATTGTACTTAACTTGCGATTCAGCCTTATCGTCAATAAGCCTGTGACCTTGGATGAACCCAGGATGACCCAAACTAATAAGGTTATCTTCCATCCAACCTGAGTAGTGTGGCACACACCTAGCGTGATACCTATCTGCCTCAATAGTTTCTCTCCCCAAGACGAGTTTGCAATGCCACATGTGCTGAGCGTGACACCTCTGAGGCTATCATAGTCTTGAAAGTCATCCCTGAAGTGACTCATTTCGTCCACCCTTGGTATGAATTGCTTCCTCTCAACTTGCCTCATGGCTCGGAGAGGGACATAAGGATAAGTTCCCCTCAGACCGATGAGTATGAGAAATGGTGCATCCCGAGAATGAACAATGAACTCCCCTGTTGGGAACCACTCGTACATCCATTGCACTTGCTCTTCCTTTAGATTCTAAAATAGCTGTACCCATCCTTCAGTATCCTCTGGCTGAGTGAACATGTTAGGCATGAAGTTCATTCACTTTGGGTGGTGTAAAGCGATATGATCATCCCAATCCCTGCGTATAATTTCCTTCTGGTAATCATCTTTCTGAAGATGTTCTATAAGCCAGAATTGAAGTAGCAGATTACAACATTCAAAGTGTTTGGCCCATTGCTGACACTTTCCCAAGGCTCGATATATCTCGGAGACAATCATGGACACTATGCTAAAATATTGCCCGTCAATCCCTTCCATTAAGGTCTTGGTTACCATGACTAGTCTAGTGTGGATCCTAGCCTTCTTCATAGGAAATACTATCATACCTAGGAAACAGAACATGAAGACAAAAATCCTTATGTGGATGTGCCCTAAAGAGGTAAGGGAAAACTCATCAGTGTAGGTGTTGTAGGACTTGTTATGGCCATATCTCTCATCCAAGTAGTCAAATGGTAGGTAGGAGGTTTTCAGACAAGTCAAATCCGGATTTTTCTTGCCGCCCATCATCTTAAGAAAGCTTCTACCTTTGAGATTTTCGGGCATAAGCAGACCCAGAGTTTCCTAAGAAATACCAACTGGACCCCCTATTTCTTCCGGTAAAGGAGTCATTTCCCAATCCCAGAAGCGAAACACTGACATATCACTATCCCAGAACAAAGTTGCAGCCTCTATGATTTTGTTGCCAGGATGGATTTCCAGAAGTGAAGGCAAATTCCCCGAGTATTTGCGGAAAAGAGTTGGGTCGCTAGCATGAAGGTCCTCCCACCATCTTAGTAGCCTTGGGTGATTGTTGGTTACCATACCAAATCTGAGGACTTCATGCCTCTTTTTATACAAATCAAAGGGTCAGACCCATTCTTGACTATTTAAATCAACAATTAGCATAATAAGCATTTAGTTCTCCAAATAAATGCACAGAACATGGAGGTGTCCATTTGGGTTTCAGGGAAACCCGATGGACTTTGGACTAGGCTATCTTAATGAGTCATTATGCGGATTACATAACTGACTTGGCTAGGTTTGACCATGATGCATGTACAGTTTAACAGAGTAAGGTTTCTATTTTGAAGTGCTAGACTGGTACCCTTGAGTGGACAACTCGAGAGGGAAAGGCGCGGAACCGTCGACTACACCATTGATCGACTGATTTTACAACAAATATGCCTTTGCCAAATTTAGGGGTGATAGTATCGGAAGATCGCAACCACTCATTATAAGCGTTGCTATAGTATTTGTTTTGGCACGAGTGGAGAATGATGTTGAAGATGCAATTTACAAGAATGAAACAAATTGACATGTATTTTCAACTACATAAGACAAATAATTACAATAAATGCTCGAAATTACAACGATATTGAAATAATAAAGCAGTAAAGGAAAGTAGTTAAAGGAAAATAAAAATATGAAGAGCCAAGTTAGTTTTCACGATGAAATATTAAAAGGCGAGAAATAAAGGCAATTAATAAAGTCACAAATAGCATGTAATGGTAAAAAGCCTAAAGAATCTCCAGCAGAGTTGTCATGCTGTCGATGCCCTCTATTATCATTGGACGGAGAGTCTGGAAATCGCGTATACAACATTATGGGAGGATAACTCTTTATTGTCTTGCGAGAATTGGGTTTTGGATTTGGAGAGTTGTCGCCTAATGATTATAGTGCATTAGGACACTTTGGAAGGAACAAAGAAATTGAGAAGAAGAAACCAGAGTTCGTGTAAGGGCTTAGAGATTATCCTGAGGGGATGGTGTTAGGAACCCCTCAAGATCCACTAGTGTGGTTCCCAGCCATATTATAATTATGACTTCAAGACGGTAGAAACAAATAAAGTTTGCAGACATTCATTACAAATAAGTTTGAAAGCTTTTAAAAGAGAATAAACAATTGTAGAAAAAAGAAGAATTATTTTTTAAGCAGACATAACTTGGAGAAAACATTTACAAGTAAAGAAAAAAAGGGGTCTAGGTTTATACAAAATATGGATCACATCAATGCAACATCCAGCAATCATTCCTCAAAAGAAGGATCGCACGTGATATTAGCACACCGGTCATCATATCCATATTCTACCCAGCCCACCCTGTTAAGGTATTAAAGCGTGTTTAGTCTCAATTATTTATTGCATGCTAGTACCCGTCCCAAACAATCAGTCCTGGGGTATTAGGACTTCGAATCCTAAAATGGGAAGAAAGGGATGGGGCTTTTGTGGAGTTTCAAAGGATAAAAACCTAATTCGTCAATCAAAACAAATATCAAGTAGGGAAAAAATATGAAAATAAATAAGGCTCAAAGAAACCCCTTAAAACATATAACACATATAGTTTAGCATGCCTTGCACATACTGATTTGGTCTTAAATTAATCAATTAACCCGCGAACGGACGGGTTTAACACATATATTTAGATAAAAAGTATGCATTAGACAATTCAGATAGAACCGTCAGAAATTAAGGTATTCTATGCGAATTATTTAGAAGCCACTGATTTCAGATGATGACTAATGCAAAAATTTGGAAGAGAGGACATATCGCAGAATGAGTTTTAGAAATAAGTTTCAAAGAAAAATCAGTAGATTGTTCGAGTACTACAAAAACACAAAAATATTTGTAAAATATATTCAGAAATCAGAACTTTTTTGAAGGAAAGAGTGAACTGCAGAATTGGTTTAAACAAATTTAGGAAGACTGGAATTTAGTTGGAAAACGTTTAGGTAGAATATTAGAAAAAAGTAACTATTCCAGAAAAGGTGTGTAATTAAAGAAATAGATTTCAGAGAAAGTGTAAACTGATTTAAGGCACGTTTTTTTATCTAAAAGATTAAGTTTCAGAAAAATGTTACTGAGTTAAGGCGTTAAGAAACAGATTATTATTGCATTAAACGAATCAGATGAATTAAATCCTATAGGCATTATATATATATATATATATATATATATATATATATATATATATATATATATATATATATATATATATATATATAATTAACTTATGAAAAGGATGCTTATATAATCAATCCTAAAGTTTTGCTTAATGAATATGCATTCCCTATAGACATGATATCTATAATAAATTTTTAGAAAAGGTTTTAAACTCCTATAGGTAGGATCTCTATGTGCATGATTACATAGTATGGACGTTAACCCTATAGGCATGCTTTCTATGTGATTTGTAGCACAGTTAAGCGTTAACCCTATAGGCATAGTCTCTAGGTGATTAAATCTGAAATATTAAATAGAACTATAGGCATGATTTTTAGTGAAAGATAAAGTCCTAAAGCATGATATCTGCCCTTGTTCGTGCAAGAAAGTAAAACCCCTCCCACATCCTTTTACTATATTCCCTGAGTTTTATACAAATTATTACATACCAGAAGAGAAATATATAAAATACATCAAAGACCAACAGTAGATCCAAACGGCCTAATTTAACCTTAATGTCCAACAATATGCGATTAACCAATTCCGGAATCTAGATTTCCAAAGCCTTCTCTTTATTCAAAGTGTTTTAAAGTTCCAAAGAGTCTCAAGGATTTCTGGCATTTCTTACACTCAGGATACCATTTAAAATTGGAATAGTGCAGTGTGGAAGAGCCAGCCCTGAGGCATCCAAGTTCAGAGGGAGCTCAGGGGTCCCAAAGCATGGCTTGCAAGAGAGGGGCAAAACTTACAGCTAGGAGTAAGCGCAAAGTGCAAAGGAAAATGGGGAACCAAGACAAATGGTGGTCATACCTAGCTACAGGCGTAGACTAGCACAACCCTGACCACTTGGTTGGGTTAAAAAAGTTAGGAGAAGACCTTGAAGGTCAAACCTAAGTCTGGATAGTGATTAGGACACTATCAGACATAAGTCAAGGCTCAAACACATAATAGGGGATAGGGAAGTGGGAGTTGATCGAGTCAGGGGTTCGAAGAACCTAGTTCAGAGTCATAGACAGCAATGTTATAGTGCTTCTATGTCTTGATCCATACTCACATACAAAGGGGTAAGGGGTAAGGGATTCACATAAGAGAAGTAGTAAGAAAATTGCAGATACATAGTGAAGAAAACATAACAAAACATAGAAAGTAAACATATAGTGGAAGAGCGTTATTTAAGTTAAGAAGAACATACCAGTTGCAAAGTGAAAAATAAACAGAATAACAGAGCACTCACAGCAAGTAAATTACTACCAGAAAAAGGGTCTATGGGAACAGTAATTTTAGCAATGGTTCAAGAACCGTTGCCATAGATCAAGTATGGTATTGATTTCAACCGTTAAAGTAGCATCTAAGTGATACGAGAACACTTTAACTATACAACCATTGCAATAGTAAAATAACCGTTGCCATAGATATCTAAAGCAACGGCCATATAATCTATTCCAATAAAACAATCTATTGGAACGCATCTTTAGTAAAATTAGCTATTAGAACGGTTATATTTTTCCCTCTTTATTTTTCCCTGAATTTTTGTTAACCCGCCGAAACATCCCCTATTTATTTAGTTTTTTAATAATTTTAATAACCTAAATATTAAATAATAAAATATTTGTGTTATTGTTCTGTGTATACCTACGCCGCGATATCCCCAATGCTACAACCTTCTTCTTCGCGGGAAAACCTTTTTCTTCAAGAAGAATCTTCTCCTTCCTCTTCAAAATCGCCGATTCCCCCATATCCCTCTCTCTAAAACCTTGATACCCATATCCCTCTCTCCGATGCCCTGAAAAACCCTCAGCCCTTTTTTAATTTAGAGTTTTACTAGATTTTGTTTGATTAAGTGCAGAGAAAATCTGAGAAACTAAGATTTTGTGCAAAGGGTTTGTATTCTTTGAATGGTTTAGATCAACTTGTTATGCGAAGGTTACAAATGAAGATCAGAGAAACAATTTGAAGAGCCAACTAAGGTACTAAGTTTTTTTTACCCTCATTGCACTTTCTGGTTCTTAATCGAGAAACGTGGTCTTATTTTTGGGTTTTCTTATGGTTTTTTTAGTTGAATTAGGGATTTTTTGTATGAGCCTATATTTGAACTTTTCCAATTGTTTTTGACGACTGATGAGTACCTCATAAGTAGTATGAGCCCATATTTGAACTAATAGATATGTGTAATCTGATGAATGTCAAATTGATAACTATTCTAGTATTCCATTGGCGTCAGTGTTACTTCTTTACTTAATTTTTTAATTTCTTACTGCAGTGGTTAGCTAGAAGACAAGCACATTTTCTGTGTGCTTCTATATATTATGTCTTACGACTTAACATTCAGAAAGTGAAGATTCTGAGGCTATTATCTTTGTAAACTTGTTGGGAAACTCATATTCGATTTTTTGGTATTGTATGCTTCGAAAGCTTGAGTTGTCGAAAATTGGGCATTTTCACTTTAATTATGACTCCTGTTTCATTATTGCATGCTGATGTCATACAGTTTTTACTATAAACATAGAACTGGTAGACTTTAGTGATTGAAAACTAAGATTATTAGATTGCGACTCCAGGACAAGCACTCGTTGTCGAAGTTTTATGATGAATGCAACTCCAATTACTATCTAATCATAACTGGCAAGGTTGGTTATAGTAAGTCTCAGAAGTATCTTAAGATGTTAGCTTGAGTCTGAGAGGATGATAGATGATATTTTTGATAGATCAGTAATTTCATCATTCTAATATAAAGATGGTGAAGGGTACTGGATGATACCTTGAAGCATCTAAAGTGTCGCTCCTAATCCTGCAAGGATGTGGTTGGTCTACCAGTGAAAATGCCAAGTATTTGCTATTGAGAACCAAGCAAAGTACTAATAACAACAACAACAACAACCTAGTATAATCCCACTTAGTGGGGTCTGGGGAGGGTAGTGTGTACGCAGACCTTACCCCTACCCTTGGGTAGAGAGGCTGTTTTCAAATAAGGCTGTATCCGGTTCCGGTTCTGGGTCTATTTGGGTCTGCGGTTCCGGTTCTGGCGGTTCCGGTTCTGGCGGTTCCGGTTCTGGCAATTCCGGAGCCGGAACCGCTACCATACGGTTTCGGAACCGTCCGGTTCCGGTTCTGGCGGTTCCGGTTCCAGCGGTTCTGACGGTTCCCGGCGGTTCTGAATTTTTTTTTTTTTAAACCAATATTTTGTATAGTAGTCATTAGTACATTGTAGAATATATTTTATATGGTGTACTATGTTACTAGTATAGTATATATTGTGTTTGGTAATTAGTATATATTATGTATAAGTAGTATATATTTTGTATATAAGTAGTATATATTGTATGTAAGTAGTATATATTGTATATAATAGTATATATTGTGTTGTAGTTAGTAATTAGTATAAATTGTATATAAGTAGTATATATTGATAAAGAAATATGGAGACAAAAGATATTCAAGGATATGATAAAGAGCATATTTATTGACCAAAATGGCATATCTTTCTTAGTCTTCCTTCCCCCAATAGAATGAGCACAACATGGTACTAATACCACCATTAAAAGGAAGAAAAACTAAAAGAAGACATGCCAATGTACAAGTTACATCATAATTTATGTATTATTTCTAACAAATCTCATAAAACCTTCAAGGTTTGGAGGTGGTTGTGTTGGCGGTGGTGGAAATGAAGCTTGTTCATCACCACTTCCGGGTGAAGATGTTTCCTGAGCAAGTTCTGCTAGCATTTCTTCATAGCACTCATCTATTTCTGGTTGTAATTCAGCTAGCCCAAAGTTCCTTCTTTCTACGCGGATCCAATCTCGAAAAAGCACTGATTTTTCCAAGATGTCCCGCATCGACGCTCTGTGATCACCTATTTGTAGTCTTGCTTGATTAAAGGCGCTCTCCGATGCAACAGTTGACGCTTGAATCGACAGAACATCCCGAGCCATCCTTGCAAGAACGGGAAAATGCTTTTCCCTTGTCTTCCACCACTCCAAAAGATCGAAAGAGCCGTCTGGATTCTCATTCTCTAGTCCCTGCGACAAATAAACTTGAAGCTCATTTAGATGGGAAATTTCATCTAAATTTTCCCCTTGAGTACCCCTGAACTCCGTCCACGATTTAAGAGCTGTTAAGCCAGCAGCTCTTTTAGACGACTGTGATGTAGACGAAGTAAGGGTTGGAATATTAGGCCTAGCATGCTCTAACGCCTGTTTATAAGCATTATAAACAGTTTGAGCATTCACTTTAATGATGCTTTCGCATCAGATAGTGTAGCCATTTCTTCTTCTGAAAGATCTAAAGCTTGATAAATAGTAGAATACCAAAAGTGAGGACCTCCTAATTTCATAGTAGGATTTAGCATAGCAGACACACCAAATATATGAGGGATTGGAAAAAAATATTTTTTAAACTTCTTTTTCATTTCAGTTATTGCAATTTCATAAATTTCCGCTCCCTCGTTAAAATCAACAAGCAAATTAGCATGTGCGGCAATATAAACTAAACAGCTAGAAATAGTTGGATAATATTGGCCAGATAAAGCATTTCTAGCCACATGAAAATATTCTAAAAAATCTATAAGAATTTTAACGTTAGTCCAATCTTGTGTAGTTAGCATGTCATTATCTTCCTCCCCACAATCCCGAGAATTATACGTAGCGTTAATTGGGTTCCTATATTCGTACGCTACTACTAATCTTTCGTACATGTAGTTCCACCTAGTCGGGCAAGGTTTAGGAACCTTTCTTTCTCTAAGGCCATATTCGTCACACCTTTTAAAATATTCTCTAAGTCTACTTCTACGGTTTGAATAAAAAAGCCAATTAAGAGCCATTTTAACCTTTTCAATTTCTATGTTTAATATTCTCATACCATCACTAACAATTAAATGATAAATGTGACAAATACATCTAATATGGAAAATATTAGTAAAAGCAGGATTAAGTGTTCTAGTTAGCATACCTATTGCACTAGTGTTGCTAGAAGCGTTATCCATGGAAATTGATATTATTTTATCACTAAAACAAAAATATCTGCATACATCTGAAACAGTGTTAGCAATAAACCTACCCGTGTGCCGTGAATTAATTATCCTATATGCAATAATGCGTTTTTGCATAGTCCAGTCTTCGTCTATCCAATGACTGGTTACGGTTAGATAATCACAATCATTATTACTTCTACCAATATCAGTTGTAATAGACATACGATTAGTATATGGGTAAATAAATAGCGCAAGTATTGTTCATATTCATGCTTGTATTTATAAATATCGACCTTAACTGTGGCGCGAGGCCAACCTTTATACGTAGGACTGAATACTCTTCTAATATAATGAATCCATGCAGGATTAGAAGCAAAAGAATAAGGCAAACACATAACAGTAATCATTTTAGCTAATTCTTCACGATCCTTATTTGGATTGTAATATAATATATCTCCGGTGACTGTGTTTATTCCTGGTTGAACTAGATTTGAACCAGTACTTGGGTTAACTGAAGTATCAGGACTTGTCCTCCCCTCTTGTTGCGCTTTCAATTGCAAAAATCTAGCCTTATCGCTAGGGTGTAATCTTATATGTTTAACTAAACTACCCGTGACGCTACGATCTCCAGTATACCTATGAACAAGTAATTTCCCACAAGATTTGCATTTAGCCTTATTTTATTCTCTTAGTTGAATAAAAAATTGCCAAACTAATGATGTTTCTGTATGTTTAGGTGGTTGCCTACTAAAAGTGGGAGTTTGTACGGGTGGATGTGCCGTTTCATCACCTAAGTTATGAGCAGGACTAGTAGGTGTATCATCTAAATCTACTGGAGCTTGGGTTTCATCATCATCATCATCCTGATTTCCCTCTAAGATAGGTGCATTAGGATAAAGAGCATTCATAATATCATCGTCTATTTTATCACCAACTGCTACATCATGTAGAAAATCAATATCGCTAAATTGAAAACAAGGGTGATCACTATCAAGGATTCCGAAGGGTTCATTTGGTATTATAGGTTGGCTACCACTTTGAACTTGCTTATCTTTTCTAGGTCGGGGAGCCGGGGGAGGGGTAATATTTTGGCGACTACTTTCACCGGTTTTAGATTTTCCTTTACCGAACATATTTTTCAACGAAAATGCCATAATAATTATAATTAAGCAAAATAACAACACACAAAAATATTCTTAGCACGTAAGAGTTGAAACGAGTTTACCGGATTGACGAACAACTTCTTGAAAATTGAAAATCGTTGAAATTGAACACTTGAAAACTTCAATTCAACAACTTCACAATGTTTCACGAATTTGCAACAATAAATTAAGCACTTGCACTAGAAAGATTGAAAGAGAGCTTGAGAGAGATTGATGAATTGGTGAATAAAAATGAAAGAATGAGGGGGTATTTATAGTTGAGAAATGAGAAATTGTGTAATTATTTAAAGTTTGGGGGCCAAATGGCTATTTTTTAGAATTCCAAACGGCTAATTTTGAAAAAGAGACGTTTGGAAATTATTAAAAAAAAATTTCTTTTTTTAAAAATCTGCCCGTTACAGAATCGGATGGAACCGTTTGGAACCGCCAGAACCGGTCCGTTCCGGTTCTGGCGGTTCCGGTTCCGCGGTTCTAACGGGTAGAACCGCCCCGTCACGGTTCCGGGGAACCGCCAGAATCGGAACCGCCGGAACCGCCAGAACCGCCAGAACCGCTGTTCTGGTCCGGTTCTGGTTCGGAACCGTGAATTTTGCAGCCTTATTTCCAAATAGACCCCCGGCATCCTTCCCTCCAAGAACTTCCCACTTGGCTCTTGGGGAGACTCAAACTCACAACCTCTCAGTTAGAAGTGAGAGTTGCTTAACATCAAAGCAACCCCTCTTGTCCAAAGTACAAATAAGCATGGTTCAATAATTCAGATCTTTGCAGCCCTTAAAATTGTTGCTCATTTATTTGGTGTCGGAGGCAGCCTTTCTGATACACAAATTAGTATGTAGAAGACCATTTACATTTTTCTTATTTCTATTTGCCTCTGTAGTTTCTGTCCCTTCCACCTCTTATCATGAAATTGTCTCCTTTTTTCCCTTCATTTTTTCCTCCACATATACCTGGCTTTGACTTGCTTTCATCTATGCTGTTTATGCATTGCAATTTCAGCATTTAACTAATAGCCCCTTTCACCAAATAAAAGGAGTTATTAGCATGTAAGATTCATGATTTTGATTTTCATGGCAAAGCTATCGTCATCTATTTGGAATGTGTTTTCTTATGTTCTTTTTCTTTCACTACGCTCCGTTCGTCTCATATATATATATATTTGTAAAATAAATATTGACGAACATCTTTTAACTTACAATGTGATGGTATGCTTCTCATTAAGTGTCATTAGTGCGCAGCTAAAGGTTTTAGAGGTATATTGGCATTCACCCCGTTGATTGGCAGGGAGAACCAAGGACAATAACCAATACATTTCTGGTAGAAGCAAAACAAATGCAAGGGCCACTTCAGTCCCACAACCACGTACAGTCTTATGAAGCCCGGGTAATCCATGATGAATTTTGTATTGTAGAATTAACACAAACTTGAACTTCTAGATACTTAATTTTGTAGCACAACCATATTTGTCATCACCAATGTGCGACGGAAGAAACGTAAAAATGCACTTGACATTTACATTTTACATGCTTATTATTGACATTATCATGTAAATCATACATTCCCGTCTTTATGGATCTGTACAACTTTTTTATGAATACTTTAAAGTTTAAACTTGCTATTTTAAGGCCAGTAAGAGTGGCGCCGTATAAGAGAAGGAAACCCCTAATAGGTTTGTAGAATAGCTTCATCTTCGTTGTAATTTGTGAGCTACATCACGTGAGTTCTGCTGATAATGATGCCATGCCTTTTTGGCTATCTCATCTCTCTACATTACTTAAATGGATAAAGGAGTGGGAAATAAGGGGCATGAAGTCTTGGTGATTCTACACTAACATGACAAATGATGAAATGATACCTGTAGTTTGTCAATGCATCAGATATATACTTCCGCTATTCAAATAAATAAACTTCATGCACATAATCAACATATAGGTACTGGTTTTCGGTAAGACATCAAGGGAAATTTGCTGAATTTGATTGAGCAGGATGGATCTAAATTATTCTTGCATCAGAAATGGACTTACCAACTCATCTGACAAATTTGCTTAGACGAGAAGTAGGAATGTTGCTAGTGTATTTTCAAAAGTTGATCTTGACTCTACACTATTTTGTGAAATTTGTTCATGTCTTTCTATATCTCCATTATTCCTTGAGCCGAGGATCTATCGGAAACAACCTCTCTATCTTTTATAAGGTAGGGGTAAGGTCTGCATACACACTACCTTCCCCATATACACTGGGTTTGTTGTTGTTGTTGTTGTTGTTCATGTGTTTCTATAAGTTTAGCAGGTCACTGTACTGTAGAATAACCATGATTTTATGATAGAATGAGAGAATACAGAGCCTCTTGAAAATATTGAATTGTCGGGCAGTTTACAAAAAAATAAACACATTAGATGGTGTATGTTTTGCTGAAAGTATTGGAATTTTATATGTTGATAATGATCAGATGATAAGAACTAGAGGCAAGACTAAAGCAGAACTATTTGAAAAGTCGCAATTCATGTCAAAACAGACATCATAGCAGGTGCAAAACTTTTCCGAAATCAATTCAAGCTGAAAATCCTATAAGTGGAAATAAGGGCTAAAAAGAAACAGCTGACGCAAAACTTGATCTCGAGCAAGAGGAAGGTTAGTGAAAGCTGATCAAAGTGAAAAGACACATCCTCATAAAGGAGATCAAGAGTCTGTTTGTTCAAAGTAATGCATTAAGCAGCCCGTATTCGCCGAGTAATGAACTTTCAAAAAGAATAGTTCTAGCATGCATACTAATTGTGAAAATTTCTGAATGCGACTGGTCGCAACTTCACCAAGTTATAGCTGAACTCGAAACAGCAACCTCAATGAGGTGATGTCTTTTTATGAAGAGTCAAGACTCATCCATTTTGCAGAGAATTCTACATCTTCAGACTGTTGACGTGCTACACCATCGTCTAGCTGTAAGTGCTTAATTTTAATTTAAAAGTGTTGTTGACCAGTAAACAATGTTTTCCCTGTGAAAAGTTATGTTTTATCGTTTTCCCTGGTTATTTTGCTTGTCAATTATGCCCCTTTTTCTTGTGTCAGTTACTCTCTCTGTTTGAGTTAGAGTTACTTATATCATTAGTCTAATTTTATCATAGTTGCTGGTACTTTTGCTAATTCTCAATGGCTTCTTCAATCTCTTCTATCCGTCTGCTCTTTTCTTCTGCTATCATCAATTCATTACCATGTTGTTATCATAACTGCTGGTACTTTTGCTAAAGGAGCTTCATATTTTGGATATGCTCCTAGAACAACACGAGGTATTGCGCCACGAGCTAGGATAGCTGTGTATAAGTTTAGCTTCGATGAAGGAACTTTTTCTTCTGATTTGGTTGCTGCAATGGACCAAAATCAGAAATATTACAGACAAGCCACAATATCAACATCTTTGTCGCGGATCAGCTCTCCGGCGAAAAACACAGTTTAATCTTGGCCGATCAAACGCCGCCGCGATCGGTACCCTCAAGTATTAGCTCATCACTGATCAGTGTCCCCCAGTCGATCATTTTCTGGTAAATACCGTAAAGTTACATTTCTCATTAATTTTAGTACAATTAATTTGTTCTATATATTTTCATAATCTTTGTGATCGTAATTGTATTTGAATCTTTGAGGGAAATCTTTAGAACAGGACTAGAAGTTTAGTATTGAAATTGAGGATTTGCTCTAACCTATTTATCTGCCAAAGTTTAAGGCCTTTTTAATTGATTTTATATTTTTTTTTTAAATTTTATTAACCGAGTTGAAGTGGGAGAAGCTGTCCCCTTATATCACCGTGTTAAAAAAATTCAAATTAAAATAATAAATATTAAAGGTTTATTAAGCATCAATGCAGAAATACAGGATTGATGGAGAATTGAAGTGATTGAATAGAAAAGTTTAATCCTCATCCTTGTTGATTAAAGTCCAAGATGTTGCAGATGGTGTCGACATTCTGACCATTTCTTATGGGTGGTCTAACATTCCATTGTATAAAGATTACAGGATTTAGCTTATTTCTCCATGATTGTGTTTTTCGTATGTCCTAATTGTTGTAACTGATGAAGTGTTTGGCCTGTTACATCGAAATGTATCCAAATTTCCATCCGGTAACTGCTGCCTCGATCCTACGCACCTGTGCATTCTGTGTGTCATGTGTATTGTCCATCATTGTTGGGTTCTTGACTGTTGTTAAGGCAATTAGAAGTTGAGCATGATGCTCAAAATCTATCATAGTATCACAGTTGCCCAGCAAACTCATATACTCGGTCAATTCTTATGTTGTGCGAATCTTGCTTGCATCTGCCCTTAGTTGTGACTTGTCCTTGTTGTCTCTCATTTTTCTTAAAGAGTAATTTATTTATCCTCTTTTGTAGGTGGAGTAAATCAAGAAATCAAAGAAGATGATGAAAGTGAAGAACTAGACCTTACTTGAGATGAATTTTGAATGGATATAGATAAATGTTCTATAGGATTTGTTATCAACCTTTTTGAAACTAATTACTCTCTTGAAATGTATTAAACTTATGCATTAGGAGTAGAATATTTGCTTTATACGAATACTATTTGCTTGATGGATAATTTGTATTATTAAAAGTTTGATCTTACGATTTATTTAAATTTTAGTATTATTTATTTTATATATACATATTTATTTATTACAGGGGTTATATTTTTGTTTCAACTGAACTGTTGCAATAGCCTACTAAAACCGTTGCAATATGACACAAAATGGCTGTTCCATGATACAATGTAAACCGATGCGATAGGTCATATGAACGGTTCCCACAGAAAAATACAACCGTTATAGGTCATATAAACCGTTCCATAATAAAATATTAATTGTTCCCACATAAACCAAAACCGTTGCAATAGAGATAATGGAACCGTTGTTATATCTATAAATAACCGTAACAATAGCTTATGAAAGTGTTGCATTAGATAATATGGTAACTCTTAAGAACCGTTCCATTTGAAAAATATAATCGTTCTAACAGAGAAAGAGGAACTGTTGCGATAGATGCATCTATAACCACAAAGATGCAAACCGTTGCACGAACGGTTCCCATAAACCTATTGCCACGAGGGCTGATGGAACGGTCTGTAAATTGTTCCCATATCCATATGGCAACGGTTAAGCAGTCTATGGGACGGTTTTATAACCGTTACCATAGGCCCATTTTTCAGTAGTAGATAGCAGGAGCAAACTCAAATTTCAGCAGAACATTTAAAGGCTTGAAGAGAACTCAAAGTTGTTTCAGAAAGCAAGAGTGAATGCTGGTCAAAGTGACAGTTGACTTCCAATTACCCTGTTCAGTTATTGGCTGTCAAGAGGAATGTAACATTATACTTTTGTATAACAGGAAGATCCTGATCATGTGAGGGAGCTCATAAGGAAAACAAGAACCTTGACTAGCAAACCATTTGGGATAGGTGTGATTCTTGCATTTCCTCACAAGGAAAATTTAAAGGCTATATTGGAGGAGAAGGTTGCAGTATTACAGCTTTATTGGGGTGAATGCTCAAAGGAGTTGGTTCTTGAAGCTCATAATGCTGGAGGTCAAGGTTCTACCCCAAGTAAGTTGTAAACACAACTCTTTTTGAACTTTCAAAATTTACACTTTGTCAATGGAATCACGAAACTTAATGAAATTCTTTACCATTAGTAGCACTACAGAATGATGGATCCTTATGTGGATTCTCTTTAACTAGATAAGAGTTTATGCGTACACATTACCCTCCCACTTGTAGGACCGCTCTGGGTATGTTGTTGTTGTTGGATAAGAGTTGGAATTAGCTTTAAACTCCTCTATACTTCTCCGAAACTTTTAATCTGCTTGTTCTAGTTGAAAGTACCTCATGAATGAAGCTAACCCTTCACCAAAACTATACAAAAATTCTAAGAAATGACTTGATGTGCGGCACAAGTGCAAGAAGTTCAAATCAATTATATTCATGTTAGTTTTATCTAATGTTAGTAGCTCTTTTTAGAGTATTTTGTTAGTCGATTTATGTAAGAATATCAATTAGCACATACTTCATTCTGTTTCATTACTGGTTGTTTATTACTTGCAACTTCATATTATGGTATAAGCATTTTGAAAAATTCACATAGATAACTTCTTTTTAAGTATTCTATTTTTGTTTTCCCTCTCTTATCCAGCTGCATGACTACTAATACTTGTGCAAGTCAAGTGCCTCTACTAATGTTTGGTGCATGTATGAAAGAATATTAGTTTACCTAATATATTGTTTTCTGAAATGTAGCTTATAAAACTCATTTCTTGTTTCTTTTTTTAAAAAAAGATTGGGAGCTATGAAGAAGCAAAGAAAGCTGCAGATGCTGGTGTAGATGCAATTATTGTCCAAGGTAGGGAAGCAGGAGGCCATGTTGCTGGCCAGGTATAATGGTGATCACATTCATGAGATGCATTGCTTTTCTATCAAGATAATGATATTAGTTCTGAATATTTCATTTAAAACCCCCACCTTCGTGCTTGTGCAGATTTCACCTTTTATTACATTATATGTAAGATTACTATCGAATACTAATATATCACTTACTTGGCTGAATTCCTTTTAGGATGGTTTAATTACCTTACTGCCTAGAGATGTCGATCTTGTTCGTGGTATTGACATTGCAGTAATTGCTGCTGGAGGAATTGTCGATGAGCGTGGTTATGTGGCTGCACTGGCGCTTAGCGCACAGGGTGTGTCATTAGGCACTAGGTACTGAACGTTAAACTTCGAACATTTTAAGGTGTTTAATCTGTCATCAGTACCTGCTTCCAGTTTGATCTATATCCTGTTGTTCAGGCTGATCTACTGCTCTTTAGAAGAAGGTCTCCCTTTTAAACTTCTTATAACTTTTCAGGTTTCTCGCAACAGAGGAAAGCTATGCGCACCCAACATACAAGAGGAAGCTCATTGAATTTGAGCAAACAGAATACACAAGACTTATTTGGTCGCGCAAGGTGGCCAGGGGCACCACATCGCGTTCTGGCAACCCCGTTCTTCAAGGAACGGAAGGCGCTCCCAAGTCAGCCTGTCAATGGTCGCACAATCATACACGGCAGGGTGAATATCCTGCTATATTCTTCCTAATAAAAAACTTGAAAATGTTCTGTCATGTCAATCTCCACTCTGTGATCAGCCTTTACCTTTTAAGTACAAAGAATTAGAATGTTATTAACTTACTAGTTCTCCATTTGCATTTATTTTATGAGTGGATTTCTTGTATCTATACCTTGTTCTTAAGAATGTAATTAGTTTCATATTCATTCTTGAACAGGAAAGAGAGGTTCGTCGCTTTGCTGGTACAGTTCTGAATGCCTCAACTACTGGAGATATCGAAAGTATGGCGATGTATGCTGGTCAGAGCATTGGTCTTATCAAGGAAATTCTACCTGCAGGTGAAGTGATAAAGCGGATTGTTGAAGGAGCTCAACGAATGATTGATCAACAATTTGCGCCTGTGAATTAAGTCAGCAGAACCAAACAACTAGGTACTATATTAGTTGGTCATTTTCTTGCCTTTTTCCTGGTTTGTAAACCATAAGTTGAATTGATCACACAATATGTGCCAAGAGTGCATTCAGATGAAGTTCAAAAAGGAAATACAATAAGGAAAAACATGAAAAAGGAAATTGTACATGAATAAAGAGAGGAGTTATAGTGGTGGAAATAAGATGTAGTGTTTTACTACCCCCTCCAATTTGCTGTTTGTTTTCTTGATACTGCTTGTATCTTTATTGTCATTTTCTTTTTTCTTCTAAAAGTAAGTAACTCATACTTTTAGGTTTGACCTTTTTCTGTTTATTTTGAGTTAAGCAATATATCTACTAATGAACTGAATTCTTGGACTGAGTACATCCTTCACTAATTTATCTAAATTCAAGGTTGATGAACCCTCTACTCCAGTAGCCTCTCTGCCAATTTTTTCCATTCACTCACCTTCTTCTTCACCTTCTTACCTTTTTCTCCATCCATAACTTCCCTCACAATTTTGTCCACTTCATTTCTGTTCACATTCTTGCCAATTTCCAAGCCAACACCCCATTCACAGCATACATTCCTGCACATGAAAATGATGAAATCTTTTATTTTGAATCCCCCTTATTAATTTTGTTATTTAGTGGTACTAGACCAAAAAAGGACAAAAGCTACTAGTATATATATATATAGACTATTGAAATTATAGTCTAAAATATGTCATAGATATTGTTGTAGCTATAAAATTATGTGATTAAAAGGACAATCTGGTGCACAAGGCATCTCGCGTTCACGCAAGGTCCGGGGAAGAACTGTACCCAAAAGATTTGATGTAAATCGCCTACCCTAATGCAAGTATTAATGGCTGCTTCCACGACTCGAACCAGTGACCTATAGGTCACATGGAGGCAACTTTATTGTTTCTCCAAGGACCCCTTCTGTAAAATCATGTCATTAAGGATAGAAAAAATATTTATATATTGTTCAAAGTTTAATTATATAATTAAGTTATATTTTTTTTAGGAGATGCTAAAAGTAGGCGTGTAACATAAAATGAGACAGAAAGTATTATCTTTTAAAACAAATTAAAAAAAAAACAAAAACCAAAAATGCACATATACCTGCAGTTTATGTGCTGATCAGCAAAAAATGGCCAACAAATCATAGGAACACCAATTCCTATACTTTCCATCACTGAATTCCACCCACAATGAGTCAAAAATGCAGCAATTGATGAATGTTTCAACACTTGTTCTTGACAACACCATCTTGAAATTAGCCCTCTTTCTTTAGTTTCTTCAACAAAAGAATTTGGTAACATTGCAGAATCATCACCAATAACTGCATCAGATCTAATTACCCAGAAAAAGTTTTTCTTACTATTAGCAAGTCCCCATGCAAATTCCATAAGTTGGTTTTTTGTCAATACTGTTATGCTACCAAAATTTACATAAACTACTGATTTTTCCTCCTTTGAATTTAGCCACTGGATACAATCCTCATCTTCTTTCCATAAATTGGCTCCAAGGAATTTTAGACTATTTTCTGGAAGTTGATGAGTGAGTAAATGAAGAGGTCCAATTGTATAAAGTGGAGGACAAATTAAGGATAAATCTCTTAAGACATTAAATTCGAGTGTATCAAAAGTGTGGAAAATAATAGCTGATGCTTTTGAAGCTCCTTCAGTTTCTCCCATAATGAAATTCAGCAATTTGTCATTTATATCTGTGGTTCTGATTTGGCTTGGAAATTCCCTAAGGCGAACATTTTTCATACTTGGTATACAATCTATAACCGTGTCCAAATACCCATTTGTTATATCACTTGTATCTGCACAATAACAAGGAAAAATCAATGAATATTTATAAATTATTAATTTAAAACCCATTAATTTAAAAGAATTATAATTCTGAACCCATAATGAAAAGAAGATAAGATTCAAATTTTCAAGATTTCTAACCTTTCAGAGGCAGAATTCCTTTTTCAATGAGGAGAGGCAAGTGTTTATTGCACATGAAACTACAAGCATTTGTAGTTCTAAAACAAACACTAGGAACACCAATTTCTTGAGCAGCCAAAACAGCAAATGTCATAATTCCATCAAATATTATGCAAGTCACTTTAGGAACATCATTAGATGAGTTAATCTTGATTAAAAGCTCTTTAAATGGAGCTAAACAATTTTCCTTTGTAGATAAACAAAGAGAAGGAATATGTTGAGTAGTATGAGCATCAATAGGAGGAAGTCCATCTGGGATTGTTTCAAAAACAAAATCTTGTAAACCTTTAAGAGAATAAGGTCCTCTGGATTTGAGCAATCTCTTGTGATTATATTCAGAGTTGACAAATGTTATGTGAAAGCCTTTGGAGTGAAGAAGTATAGAAATTTTCATAGGATTTATGTGGCCTTGTGATGGAAATGGTATGCACACAGCATGAGGTTTTTGAGCTTTTTTCCCTTCAACAGAACCCATTTCTCTCTGTTTCTAGTAATGAGTTTGTGGCTTCTGGTTTTCCTGGCTAAATAACTGTCTAGTAGAATTTATCTAGGTCAGTGTTTCTCTTTGTATTTTTTTTGTTTTGGAACAAGTTATATGATATTAAAAATTAAGATAGTTGTAGAAAAACGAGTTTTTACTTTTTTCCTCTTTCGATAGACAATATTTTCAATTTTTAATAACTAAATACTAAAAAATATATCATCGAAACATTGATTTCCCTCGCGATAATAGCAGGGCGGCTCAACCCCAAGGCAGCCAATGCAATTGCTTTAGGCATCAAAGTATATGAGGCACAAGTAGGGGTGTCAATGGTTCGAGTCAGCCGATTATTTTATAAAATTTGTATCATACTTATTTTTAATTTTTTTACTTTATATAACCAAAATTAGGCTTTTTGGAATCGTCTCAATCATCTAGGTTTCTTTTCGGTATCGATACAATTTGGTTTATTTTTTTAAAACATCATTTAACAATAAAGTTAGAATGCGATAAATGTGTACTTGCATAGGACTTTGGCAAAACTCTTTAAATATTTTTATTATTTAGAAAAAGGATGAATCAAGATGTCCATAATAAAGAATTATTCCACTATTTTATGGTAGCATGAAATAAATTAAACAAAAATTAAAAAACATATAATCACAAGAGTGGAAAGATACTAATCAAACTGAGATTCAAAAATAGAGTTTATTAGAAAATTAATATCCAGCTAGAGAAATCGAAGTCATACGAGTGGAAAGGTATCCAATACCTTGTGGTTTGATACTCAAAATGTTAGAACTAATTTAGTTTCAATAAGAGTAGCAGAACATATTTAAAAGTTGAGACTTTCGGGTGATAATTACTTGGTCACTTAAGCCTCCAATTCCAAGGGCTCAAAGGAAAAAATTAAATGTCTTGTCAGTGTTAAAATTTGATATTAGGAGCACGTAATTTTTGCCTATGAGAATACTCCTACAAAATTCATAAAAATAATTTTTTCTAATTTTTTTTATTTTTGTAGAATTTTAGGAATTCCTTTTAAATTGCATTTAGTTAAATTTTTTGTGCATATTTAATATCTTAAAATCATAAAATTTTTCATTACATAGCATTTAGATCTTAATTGCATTTAAGATTTAATACATTAATTAGATTTACTATTAAATAAAGTCACAAAATACAATGGTCATTTTTTTATATATATTTTTAGCTTTTAGTGTTAAATTAATAATTTCCTTTCACTAATGTTAAGATAATTAATTAATTAAATGTTAGAAATAGATAATTAGGTTTAATTCTGCAAATTAAATTTGATTTAGGATTTAATTTAACTATTTTTAATTAATTTGATTAGGATTTAAAATCAAAGAAAAACAAAAGAAAGAAATTGATAAGTTATGCGTCTTTTGTTTTAATGATTTGAAAAACTTCATGAGAGAACCAGATAAAGAATCCGATATAATTAGTTCTCTTGCGTTCCAGCAACCAGTCAGATGTATGGTCCAACTCTCAACGAAATCAGATAAATGAACAAATATGGATCAGTTAAACATTTGAGCAACCAGTCGTCGTATAGTCAACTCTATAGCTTTAAACATTCTCAAGACTTTAAGATCACAATGTTCCAGTTTGGGATATGGCTCAACTCTTCAGAGTCTAACGAACAGCTGAGAGAACAGGTCCCTATCATTTTCCGAGGTGATTGTACGAAGTCAACTCTCCAGCTGAAAAGTGTTGCCTGTACATGCTACAGTGCAGAAAAAATGCAGTAGTCACCTTTCTGCAGAAAGCTTTTTACCTACCTTGCTTACATCATTGAATGTGAGGTCACACATATATTATTAACAACAAGGGAGGTAAAACACAATCACTTGAACACTTGCAAAATCAAAAGAAACTATTCTCTCAAGTGCTAGCCACAACCTCTCTCAAAAACAAAGATGCTGCAACCTCAAGGACCAGATCCAAAGATTGAAGATATCTTAAGTCCTTAGGTTTGTTGAGTCTTTGCTCTTTCTTCATTTGTAACTCCAACTTAGCTTAGTTAGAAGCATTGTGTAGGAAACCCTTTATAAATCATAAACCCTTGTATTTGTGTCTTGGCTAGAGTTAGTCGAGTTGTGAAGTCTTTGTAATAGAGTTATTATAAAGTGGTTTGTAATAGTGTTGTTAATGTTTAGTGGGTGATTAAGTCTTTGTAATAGGGTTATTACAAAATGGCTTGTAATAGTATAGTTACAAGTTAGTGAGGGATTAAGAGGTTAATTCCTAGGTTATAGTAGGTTGTAATATAAAGATTGCTCAGTAGTGAAGTTGAAATATTACAAGGGTAGGTTGTGGTTTATGATATCGTTGAGCTGGGAGTTTTCCACGTAAAATTCCTCTGTAATCTTTATTTACTACCGATTTACTTATGGGAACAATTAAAAAACCTGATTTTTTATACTGTTTAATTTTATAGTTTGTTTCTTACAGCAGGAACTGATAGAGAACTTGGTTCTCTATACAGTTTGGTGGATGCTTAGTTTCTATCAATTGATATTAGAGCGGGTTCTTTATAAAAGGTTAACACCTAGAAATGATCTACATGGCTGATCCACCATACTCCGAGGAAAGTCAATCAACTGACAGACAACCAAGATTTCTAAAAATGGTTCGTAGAAAAGGAGACATTCCCAAGAAAGGCAACTTTAGCAGAAACACTAAAGGATATGATTGTTGTCACAAGTGCAGAAAGCCAGGACATTTCATCAAATATTTTCCTCTCCACAATCAGACCATTACAAACACAATGCTGACAATATGGTGAAGAGGAACCCGGTCCCTGATAGAAAGTTCAACAGAAGAGAGTTCGCTGATAATATTGTAAATCAAGCTTTGGATGCCCGGGGAGATTCCTCTAGTGAATCTGAGGGTGATGATGAACAGGCAGATATATCCATGAATGTCGTTAAAATAAAAGATGCAAAATATGATTCCATATTTACATTGATGGCAAAATCTGATGATGAAGGAGATGACGGCAATGATGATGAGGTAAACCTTCTGGATGTTCTAAGAAATTTGAAATCCTATTCTCAAAAGAAGATTATATATTTGGCAAATGTATTAATTGATGCTTATCACAGTTTCATTAATGATAAAAATGTACTAATCATGGAACTAGGAGAAATAGAACACGAGAGGGATGGTCTAGTGGTGGTTTAGATTGATCTAAGAGAGACCATCGAGAGTTTAGAAAGGGAAAAAGATACCTTGATTCAGAGAATTACAAACATAGAGCACGAGAGAGATGACCTATTAGTGGTAGTTATAGACCTAAAGGAAACAATTGAGGAACTAAGAAGGTAAAATAGGCATGTGAACACTCAAAAAGGAAAGGAAGTTGCAAGTAAGGCACACCTTAAGCTTAAAAATGAGTTAAAATTAGTGAAATCTATTTTGTGTGCCGAGCTTGAGAAAAAAAAATAACTTCAAGAAAAATTAGGAAGAGTGAAAAGTGATCTTGATAAATCACTTAAGTGGATCCGGTCCTCTGATGCTATCACTGCCTTAAACAAAGAATAGGGGAGACAGGCAGGGAATCGGGTTCTTAAGGGAAAAGACTCCCTACAACCCTCATAGCAAGCACGTTATTGTACCTGACAATTGGCTTTGCACTCACTGTGGCAATACCAGGTACTTTAAAGAAAATTGTAAGGCTAGAATCCAGTCTCAACAGAAAAACAAAGTTTTTACTGAAAAAGTAACTACTGCTACGGAACCTCGTCCTTGACATAAAAAATGTATAATTCATGATTGGACCAAAAGAGCCCTCATTCACCCCTTTCCTCATTACAAAGGACCCAAACTTGTTTGGGTTTCTAATTCTAACCCTTGATTTTCTTATGCAGGGAATAGTGAAATGGAGCAGTCAACAGTGGTACATAGATAGTGGCTGCTCGAAGCACATGAGTGGAAAAGGTCCTGCATGGAGGGAGTGTATCCTTAGAAAATGACAAGAAGGGATACATTTTGGGAGTTGGAAGGATCGAGAAGTCTCTTTCCCACTCTATTGAAAATGCATACTACGTGAAGGGGTTGAAGTATAGCTTGCTGAGTATTTCCCAAATATGTGAGAAGGGGATCTTAGTTGTCTAAGTGATATTGATGATAATGCTAAGCTATGGCACATAAGTCTGGGTCATGCAAGTTTCACGCTACTGAACAAATTGGTCAAGGAGGACCTAGTTCATGGTCTGCCCAAGTCAAGCTTCAAGGATCAAAGGGTGTGTGATGCATGTGTAGGAGGAAAACAAGTCAGATCCTCTTTCAAGCCCAAAAAGGGAGTTAGCATCTTAAGGCCACTTGATTTCCTCCATATAGATCTATGTAGATCTATAATGGTGCAAAGCAGAGGAGGAAATAGGTACATATTTTCGTCATTGTGGATGACTACCCCCGATTTACATGGACCCTATTCCTCATAACTAAAAATGAGACTCCAACCGATATAGAGGAACCTGGCCCCTCAATCACAATATCTGAAGCAGAAAAAAGAGTTGAGGATGATGTACATGGAACTCCAGTTGTTGAGGTGAGGAACATGACTCATGGATCGAATCCATAAGAACCTGGATCCTCTCTTAATAAAATTCAGGTGTCCAAATGGAAGCACAAGAGCTCACACCATCTTTAAAACATAATCACTCCTCTCAATTCAGGAATTCAAACCAGATCAAAAGACAAGAAGCTCACTCTTAACTTCTCAGCCTTTTTCTCTCAAATAGAGCCCAAGAATATCAATGAAGCATTGAAAGATGCAAATTGGATTACAATTATGCAAGAATAGCTCTTAATTTGAGAGGAACAGTGTGTGGAACCTAGTTCCACAACCTGCTGACAGAACTATTATAGGAACCAGAAACTAGGAAAGAACCCGCTTATTGTGCAGATCTATGTTGATGACTGTAGTGTCCTTTTTGAAGGATAACATTTTCACAAGGTTTGTACTGCACGAGCTATCATAAATGATGGGGGTCGCATTTTTGAAACAAATCCTTCAACACCTTACTCACCAAGTATGGTATCACTAATAAAGTCATGACCCCCTATCATCCACAAACAAGTAGTAAGTGGAAGTCTCCAATAAAGAGTATTTTGTCCAAAATAGTGAATACTAACTGGACGGATTGTTCAAAGAAACCTGATGATGCTTTATGGTCTTATAAGACAACTTACAAAATACATATTGGAATGTCTCCATATCGGTTGGTGTTCGGGAAATATTATCATCTTCTGGTGGAACTTGTGCACAAAGCCACGTGGGCTTTAAAGAAGTTGTATCTTGAGTGGGATGTCGCTGCTAACTTGAGGGTAGCACATTTAAATGAGTTGGATGAGTTCCGGTACCATACATACACAAGTTTGTCCTTATACAAAGAGAAGATGAAATATCTTCATGACAAGTACATTTGGAACAAAGATTTCAAAGAGAGCGGCATTGTGCTATTGTTCAATTCACTGTTGTGGATGTTTCCTTGGGAAGTTAAAGTCTAAATGGAGTGGCACGTTTGAAGTTGTGGGTGTGACACCCTTTGGTGCATTGGACTTGAAGAATAAAAATGATGAGGTTTTCCGAGTCAATGGTCACCGAGTGAAGCATTATTTGGGAAAAGGTGGGGATGGCCATGTTGTGGCAGTGATTCATTTCAAGTGATGGGTAATCTGCATCGTGCCGTGACTTTAAGTCAAACGCTTCTTGGGAGACAACCCATGATTCTTTTTCTTTTTCTTTTCTTCTTTTATAGATAGGTGTTATTTTTTGTGCTAACTAAATTTGAAGTGCATTGTAGAGATGCGTGTTCTTTATAGGAAGGAATGCAGAGCACATGTATACTGTGCGGACTGCAAAATTGTGATTGCTACAGCAAAAAGGGAACTGCGACCATACAATTGTAGTGCTGACCACACAAATTGAAGAAGGAAAATGCAAACTCTCGAAAGTTTGGTTTTTCAGAGAAATGGCCAAAGTGCGACCACATATCAAAATATGCGGTCCACAACAAAAATCTACTACATCACAAATTGTGCCGACCACAGATCAACAAAGTCTCCAGGTAACAGAGTGCAGATGCAGAAGGAATTCTACGACCACACTCATCCCTTTGTCCTTTAGCCATAACCGTCTTGTATAAATGGTGAACCTAGGGTTACTATGCATTTTTCCCTCTCTGAGCACTCAAAAAACTAAAACATTGAAAGCATTTGCTGCATCATCTTCCACATAGAATTCAACATCTGTGATCACTCATTTGTACTACTTCATATCTGGTATGCTCCAATTACTTGTAGAATTCTTCAATTTTTAGTTTAATTTACAATTTTTTAGTTAGTTTAGGCCATTTGTTAATAGAATTAAATTTTACAACCATGTGGAGTTTAAACTGTGTTGGGTCAATTGATAATTGCTCTATGGGAAATGGGTAACTTGATTTTCATGCTGCAATATTAATACCATGTCAAATTTGTACAAAAAATCGTAACCTTAGAACTCTACTCGTATACATTTTGAAATCTGCAGCCGCACAAGAAATTGTGCGGTCTGCACAAGTTAAGATTAGGGCACATTGGTCAAGCAGAATTCTACAGCGGCACTTGAAATTGTGCGAATCAGAGAAATACTATAGCGGATGCAGAATAATGAGTGTGGCCGCAAAACAACCCAATCTCTATCTTTAGAGAGTTAGAATTTTGGTGAGTTTGATATGCGGCCGCAACAGAAAATGTGCGGACCGCACTTCAGTTCTACGGTTGCACTAATAATTGTGCGGACCGTAGATCCAATTGTGCGGACGCATGATCAAATTGTGCAGTCCACAATGTTTTGGTTGCGTCCGCACCTACAATTATGCGAACCGCACTCCCTCACCTTGCAAGCATATTTTCCACTGTGTGCTTACTCCCTGTTTACACTTGACTTTCAACTGACTCCTGCTGTTTCTTGTTATAGATAATGGTTTGATCTTATGGTTGTGGGGATACTTCAAAGGGGAGGGTGAACCTTCGAGGGGCCGAGGAAAATTTACTTTACCCCTCGCCCTCCAAAAGATTATAACCATGAAGGCTATAGCCGGCCGAGGAAGAAATATATAGCCCACTAAATCTAATTTTTAAGCCCCATCTAGGAAACATCGTAGGGAAAATTGGTTGAAGAGCAGCCGACTATCCAATCAAATCCACTAGGGAGGTATCAACTCTGGGATGAGCCTTCCACATTACATATAACCTCCAAGGGTTCGGAGAGTGCCAGTCAGACTACGGATCCCTCCTCTACACTTTCCCTTTAGACACCAACGACTACAGTTTATGAGATTCCAGATGATGGCCAACGGGGAGATACTATAGTTATTGGCCTTGAGAGGTCATAGATGAAAGAGGTTTGGGAGGACCAGTTTGTCAGTCTTGTTGCATTCATTGGCTTCCAAGAGAGGTGGTCGGTGAGATGAGACCTTGACAAATACAATCCAGCAATCTTGAGATAGTTCCGAGAGCAGAAGGGGTAGATGTGAATCACCCAGAGTGTAGTGGATGCAAAGGAGTATCTGGTCAGGGAGTTCTACGCCAATGTGGCACACATAGAGGAAGGGATCAAAGTGACCAAAGAGAGAAATCTAAAGGTGAGGTTTGACCAGCACACACTAAACATCTACTTGGGGTTTGAGGATGTTGAGCCTTCGCAGTACTTGGAGAAGCTGGCAATGGGAGATACAGCTCGTACATGGCTAGCTAAGATTCTTATAGACCCTGGGCCACCACCACCATGGATCGCAGCAGGGATTCCAATTCAACGAAACACCCTGAACTTTGAGGCAAAGGGATGGAAACTTTTGTATGCAGCAGACTAGACTTGTGGTGTTATCCAACATGTTTGTGGTCGCCATGCAAGCTAATACCTCTTACCCGTATCCCAACCATCACTGAATATCTTATGGATGCACGAGTGGAGCCAAAAGATTTTTACACAAAGGTTCGGGCTAAGAAGCCCTTCTCATGGTCTTCTCTGATGGATGCACACAACCCTAAGAGAAAGGGTCAGCCGACTACCATTGTCCAGTCTGATGAGCCATCAGTGGTACCTGTAGAGACAGTCGATATGCCATCCATTTCAGCAGAGCCTTCAGACAATGCAACTGCCATGCCCCTACCTTCAGCCTCTGTGCCTTCCATCTAGGCTTTGAAACCAGTGCTTATGCCTAATGCTGCAGTATGTGCGTTGTGAGTCTCCCTGACACTGGCAAGCCTCAACAACAGCAGACAGCCACTACAAATTTGTCAACATATCTAGTACTGTTGTAGCACAGTCATCCTCCGACAATGGAGGAGACATTCAAGAAGCTCTTGGAGAACCAGAGCATTATAATGAACACTTTGGTAGAGCATGGATCAGTGATTGAGGAGTTGGGGAAGTAAGTCAACAAAATGAGAAAGTCTCAAGCTTCTAAGAAGTCAGTTACCAGTCTTCGGAGAGAGGTAACCAAGACTGCAATAGTTGGATATCTTCCATCTGACATGCTGGTGGATCCAGCTCTCTCAGCATCAACAGCACCAGTAGCTCCAGTGGCACCAACTGGCCAGACTTGGCTGCTGACACTGTCGAGGTGGTGTGCCAGATATTCACCAACCCAGTCACTTCTAGAGTTGAGGGTGATGAGATCTAGTTAGAGGAGACTAAGGGAGGTGACGTTGTTTTGGACACAAAGATGTCCAAGGCAACATAGGGAGTCTTTTTGACTCTTTCCCTTCCTCTAATCTTACTTTGACAGCATTGAGGACAATGCTTATTTTTATTTGGGGAGGGGGGGGGGAGGGTGGAGTTTATTTGATCTATTTTGATGATTCTGACAATTGGTTTGTAGTAACTAAAAGTATTCTTCTTTCTCCTTATTTTATATATATATTCTCTCTTTTCCTCTCTCATTATATATATTCATTACGCTTTCAGTAGTTTTTCTTTGTAGCTTCTTTATTTTGTTTTCTTATTAGTTAGTGTTTAATTTAGTACCTTTTTTTATTTAATAGCTTCTTTTTGATTTAGTGGATTCTTTCTATGTTTTAGTGATAATAAGCCTCTGGTTTTCTTAATGCGACAATTTTCAAAGGTAATTTTTATGTGAACCGGGTGACTCATCCCAATGATAAATGGCATGAAAATATTTTTAAAGGAATGAGTCTGTTCTGTGTTTAGATGATAATAGTAGTAGTAATGAACAAAAAGACATGAGAAAGTCAAACTCGAAAAGTCAAACATGCTTCATTTGGCACCAACACATCTCATTACGTGCCTATGGATAGAGACAAGGATTTTTAAAAGGAAATGACTCTAGTTAGTGACTTTGTGACTCTTGTGTTGACTTTGATACCATAAAAGTGGTCTAATTGGACCATAGTGATATTCAATTTTGAATGTGATCGTTATGGGCCCTCGAACGTGAGGGGTGAGATGCTTTGTTTCTAGTTCGAGTACGTGTCTAGAACTTGCCCCGAATGTGTTTTAAGACGAAATTGTAAGTTTTGGTTGGCTTGAGAACGATTGTAGGCTTTCTTTGGTCCGTTTGAGTTTTCTATTGCCTACCAACGATTATGTTTATATTTCTTATGTTTAGATAATTATTTACGTTATTTCTGCGGGATTTAATAATGCTCTATTGTTTTTGTTTTTGTCTATGTTTTTGTTTTACTGCTATTTTTCCTTTTATCCTATGCACCGAGGGTCGATTGGACTCTCTGCCCTTTCGGATAGGGGTAAGGCTCCTCTACATATTACCCTCCCCAGACCCCACCTGGTGGGAGTATACTGGGTAGTTGTTTTTGTTGTTGTTGTTGTACCAATGATGTCATTCCTAGTTAACCCCTTCGAGCCTTTAGCCTTTCTCCTTTGTAAATCAAGTTACAAGCCTTCACCCATTCAATAGTGACATCCTCTTGTCTTTTGACACCCGAGCTTTTCTTAACACTCATGTGAAACAATAAGCTAAAAACATAAGTTTGAGACAGAGACGAGTAAATTGAAAAAAAAAGTATCAAGTCACAAAAGAGAAAAAGAAATGACGAAAAAGTAAAGGCAAAGAAAAGAAAAGAATAAAAAGAAAAAAAATATAAAAAGTGAATAAATGAAAGATTTGAAGGGATTCAAAGAAAGTAAATGACCCCAAACATAATGAAATGATCAATAAAGAGTGATGTTATGTCTTTCTAGTCCCCTAGCGAAAAGAAAGTGCCTCAAAGGAATTGGTAAAGTGTGAACCAAGAATTGAAATATGGAGTGCTTAAGGAAAATGTAACTACTTAATCATATTCTATCAATCCCTAATAAAAAACCTTTATTATATCCTGAAAGAAGTCCTACTTGATTTCGAATCGAGTGAGCTACATTAGACGTGATTTACATGATGGGTAAGCTTATGGTATTGGAAGCCGTACTTGCGGCATTCTCTTGGGAAAGATGAGTGAGCATTTCGTAATTTTTTGAATTGATGCTAAATTCTTGAGTGAACTTGGAAAATGGAGAGTAGAGGAGGAGTTTGGGATCCACCATAACCTACAAGATAAAGTAAAAGTCCTTGATGAGCTAAGTCAACACTTGATTCTCGAATGTCACATTAGAGCTATATGTGCATAAATGTTTAACTTGTTGCATTATCAATAATGCATGAGTGATATGCGAAATTGTTGGTCTCAACTAAGGTGTGAATGATTCACCCGTGGCTAGCTATAATGTCCTTTAACGTTTGGAGGTGGGAACTAATTTCTTTGCTTGAGGACAAGTATAGACTTAAGTTTGGGGGAGTTAATTAGTGGAGATTTTGATTACTTATTAGCCCATTTTATTTTAGTCCAAAAGTGTTTAATTGTATTTCTAAAAACTGATAAAATGTGCTTAATTGCAGGAATATTGGAAGATAAAATTCAACTCAAGAAGGAGTAATTTGAACTCAAGGACATAAAAGGCATAGAAGCTCAAAAGTGAGGACCACAGAATATCATCTGCAGTCGCAGATTACAAAGGAAAGGTTAGCAGAGTTTGGTGCAAAGTGCAGTCTGCACATGAATTGTGCTGCCGCAAAATTTGGGCCAGGAGCAAAGTTCAGAGTATATGCATTCTAAGTCCAACAAAATTTCGGACCGCACAAGAATTGTGCGGCCGCAAAAGAAGCAAGATGCGGCCACAATTACAAATATGTGGACCGCAGAAAGATTTTCTTGCGGCCACAGAATCTCCTGCCGTCCAAAATTTCCATCCTTGTATAAATAGACGAGTTTCATATTTTTAGGTTAACTTTTGGCATCAGCAACTACAATATCTATTTCTCTTTGCTTCTTTTAGTGTTTTTCATATTTGGGATATTTTAACATAGATTCTATCATTTTAATTTTACAATATGAGTTTAATTAGCATCTCTTCTTCTATTTATTTAATTTCAAACATGAGTAGCAAGAGTTTTACTAGGATTGTGACACAACCCTAATGTATAAACCTTATGGGTGTTCAATTCAGTTCTTGTTTATGGTTGAGTGTTTATTATTTAGCCTTGTTCATGCTTTAATTTGTGGAATTAATGATTGCAAACATTAGTTCATGCCTGTTTGACTTAGTCTCTACTTGAGAAAAATAGATTTGATCTAGGAAAACTTGACTAACAAGAAATTGGGTCAATCTAGAGATTGATTATCCCAATAGAAGGTTCATCCTAGAGATAGTAATAACTCGACTTGATCTTTTATCAACCATTTTGTGCAATACCCATTTGAACTTGAGAAAGCAAAATTGGGCAAAATTACTCTCTGACCAAGAGGTATTGAGTGGGTAATTAAGTGTTGATAGCTATAATACACCCCGATCAACAAAACAAGCATTAAAGTTTATATCCCATTAGGCAAACACCTAGGTGATGGTCATAGCCCTAGGCTTTTTACAAAACTAGAAAAACAACAAAAATAATTTCCTAGTTTCATTTCTTAACTTTGCGATCTTAGTTTAAAATAGCCATAGAAACAAACCCAATTTATGGAAGTGCAAATTGAAATAGTTCAAACTCAAGTACTATAATATATACTCCTAACTCCAATACATAGTTCCCTGTGGAAAATCAACCCTGACTCCTTGTTTGGTATTACTATTGCAATTAACCGTATCATAACCTTGATTTGACGTGTGAATTTGGACGAGATCACCTCAATCCATCTCCCGCGTCAGTAGAATTTCTTACCCGGTCTTATGTGTTCGTGGACCATAAAATAGAATAAATTTTCTCGAATTTGAAATTTTAAAATAAATCGTTGACTTGGTACATCATAATAATTATTCCAAGTAGCGACTCTAATAAAATAAATAATCTCATTTAGAATAATGTCACTTTAGTTGGAAAAACTCCTTATTCCTCGTAAAAAGGAGGTGTGACATACATAAAATATATGTTTTATAAGTAAATTTATTTGTCCCTTTCCCAGACACAGCATATAGCGGGAGCTTAGTGCATCGGGTTGCCTTTTTTTTATATAAATTTATTTGACACGGTTCAATATTTTTTCGATTAAAACAACAAACAAACAACAACCCAGTATAATCCCACTTAGTGGGGTCTGTGGAGGGTAGTGTGTACGCAGACCTTACCCATACCCTTGGGTAGAGAGGCTATTTCCAAATAGACCCCCGACATCCTTCCCTCCAAGAACTTCCCACTTTGCTCTTGGGGAGACTCGAACTCACAACCTCTCGGTTGGAAGTGGGGGTTGCTTACCATCACAACAACCCCTCTTGTCTTTTCGATTAATTTTACAAAATTAAAATTGACCCTATTATTTGGTACGGGTATAAATTTATATTAAACCCTACAAATTTATTTTTTAAAAAATTTAATATCGATCCAGTTCGATTCAATCAATCTATTTGATTTTTAAAGATCCATTGACACCTTTGGACGGAGGTACTAATTTAGTAAATCTTTCAATGAACCATTTACTATCAACTTCTCAATAATCATTATTGGCGTATTTCCAAATGCTATGCCAATTCTTTAGAACGGATTTGGTTTAACTACAACAAGTGAAGTCAAAACTACTTGTTGTTTCAGTCCTCTTATTTACTCGATTTTGAATTAATTTTTCACTTTTACAATGGCTTCTGCACACTTTAAGCTAATTAGCTCCATATTAATAATTTCGAATATTTCTTGAAATAGAAGTACTAGAAAGAATTGTATAAGTAGAAAATATTACTCTATAATTAATATATTCAATTCAATAACAATAACCTAGTGTGGTCCTACAAGTGGGGTCTAGGTAGGATGTCCGCAATCTTACCCCTATCCTGGAAGGGCAAAGAGATTATCTCTGATAGACCATCGCCTAAAAAAGGTGAAAGAATTCCTGATAGCAAGTAATAGCAAGACAATAATTAGAAAACTAAATAGAAGATCGCAACAGATAATATGAAAGAGGTACTGATAACAAGTAGTAGCAAAATAACATATTTAGAAAACTAATTCCAAGGCATCATACGAGAATATCAACGAAGTACTACTAGCAAACTACGGAAATACTAATGGCAAGTAACAATGAAATGAGACATGCGAATATAGCAAACTAAGGAAAAAAGGGTACCGTGTTAGCGCTAATACTATCGAGCTAGAGAAGACAAAAGGAGACGTACGACTACCTACTAACCTTCTACCCTAATCTTCAACCTCTACACCCTTCTATCTAGAGTCATGTCCTCAGTTAATATACTCAATTCAAATATATAAGAAAATGAGAAAATGCATAAAGACTCCATTCAACTTGTCCTGAAAAGTCATTTATACACTTAAATTTTATGGGTATTCTATCACCCCACTATTATTTGAAGAACTATATTTATTTATTCCCTCCTAAGGCTTGGCCAGCAGCGCGTGTTTGACAACGTAATTGAGCGCGTCTTTGCTCTATTTTAATCGTTAAAAACACCCAAAAAAAGAAAAAATTAAAAATTTTAACTTCAATATAACCTCCAACCATCAGTAAAATCTATTTTTTCCAATATTTTATTAAACCCAATTGAAGAACCCTAATTTTTTCTTCAATAATTTATTGCTCTATCTCACAGAAGAAAAAATGAGACTTCAACTCCATTTCCAACGCTCTAATCTTTCATTACTCACCCAACTCAAGCACAATTCAACCCTTAATAAACCTCAAAATTCACCATATAGGAAGAAAGAAATTCACCAACTAGCTGCAGAAAAAAGAAACTTAGTTAAACCAATAGCTCTACAAATTTTGCACAAATCCAAGAAATTTTAAGAATTGAAATTTCCAAGTCGAAGCTAGTTTAAATGAGAAAAACTCAAAACTTTTAGTATTGGGAGATGTATCTGTTGGGTTAATGTTATTTTTAATGGGTTTTGATGATCAAAACAAGACAACAATTTTGAGATAATATGAGGAGATATGTCATTTATGCATTGACAATTAGTACTGGAGTTCTTTGGGCTGTTTATGAAGCGCGTGTCAGACATAAACATCAAAAATACCGCACAGAGCGCGCGCCGAAGTCCCTCCTCGATAGGAAAGAGGGACGAGCGAAACGGCTTCAATATCGGTAAGCATTCCCCCTCCATCTTTGGCAACCTTTCTTTCACAGGTGCTTCCGGGACGGAGCCGTATGACGCGAGAGTATCACGTACGGTTTCTTTGAGAAGGGTGAGATACCACCACCTATCAGGCCCGACGAGCGGTTCTCTTTCTTTGCTGTGAAGTGGATGTGGATTCGAATCACACAAGGATTTTAAGTCCAGCTGAGCTATACCTGAACCACTTTGAAATAAATCTCCTTTATTTATGTAATTTGGCCCGCCTCGGGATTCTAAGAAGCTAGCCAGAAAGCAGGTCAGGCTCTCCTTAGCCTCCGGCTTGGGCGTGGTGAAGCAAGGGGTTTACCACTCAAATTAATATAGCTGGGACAGGCCTTAAGAGGGAGTAAATAAATACAGTTCTTCAAATAATAGTGAGGTGTTAGGACACTTATAAAATTTAAACATGTAAATGACTTTACAAGACAAATTGATGGGGTCTTTATGCATTTTCTCAATAAAAAAAATTGATTGTTTCTCACATATCTAACTGCTCGTAGAAACTTTTAGACAATTGGTAGTTCCTTTAGCTGAAATATGTTTTTCGAAAATGAAATTATATCTTAAGAAAATTTAAATAGATAGGAAGAAAATATTAGAAGAGTTTGTTGTAAAAAATAATTAGTATCTTTGAAAATATGGTAGGATTGTTGTTGTTGAAAAGCTATAAATATGCATAAAATATTTAATTAAGACCTCTAATCTAGATTTAGCTTTAGCCCTCCTACTTTATGGGCCATTATCATTTTTAGCACGCGTAAGAAACTATTTATATTTAGTAATCGAAAAAAATATAAAATTTATATAATTTTTATATATAATATATAAAATATATATAATTAATTATTATTTTGAAAGTGACTATATAATATTATTTTTTTAGTCGATTGTGCCGCTCCTGAATAACATACGTGGGTTATCGTGAATAATTAGGACAAGTGAAAGAAACCAAGCGAATAGACAAAACACAGACGTAAGAGACTATTTTGGCAATAAATATAAATTGTTGTGCCACTACTTATATCCAGCCATTTTGGGTTGAACCTTATCCACAAGATATATTTCCCCTCACTGTTATCACCTGACATTTTGTCATACTTTTGCTCCTACATCTATAATATCACATGCTATCAAAATTCTAAATGAATTTTCCGGAAAATGGCTCAAAAATATGATTTTTCTCTCTGGTAATATTTTCAACAGATACCTTTCTGTGATGATGCATTATGCCAAACCAAACAGAGCCAAAATCCAGACCAATCATCCGTATCATTATTTGGTTAATTAAATTAGTTGGGTAAAACTAGCACGGGCTATATAATTTTTGGATTAGTAATTATAAAATAATCGATGTTTTTGCAAAATTATTAAGAAATAACTACTACTTTATTGAAACACAGAAAATTCTAGCATAATATAGATTATGAAGCTCCGACGTATAAACTTCGAACATACTATGCTGGAATTTGAATTATGGACCTCCTGTGTACAATGGCGGATGCACATGGGCACTTGTGGGGTGCTTAATCACCCATTAACTTAGACCATATTTAGTAAATTTGCATAGAAATTATATATATATTTAGATAAATACTGAGTAAGCACCCACAAATAAATTCATTTTTCCTCTTCTTTTGAAGTCTTTATCAGCGAGCACTCATAACTTTAAAATTCAGGATCCGCCACTGCCTGTGTATAAACTTACAGCGTATTATGTTAGAAATCCAGCACATTATAAAATTTCAGCATATTATACTGGAATCTCGTATGTAAAAAATTCGAACTCCAGCATATTATTTTAGAATTTTTCCAAATTTTCAACAATATTTTTGTTCAAATTTTAATGTGACTAAATTTTGATTATTTTTAAATTTAAGTTATTTTTCAATTATCAAATATAAATATGACTTATTTTTGAATATTTTTTATTTTTTCCCTCATTAGTTGGGGAACCGGATGATCCATTCAAGACCTAGCTACTGTCTTTTGGACGTGAGCGAGACACTATCATCTTTAGTTGCTCTATATTTAAATAATCGAAGATCTTCAAGATTCTATGTTATTTGTCTCCAACAGTCTTTGCCTTTTAAAATGATGAAATGGTTTTCTGACCATTTAAATTTATCGAATTTTTTAAAGTCGTTGCATAAACGTATAACTTTTTTATTTGAGAATTCGAATTCGTTTATTCCATAACTAATAAATATATTTGACTATTGATCATGTGCGCGTATATTACACATACACATACATGCAAATTCAGTCAGTAAATAACCAATGAATATCTTACACGTAAGGGCACGAAAAGTCAAGCACCAACTCCATATCTTTGACTGCTTTAGCGTTCTACTTCGTTAGATAACATATTGCCAGCTCCTGTAGATAAAAGCAGTCAATCTTTCGTTTGAAACAAACAAATTATTCAAAAAAAGCATATCATAATGCAGACAAGACTTCCCATCCTCACCAAACTCTACAATCCGTTGGTATACGGAGGAAGAAAAAGGGAATAAAACAAATGATCAACACAGCAGAATTGGTCCTCATCTGAATTGAAATGACTTTAACAGCCTTCATCACAGTTAAATTGCGCGACCATTTTCTTTGCTACAAGTACCATCTATAATCCTCAACCAAGGCAAACGACAACAAAACTGAAATTGATAATGGCGCAAACAATATCTTGGCTATGCGTAAGTTCAGCAGAGCACAACTTGAGATTAGAAACTAAGATATTGTGGAAAACAAATTCCATCTAATTCAACCACCAAATCATCTCAATCCTAGCCAGTATCCTATTTCATAGCCCTGTCCATAGAAAATCTAAATATTGAACAATTCGTTGGATATGTCATATATGCCCATCGATCTGTTAGAGATATAGTAGATATGCCCTAGATCCAATATCATATTTGATACCTTGAACATATTTTGTGAATGTCATTTGATATAAAAATATATGGCATTCGATATTCTTTTATCATTATTATTAATTGTTTGATTAATTTGATAAGGTCCTTGATTAAATTTTGAGATTTGTCATCGTGATAGAGATTATGATAATGAGAGCAAAGTCTTTTACAATTTAATCTAAATTTGTTCTTGATCGTACGATTATTAATTTGGACATTAGTAATCCGGTTAGATCAATATTTATGTGATCGTCTTTATCGGATAAAGATTAGTTGATCTCATTAACTAAATAACATAGATAGATGATGCATATAGAGATATGATCATTGAACCGACTCATTGGATAATTCCTGATGGTTAGAATTACCATAAACTGTCAATAGGATATTTTCTTGAAGAATGTGATGTAACTATTTCCTTTTACTTGAGATCGTCATAGTAATTGACAAGTTATTTATTGTGCTTTGATACTAGACACCTATGGCCCTACGGCGATAGTTGAAAGGATATTGGGTACGATTAAATACTTGTAGAATTATGGATTGATCAAGACGGAATCTGTCAACTCTTGGTAATGAGTTTAAGCTCCATGTTGTCATGAATTATAAACGACCAAACTAAGACCTTGGCCAGGGCAATTGAATGAAAGAAGAAATGAGTTTCTTAGGTTATTCAATGGTCGATTATAATTGTCGTGAACATATAGTTGATCGCCTATTAGGATTTGACAGTTGAACCATATCCTAGGGTGATCCAGAGCTATAAGGACAGAAGGAATTACTACATTATTCTTCTACTGGTTCTTGAGAGTAAATTGTACACTTCATGCTATCCGGTCGTTAAGGAGTGTTGCTAGACGCCACCCTTGATTAGTATATTGATATGATTAATTTACTACCGGTTTAGTATTGAACCTATGGGGTCGCACACTAACGAGTGTTCTGATCTTTACTAAAGGATTAATTATTTTATTATTTGATAATTAAATTAAAGAATTTAATTAGTCGAATAAATCTAATTGTTAGTCCAAATGAAATATTATTATATTCTTTGCTAGCACATAGAATATAATTAATATTGTGAACAAATTGAAGTTTTCTATTTGGAACAGAAAATTAAACTATATCTCTTAATTGACACATATATATATATATATATATATATATATATATATATATATATATATATATATATATATATATATATATATATATATATATATATATATATATATATATATATATATATATATATATGTGATATATATAAGAATGCATATTAAATAAAAGATTGAAAATTGAATCCAATTTTAAATTGGATCAACTAAGTCCTTAAAGGACATGTCGGCCAAACAAATTCCATTTAGAATGGAATTGGATTTTTCCAAAAAAAAAAAGGAATTTGAGAAGGAAAAAACCACGTCTCCAACTTTTCCTTGTCCTATTGGCTCAATGATACAAGATCGTGTATATATATACAAAAACGTTCAATTTGTTCGCGGGTTTCATTGATCAAAAATTGATAGCAAGGATCGGTCGCGGTGTGGATACGCATAGAGTCTTCGCACTATCGAAGAAATTTTGAAAAGAAACTCTCTTCACCAGCTACGTCTTTGATCCGATCTTTGACACGTAAATAAATTTTAAACATGAGAAAATCTACCTAGGATTGTTATTGTCTTCCGCTGCGTGTTGCGAACACCTATACGCAATCCTTCAATGGTATTAGAGCCGTGGTTTATTGTGTCTAAAATTTATTTACGAAATATTTTAATATTATATTTGAAGAGTTCAAACCATAATAGATGTGCCTTATGCAATAGTTAAATCGTTTGAATGTTGATATTATTTTAGTATGGATAAAATGTGCATTCATATAACTATTGAGATCGTTCATAACTTTAATTTGAAATTTTGTATTAGATACAATGGGAATCTATAATATGTTACATGATTCTATTGTTAATTTAATTGTTATTAGTTCATGAGATGTTAATTAATAATAATATTCTAGCATGAATTCTTTTTATGTGATATATAAGATAAATATGTTAGAGGATGTTGAATTTTGTTTTAAGTCATGTGCTTGTTCATTACATAATTATGAATTATGTATTACATGTGATCTAAATTAATTTAGGACTAAGCATGTTGACAACTTGAATTAAATACACATGCTATAAAAGATTCGATCTTCGTGTTATAAAAAATTATTTTTGTAACAATTCCCTCTTACTAAAGTTTGAGTTCTTAAATAATAAAATATAAGATATTTTATTATAGAGCTATCCATCAAGGTAATTAATTTTACTTATTTCTTGTTTATAAGGAGCGGCCTGACTACCAGGAGACTTGTAGTTCGAGAATATGTTAAAATTATTTATTGCATTTGATGTATGGATTGAAAGAATTATTCAATGTTACACTAGACGCCTGGACTACCCGGGGGAGTATAAAATTTAATAAGTTCTTTGCTATCATGATGGTTGAACTCAACTATGCCAATAGGATCGACCTGACTACCAGGGGACTATTTGACATAGAGCTATTTAAGAAAATTGTATGAGGATACAATTGGTAAGAGTACCTACCTTTAAAATATAAGTGAGAAACGACTTGATTACCAAGGGGCTCATACATATTGTTAAAGGATTCCTTTACTCCACTAAAAGAAATAAAGATTGCGTAAACTATAAACTGGGTAAATAGTTTAAAATAATTAGTGAAAATACCATTTAGATAAAAGTCCATGTCTTTATGATATATGCAAATATGTTCTTATATTACTGCTTTTTCTTTTCTATATTTTAGATTTCTCAATATGTCTGCTATATCACTGCGTGTAATACTTGAGACCAGCAAGTTGGTAGGACCAAACTTTGATGATTGGTACAGAAATTTGAGAATTGTTCTCATGCATGAATAGCTTATTGATGTGATCGATAAGCCCGCCAAGGAAGTCCCAGATGTAAATGATGATGATGCTACCAAAATTTATCAGAAATACTTGGAAGAATGTCTTACTACCAAATGCATCATTCTCGCTTCTATGAATTCTGAACGGCAGAGGAAACATCAGGATATGGATCCAACTGCAATTATTGAACATCTTAAGAAGATGTTTGGTACACAAAGCAGGACAGCTAGATACCAACTATCTAAGGCTTTATTTGGATCCAAATTGACTGGAAACTCACCTCTTGGACCCTATGTCAATCATATGATTGATCTTATTGAAGAACTTGAGACGTTGGGGTGCAAACTGGGTAAAGAGCTTTCTCAAGATTTGATCTTGCAGTCACTACCGGAATCCTTTTCACAATTTTTTATTAATTTTAATAAGGGTTGTGATCTTCATGAGATGCTTAACATGTTAATTGATTATGAGAATCAACTCGCATCTGAGAAGAAGAAAGGAACTATCATGTTGGTTGGAAACTCTTCTAAGAAAAAGGGTAAGGGTAAAAGCAAACCCAAGAAAAAGCCTACTGCGCCCAAGGGTGGTGTGACCAAACCCAAAGGCAAAGAAGGCAAAGCTGACCAATCTGATGCTGTATGTTTCCATTGTAAGAAATTAGGACATTTGAAGAGGAATTGCAAAGAGTATCTTGCAACTTTAAAGGACAAGAAACAAGGTAAGACTTTGATGAAAAATATTTTCAAGGTTTCTTTAACTACTACTAATTCTTCATTTGGGTATTAGATACTGGCAGTGGTTATAACATCTGCAATATGTTGCAGGGGTTCCAGATAAGTAGAAAATTGAAGAAAGGAGAAATTAATCTACAAGTTGGAAATTGTGCAAAAGTTGCGGTCGTAGCTGTAGGATCAATTTCTTTAATTATGCCTACGGGCAAAGTACTTATGTTGGATGATTGTTATTACGTTCCTAAATTTGTTTCGAACATAATTTCAGCTTCTATGTTAGATAAACGTGGTTTTCGCATTAATATAGGCAATGGTGTTTGCTCTATTTATTATAGTGATAATTTATATGTGAATGGCTATCTCCAACATGATGTTTATGTCTTACCTAGTGTGAATGCTAATTCGATTATGCATGTTTCAAGTCTTAAGAGGAAAAGAGATGATCATGTAAATCAAACATACCTTTGGCATTGTAGGCTTGGTCATATTGGAGAGAAAAGAATTAAAAGTTGTACAAGGAAGGGTACCTTAACAAGTATGATTTTGAATCATATCCAACTTGTGAATCTTGTCTCAAAGGAAAAATGACCAAATCTCCATTTACTGGAAGTGGAGAAAGAGCTTCTGAATTATTGGGACTAATTCATACAGATGTTTGTGGGCCCATGAAAATTCAAGCTAGGGGTGGATATTTTTGCTTCATCACCTTCACTGATGATATGTCAAGATATGGATTTGTATATCTTATGAAACACAAGTCTGAATCTTTTGAAATGTTCAAAAGATTCCGTAGTGAAGTTGAGAAGCAGACTGGTAAAAGTATCAAAGTACTAAGGTCTGATAGAGGTGGAGAATATCTTAGTGAAGATTTTACCAGATATCTCAAAGAGAATGGGATTCTCTCACAGTGGACACCTCCAGGAACACCACAACACAATGGTGTGTCCGAAAGGAGAAATAGAACCTTATTAGATATGGTGAGATCTATGATGGGGTTCACTGATCTTCCAATAAATTTATGGGGATATGCTTTGGAAGCAGCAACATACTTACTTAATAAAGTTCCCACTAAGTCGGTCTCTACAACACCATATGAGATATGGAAAGTACGTAAGCCTAACTTTAAACATATTAAAGTTTGGGGTTGTCCAGCTTATGTTAAGAGACTACAGTCTGATAAACTTGACTCAAGATCTGATAAGTGTAGATTCATTGGGTATCCCAAGGAAACAAGGGGATATTATTTCTATCACCCTTCTGACCATAAAGTGTTTGTGGCAAGAGGAGCAGCCTTTTTAGAAACAGAATTTCTTTTGGAAGGAAATCATAACGGAGAGATAGAACTTGATGAAGATCAAGAGACTAATGAATCAACTCAATATGAAGATCATGAGACCCAAGTTGAAGAACCTTTATTGGATGTTTTGAAGTTGCCAAGGAAATTGCCATCTTCAACAGTTGAAGTTCAAGAACTAAATGAAGTTCAAGAACAGGTTAGTGAACCAGTTCCAAACCAAATTGAGCAACAACGAAATCCAACGCAAGGTGAACAGGTTGTACAAGTACCTCTTCGAAGGTCTACACGAGAACGTCATGTACCAACTAGACTAAATTTATTAGTACAAGATGATTTATCAAATGAGGTTGATCATAATGATGATGACCCTAAGACCTATGAAGAGGCTATACAAAGTTCTGATTACGAGAAGTGGCAAAAGGCCATGGAATTCGAAAATGGAATCCATGAAGGAAAACAAAGTATGGACTTTAGTTGAACCTTCAAAGGATATAAAACCTATAGGTAGTAAATGGGTTTTTAAGAAAAAGATTGGAGCAGACGGAAAGGTGGAGACCTACAAAGCACGTCTTGTTGCCAAGGGATATCGTCAGAAAGAAGGAGTCGACTATGACGAGACTTTCTCTCCCGTGGCAATGCTCAAATCTATTCGGATTTTGCTTGCTATAGCAGCATACTATGATTTTGAAATATGGCAAATGGATGTGAAAACAGCTTTCCTTAATGGTGAGCTAGAAGAGGATGTGTACATGACACAACCTGAAGGTTTCACATCTTCGTCTGATCATAATAAAATTTGTAAGCTACAAAGATCTATTTATGGATTAAAGCAAGCTTCTCGAAGTTGGAATATTCGATTTAACAAAACAATTGAAAAGTTCAATTTTGTTAGATGCGAAGAAGAACCTTGTGTGTACAAAAAGGTTAGTGGGAGCACAATTATATTTTTAGTGTTGTATGTTGATGATATATTGCTCATAGGGAATGACGTACCGGCATTACAAAATACCAAGATTTAGCTATCTGAACAGTTTTCCATGGAAGACTTGGGAGAAGCAGCTTATATATTATGAATAAAGATCTATAGAGATAGATCTAGGAAGCTGCTTGGACTTTCCCAGTCTTTGTACGTTGATACTATCTTAAAGAGGTATAACATGGATAATTCCAAAAGAGGCTATCTACCGATAGGCACTGGAATTTCTCTCAGTAGGGAGGATTGTCCTAAAACACCTGAAGAGAGAGAACGCATGAGTAGGATCCCGTATGCTAGTACAGTGGGAGCTATCATGTATACCATGACATGTACACGTCCTGATGTGGCTTATGCACTTGGAGTGACTAGCCGATATCAGGCAAATCCTGGTGAGGAACATTAGAAGGTGGTGAAGACCACTCTTAACTACTTAAGAAGGACTAAAGACCAATTCCTCATCTATTAAAATTCTGAGTTGAAACTTGAAGGTTATACTGATGCAAGTTTCTCTTCAGATAGGGATGATAGCAAATCTATTTCTGGTTATGTATTCACCTTAAATGGTGGTGCAGTGAGTTGGAAAAGTTCCAAACAAGCTACGGTAGCTGATTCAGTGACTGAAGCAGAATATATAGCAGCTAGTGAAGCTGCTGAGGAAGCTGTATGGATGAAAAAGTTCTTAACCGAACTTGGTGTGGTTCCTTCAATGGAAGGTGCGGTTCCATTGTTGTGTGACAATACTGGAGCCATTGCTCAAGCAAAAGAACCAAGATCACACCAAAGGTCCAAACACGTTCTGCGAAGGTATCACTTGATAAGAGAGATCATTGAACGTGGAGACATCGAGATTCAAAGGTTGATGGAAAGGAAAATGCTGCAGACCCATTCACTAAAGCGCTTGGAACAAAGGAGTTTGACAAGCACAAGTGGAAATTGGGGATGAAGTACAAGAGCGATTGGCTCTAGTGCAAGTGGGAGATTGTTAGGGATATAGTAGATATGCCCTAGATCCATTATCATATTTGATAACTTGAACATATTTTTGTGAATGTCATTTGATATAAAATATATGGCATTCGATATTCTTTTATCATTATTATTAATTGTTTGATTAATTTGATAAGGTCCTTGATTAAATTTTGAGATTTGTCATCGTGATAGAGATCATGATAATGAGAGCAAAGTCTTTTACAATTTAATCTAAATTTGTTCTTGATCGTACGATTATTAATTTGGACATTAGTAATCCGGTTAGATCAATATTTATGTGATCGTCTTTATCGGATAAAGATTAGTTGATCTCATTAACTAAATCACATAGATAGATGATGCATATAGAGATATGATCATTGAACCGACTCATTGGATAATTCCTAATGGTTAGAATTACCATAAACTGTCAATAGGATATTTTTTGAAGAATGTGATGTAACTATTTCCTTTTACTTGAGATCGTCATAGTAATTGACAAGTTATTTATTGTGCTTTGATACTAGACACCTATGGCCCTAGGGCGATAGTTGAAAGGATATTGGGTACGATTAAATACTTGTAGAATTAGTGATTGATCAAGACGGAATCTGTCAACTCTTGGTAATGAGTTTAAGCTCCATGTTGTCATGAATTATAAATGACCAAACTAAGACCTTGGCCAGGGCAATTGAATGAAAGAAGAAATGAGTTTCTTAAGTCATTCAATGGTCGATTATATTTGACGTGAACACATAGTTGATCGCCTGTTAGGATTTGACAGTTGAACCATATCCTAGGGTGATCCAGAGCTATAAGGACAGAAGGAATTACTACATTATTCTTCTACTGGTTCTTGAGAGTAAATTGTATACTTCATGCTATCCGGTCGTTAAGGAGTGTTGCTAGACGCCACCCTTGATTAGTATATTGATATGATTAATTTACTATTGGTTTAGTATTGAACCTATGGGGTCGCACACTAACGAGTGTTCTGATCTTTACTAAAGGATTAATTATTTTATTATTTGATAATTAAATTAAAGAATTTAATTAGTCGAATAAATCTATTGTTAGTCCAAAATGAAATATTATTATATTCTTTGCTAGCACATAGAATATAATTAATATTGTGAACAAATTGAAGTTTTCTATTTGGAATAGAAAATTAACTATATCTCTTAATTGACATATATATATATATATATATATATATATATATATATATATATATATATATATATATATATATATATATATATATATATATATATGTGTGTGATATATATAAGAATGCATATTAAATAAAAGACTGAAAGTTGAATCCAATTTTAAATTGGATCAACTAAATCCTTAAAGGACATGTCGGCCAAACAAATTCCATTTAGAATGGAACTGGATTTTTCCGAAAAGAAAAAAAAAGGAATTTGAGAAGGAAAAAACCACGTCTCCAACTTTTCCTTGTCCTATTGGCTCAATGATACAAGATCATGTATATATATACACATATCATTAAACACAAAGAGAGATACAGAAAGAGACAGAAACACGTGAGAGTGGCAAAGAATACAAGAAAATTAGTTTTCTTGTTCTTTCACGGTTTAGCTGCGGTTTTTGAGAAAAACGTTCAATTTGTTCGCGGGTTTCATTGATCAAAAGTTGATAGCAAGGATCGGTCTCGGTATGGATATGCATAGAGTCTTCGCACTATCGAAGAAATTTAAAAAGAAACTCTCTTCACCAGGTACGTCTTTGATCCGATCTTTGACACGTAAATAAATTTTAAACATGAGAAAATCTACCTAGGATTGTTATTGTCTTCCGCTGCGTATTACGAATACCTATACGCAATCCTTCACGATCTACTTAGGGCCACGAGATTGTGAAGATCGAAATACCATACCTTTTTCTTCCCTTCACCACACAACGCTCCACCTGATCAATTTTCTTCCTCAATCAAAAGCTGAGATTGATGTTTGGTGCCGGTCCTGAATTTTTCCAGACTCTCACAGTTGAAAGATTTTTCCATTATTGGGTTCAATGAGTTTAAGGAACTTGGAAGGGGAAGTTATGGGGAAGTTCAAAACTTAGCTTCAACTCTATAGTGATAAAATATACAACTTTCGGTTATTTTCACGGTCTGAAAATAAAATAAAAATTAAAAATGGAGCTTCAGATTTTTAAAAACAGAGGAAGGTGATTTTTTGTACTGTTGGGCGTTGGGAAGGGAGTTTTCATGCTCCTCTGCGTCGTGCTCCTCACGCGGGCTACTGATTAGGACCAACTAACGCTACATGGGTATGATCAATGATCAAATATGTTTATTAATTATGGAAAAAACGAGTTCGACTGTTCAAATGAAAAAATTATAAATATGTATCGATTTTTAAAAAATCCAACATGTTTAAGTGGCCAGAAAGTTATTTCGCCTTAAAATCCGCCGCTTTTCCACTTACCCTGAATTATTGAATCTCCAAAAAAAGGAAAAAGAACATCTACATATGCTATGTGTTAGTTAATAAGGTTTCATGTAGAAAATGCAACAATAGGGGTGGTGGCGCAGTTGGCTAGCGCGTAGGTCTCATAGCTTCTAGAAATCTTGAGGTCGAGAGTTCTTCTTTTATTTTGCTTAAAAGTGCTTCACCTTTTCCTTTTTTATCTTTTTCAATTTCCTCTTATACCTTTTTCTTTTTGTTCCGATAAATGGCTGCCTTCTTAGTTACCATGAGGCTTTTGCCTTCGATGATGAGGTTGAGATCAGAAAATAATGAGATTTCAATCCAACTCTTGCCCATATGTGGGATTCTCAGTGTTGCGCACTCGTTACTAATGTCAAGTAGTTTAGTGTTGACAATTCTCCCTATATAGGTTGCACTGGAGTGGAAAATTGGCAATACAAAAACAAGCAGCAATATTGAATTACAGCCACATGGGGCTCTTGAGGAGAAGTTACAAGGTAACACGCAGAAATTGGATAGAATTACAATTCAACCTCAAATCAGTTTTGATGGAGAAGCAAATGGTTAAATCTAGAATAAATATTGGAACGTAATTATTTGTCCCTCTTGTTCTTTCTCAGCATTTCGCTGGGTGTTGATATAGTATGTTATACATAATCAACCCTCAAAATTGCCTATGACTACAAGTCTACAACTATGCTACATAGAATCATTGAGGAATCAAAGCTAATATCTTCCGTGCATGTATGTAGAGCAAACAGCAGAAGTATCTGAAATCCAAAGCACAATAATGTTTTGGAAGTATCAAAAAGGGAAAACAACCCAGCAGTTGCTTCAGCTAGGAGCTATCTCACACTGTTGGGAGTTTTAGCCTTGTTTAGATTGGCAAGTTCTTCTATGAGCTTTCTCTCTTCACTGCTCAACCGTTTGGGAATCTCTACTTGCACTCTCACCAATTGATCACCCCTCATATTCGGTTTGCTGAGGTATGGCACCCCTTTTTTGGCCATCACAAGTGTTGTCCCTGGCTGGGTACCTGATGGAATCTTTAGATCAACCATTCCATCTACTGTAGGAACCTTCATAGTTGTACCCAAGATCGCATCAATATAAGAAACTTTGCAATTATAGAGGATATTGGTGTCGTCCCGTTTTAGTACAGGATCTGGGAGAACTTCAATCATGACAAAAAGATCTCCAGGGGGTCCACCTCTCCTTCCTACATTACCTTCTGAACGAACTCTTAAACGGCTACCTGAATCTACACCAGGTGGAACTTTCAAACTAATGCGCTTTGACTTCCTCACTCTGCCATCACCATTGCAGGTGCTGCAAGGAGTAGAGATCTCTCCAGTCCCTCCACAAGCAGAGCATGTTGTCACCTGCTGGAAGACACCCAGTGGGGTTCTTGCTGACGAAACAACCTGCCCTTGTCCACCACAAGTATTACATGTCGATGGTTTAGTCCCAGGTTTTGCACCTGATCCATCACAGGTGCCACAGGTTTCAAGCCTGCTTATTTCGATCTCCTTCTCAACACCAAATACAGCGTCTTTGAAATTCAACACCAGATTATAGCCCTGGTCTTCACCTTCGGTGGCTCGGTTCCGTGAACCTCTGCCTCCCATACCCATGCCACCCATACCACCAAAGCCGTCGAACAAAGACTCGAACAAATCAAAGGCATTGCTAAAATCCTATGAATAAAGAACAATACGTCAAGATTACATGGGCAATATAACCATCTGCTACTATTGCTAATTTTCTCATAAAACAAGAAATTCTCACCCCCATGCCACCCATGCCAGCTCCTTTAAGGCCAGCCTCCCCGTATTTGTCATATATGGAACGTTTCTCATCATCGGACAAAACCTATAGCAAAATAGTATATGCCATAAGAAGTGATTGCAATATTCTTCCATCATGGTCGTCACTATTCAGTCACCTTTTAAAAGCACACAAGGCATCAAGAGAAATAAAACTACCTCATAAGCATTGCTGATCTCCTTAAATTTCTGTTCAGCTCCAGCTTCTCTACAACACGATAAACATGAATGCACATAAGGATCTTACATACTGTAAAAATAAAATACCACATTAAAAATAACGGCGCACCTTCATATGAATATACACTTACACATGTCAATAGGAAACTAAAGCTTGTAACTTACAACAAATAACACTTAATAATAATCTTGAACGTCTCACTTTTATTCTTTTTCAGAAGATAGATTTCACTAGTTGGTGTGACCTTTCCAGTAAAATGCTCCATAGCAATTTCATTTCTTTGATCAGTTACAGAGATCAATGACCAAATACTTCAATTGTTATTGCAGCCCCGCCTTTCTTTTTACTAATCGAAAAAATAACCCTTAGATTTCATGGTTGGAATCATATGAATATGTTCTGCTAATTTCCGTGTATTTCAAACATATTGCAGAAGCAACAACAACCACGCCCAAGTCCTAAACAAGTTGGGGTCAGCCATATGAATCTTCATGCCTTTCATTAAGCTCGGCTCATAACATCATCATCGCCAAACTAAAATAAAGTGCATGTACGAAAAGATAATATATATAAAAATAATAATAATGATAATAATAACAACAATAAGAATAGAAGGTCTCTACCATGTCTAAAACCTATTCCCAACTAATAAGTATCACCTATATAGATTTTCCTCTTCAATTGTGCTAAGTCTGTATTGATTCCACGGATTTGTAGGTCGGCCTACAAATCATTGGAATCACTGCAGACTTAGCTAGGCCAAAAGACCTACAAATCCTTGGAATCAATGCAAACTTAGCTAAAGATAGTACATAATGGAAGAGGAAAATTCATACAGGTAAACTGTAAAAAACATGCTAGTAAAAAACAATTAGTGGCTTTTCATGTATAGAGACAAACAATTAGTGTAAGGACACAATATTGTGGTTTTTCAAATAACGATGAGACATATACCATGGCAATACCTCGCAGCAGCAACTTGCAGCATTTTCAGAATGTACCCTCTCAAAGATAAAAACACAACCTGGATCTTCTCTCTAGACAAGATCTGCTAATTTACGGTAGATTTCACATGTCCACTCCAAAATAACCAACCTAAGAAAATCTCAATGAATCCATCTTCCCCCATAACTATACCTTAATTTCTGAACCATCACTTTCTACTATTATTTTCCGCACAAAAGAAGGGGAAAAACAAAGTTGTAAAGAGGTCAATCATCTGATCTTGAGCGGGTAAACGTGATCCTTCGACAAGATACAGAAGTAAATTTTAAAGCTAGAGAAAAAGCTAAGTATGTACTACTCCATTTCATTTTTCAACAACAAGACCACAGTAGAAGGCATCACATCTCATATTTACAGGAACTATAAGCAAAATCCATGAAAGAATTCAACCAACTGATCTTGAATAGGTAAACATGACTCTTCAACAAGATACAAAAGTAAAGTGAAAGCTAGAGAAAAGGCCAAATATGTACTACTTTATACCATCTTTCAACAAACCACAGTAAAAGCATTCACAACAGAATTCCAGGAACTATACTTACTTGTTCACATCAGGATGATAACTCCTTGCAAGCTTTCGATATGCTAAAACAACGAAAAAAGGGAGAATTAGGAACATAACATGACATCCAACAATGTACGTTTTTCAACTACTTGGTTCTAAGAGCAACCTATATATAGTTCTAAACTACAGTCACAATTCAAAGATACAAGTGACTAGCAGAAAATAGTTTGAGTATGTAAATGAAGGTGGTACTCACCATTTTTTATTTCTGACTTGCTAGCATTTTTAGATACACCAAGGACATCATAGTAATCCTGTGAAATATGTAACAACATTCAACCAGCTTTACTATGCATATTTATTTACCAAGTCGCACACACACATAAATGTAACTCGTATTCTGATCACAGAATCACAATCTACGAATGGGTTTTGCATCCTGCATAGCATCTTACTTTTTCAGCTCTAACAACTAATCGGGTCCCCCTCCGTTGATATTGATTCTTGCTTGACACTGAACTGAAAAGTGCTTGCAGGGAATCTTGACAAAAAAGGGTTGAACTTGGGGATGCCAATGCCCTTATCTTGCTTGAGAAACTGCATAGACGATAACAAGGTCAAGTGTGGACAGTTACCAGGTAGATACGGGAGTCATCTCTTGAGGTAGAAAACATGCCAATTATCCATAAGCTTATTAAGTAGAAAAGGTACAATTTACAAAAAGAATTTGAACTTGCGCCTAACAATAGGGAAGAATCAATGTTCAATCCTCTGTTATGTCATAAAGGCCAAAATAGCAAGTATGCGCTTATGTGCATAAAAAGACAAGTCAAGTTCTAACAAGCATGGCTGATCAAATTACAGAGGGGCTCCTCCAAAAGAGAACACGTGAACGACATACTTCTCCTTACTTTTTGGATCAACCATGGGATTGGGCTGGATCCATGTTTCATTTGTCTTTCATGCATAATTCATTAGGGAATAGGCTGTAACATTAACCAGGCATTATAAAAAGATCAGCGCAAGAATGACTTGACAACCTATGAGAGTTTTAAAATGTTGAAATGAGCACATTCAGCAAAAAGGTGTGGGGTTTAACAGGTAGATACACAAAAAATAACAAATATCAGTTGTCACAGCTAAAGCAGAAACATTTCCAGAAATCCATAAAATTTCGCAAGCAAGCACAGTTCATATACAACAAATAAGTGATTGCATTCAAGAATCCCCTAGCACGACGCACCAAAACGGAGATGCTGTTAATTTATTGGTAACATAAGATTTTGGCAGAAACTGAGGCTGAACTCCCCACTGGGCGACCCATGTGCTTCCACAAGGTATGATTGCCATCCAATTTACTGCAAGTACATCAAACATAACGTCCAATAAGTTTCAATGAGGAACACATTGCAAGTTAAAGTACAGCACTTAACAACAACAACTACCCAGTATAGTCCCACAAAGTGGGGTCTGGGGAGGGTAATATGTAGACATGCCTTATCCCTACCCGAAAGGGGAGAGAAGTTGTTTCCAATCGACCCTAGGCTCAGGGAAGGAAAGGAAAAACAAAAACAAAAACAAAAGAGCATTAGAATAAAAGGACAAAAACAAAAGTACAGCACTTAAAGCTTTCTGAATTTCTGATAGAGGTGGTAAACTGGTAATAGAATAAAAAGGACAGATTTTTTCTGCTAATCCACAAGAAGATAGGCAAAGACGCAAAGGGGGAAAGATCCACCTTAATTTACAAAAGTGGAAGTGATTGAGAATCTATAGCTACGTACAGTCACACGAGCACAGTCGATTTGCTGACACCGTTTAACGAATAACGTAAATACAGATAGTAATCACCTAAGAAAGAACAATTTGAAATAGAAGAGCAGTCCTACCCCACCCCACGTCCCCACCCTACCCCCAAAGCAAAACATTACTCTGCACCAATTCATGGCTAGTTGCAGAGGCGGATTTAGAGTGAAGTAACTGAGTTCCCGGGAACCAGTAACTCTATTAAAAATTCCACTAAATATTTATAAATATCTAACTAGGAACCCAGTTATTATTGTATATAATTTTGATATTAAGACAGGAACCCATAAACCTTAAACCCTGGATCCGCCTCTGGTTATTTGTGCGAAAATCGAAATTAGATGTCATTTATCATACCCCCATGGTTTGAATATAAACACTTTCCACATTGGTATATATATTTACTGGCAAATACAAGACGTCTAAAGAGCTGGTATTAACACAGACTTAAATGAAAAAGAGAAAAGAAAAAACACAAAATTAAACGCATAATATAGTAAGCAAATAGGATAGAGTTGAGATTTTTAGAGCAGAGCGTAGTAAACAAAAACCGTAATTGTCAACCATACAAAAAGAAAGCAAATACGCATAGTGTGTTCGTTTATCTATGGCTTTACTCAATACAATTAGAGTACAATAACCTACAAAAGACTGAACTAGGTAGCGGACCTGTGACAGAGCTATTTGGCCGGAGCTCTGTGATAAATACGTGCACCGAGTGGCCGCTGAGGCAACGGAGACGGCGGCGATAGTGTGGTGGTTGAGAGTCGAGAGCAGTAATTGAGAAGTTATGCTTCTGGAAAGAGCGGAAGATGAGGCTCCGAAGAGACGAGAGAGGAAAAGGGGTTTCGAGAATACCAACCAATCTGCAGTTATACCACTAGGCTTCAATAGTGGTTCGCTGTTAAAGGGCACATGTTAAACTTCTGTGTCTGCCTTACCAATTCAATAAATATCTGGCCCATTTTCGTAAATTATTAATCTTAGATGAATTAGAAACGTGATTACTAATATTTTAAATAATAATTTTATACATCTGACAGCTTATATATGATTTTTAATCGACTTTAATATTTTTTATTTTGTTATACATTTTTATATATAAACAACAACAACAACTATCCAGTATAATCCCATAAAGTGAGGTCTGGGGAGGGTAATATGTAGACGAGCCTTACCCCTACCCGAAAGGGCAGAGAGGCTGTTTCCAATCGACCTTCGGCTCAGTGAAGGAAAGAGAAAAAACAAAAGAGCATTAGTAAGTCCAGCAGAAATAGCGTAAATAATTATTTAAACATAAGAACCATAAATAAAATAGTTGCAATAATATCATACAGTAACTAGCATAAATAACTATCATAAGAGAGACACAATCCAAAACACAAATCATCTATAGATGCCCTGCCACGCCTCACCCAACCCTGGGTGATTACACTTTTTATACATAAGCAATATCAAATTATTTATGTATTTACAAGTTTTAGTTTTATGTTTTTGATCGGAAGATTATATGTGAAATTAGCGCAGCGAAGCGCAATAATTTTGCTCTCCTTTTGCCTAGTTGAACCCAAAGTAATGGTGCGACCTGTCTGGCATTAATTCGGATTAAATTTGTATTAGTATTTTTTTTCTTCTTTAGGTAAAAGATTAAGTTTATATCGCGTTTAGCCCAAATGAAACATTACTATCCTATTGAGCTTTCAAGGGGACATCTTGGTAGTTACTAGCAGCCAAGATGCACCATTTGAATCATAGTGTTATGTGTTCAATTTTCAATAACTCAGTAGAATTTTTTCTACTTTTTATTTACTTAATTACTTTAAATATTATCCTTCTCAAATAAAACTTCCATGTTATAGAAAATATTATCCTTCTCAAATAAAACTTCCATGTTATAGTTACTATTGATCCAAAATTTAGATCTAGATTTAAATAATTAGATTTTCTAATAAAATAGAGTTAATCTTAGTCAACATTAAAATCCAAAAGTGTCTTACCCAATTTTGTAGTGAGAGATCGCGGATATTGTCGGTGTAACAATAAATGGTGACACTACTGTCATATTCAATGATTAAAAAATAAAGGAGGTAGCATTAAATAGCAATGCATGTCATTTAAGTAAATAAAAGCATGCGAGTCACCCGAAAAGGGTGAGATTCTTTGGTATTCTTTTTTACAATGATAAATGATTGATGAATCTTTGAATATTCCGATTTTTTTTTTTGAATTGTGGGAGAAAAGTTAGATACAAATCTGAGGAAAATGTGTATTTTATATGCGTATATAATAAAGCAAATATCTTCAGAGAATGTCAATGTGTTATCTCTTACAATGAGTGTCCAATTCCCCTCTATAACTACATATCTTTCTATTTATAAGGGCACATGGGCCACAAAAAACCTAATAGTACATATTAGAGGAATATTCACTGAAATATTCTCTTTAAAGTCTTATTTCTAAAACTAGACGTTACTACTCTGTTAAAGGGAATACTCGTCCTTGTCCTAGTCCTCGACTTCCGTTGAGTCCTCAACCTCGCCTTCATCCTTTGTTGATATCAAATTGATGACATATGGCTCCCTTCGAAGACTCTCTTACTATTGATTGAGCTCACATATAATCATGACCATCTTTAGCTCATACAGTTGTCCTTCTCTTGTTGAGGTCATATTCGTGGTCGAGTTCAATGAGCAGATAACAGTGTTCATGGTCGTCTTTGTGGGAGAGTTCGCTAAGCGGATAACAGCGGCTCGTGATCGTCGTGACAAATAAACAATATGGATCTTTTTGGACCGCATATTTCTAATCCCTAAATTTCCCAAGTGGTTTGCTGGAACCATCTGGTCCAAGAAAAGAAGTGAAGTCATGCGTCATAATGACACCATTCCCAAAGCACTACGTCGATTCACGCGTGACCTTTGATTGGCTCTGCCATTTAGATTTTAGTGCCAATTATGATTAACCGTTTCGAGTTTGGTTCCTTAATCTCTATAAATCGAGATTTATTCAAACTTTACTTCCTCTCATACCATTCTTGCTCTTCATAAATCCCGCTATTTTTCTTAGGTCTTCTTTGCCTTCTGAACCTTAACTTTCATTCACACTCTCATCTTCTTATAAACTTCATAACCATGTCTAATCTTCCTTCTAATTTTGGTGAATAGAGTCACGCCATTCCATTGGTTGTTGTGTCCCCTGCTCACAGGGAAGGTGTCATTGCCATTTTTGAGAATGAAACTCTTCCTTCAATGGAGGATATCATCTCTCGTAATCTTGATGCTAGATCCGATTTTCAATGGTCTCCGGTAGTGATGACCGAAAAAATTACATCATCGATGACGTCTAGGCACTTGGCTAAATTCAAAGCCAAGTTTAGCCTGCCCAGTCATGTGGAATTAATTCATGCTGGTGAAGACGAAGTGCATGTTTACCGTCTTAGGTATTGTGCAATATATGCCTACTCGTTCACCATTAGCTACTCGTTCCCCTTTCTCCCACTAGTGGAGGAGGAGTTCTGTCGTCATTACGGTGTTTTTCCTACTCAACTCACCCCCTATGTTTTTAAGGTCATCAAGATGTTATCAAAATTCGCCAAACTTGTCGGGGTCGAGGTCACAATGCGACACTTGGTGCATCTGTTCGCGCCCAACTTCTCTAGAGGGACGATATTGAACCTTTGACATTGTAGGGCCAAGTGTTTGGTAGTGAAGATGGATGATAAGGGTAGTAGGCAGTTCTAGCTCAACTACTTCATTGTTAAGACCAAGCCATTGCGGCTTCCCTGAGGCCTGGAACCATACACGTAAGCATTCTTGTTTTCAGGTTTTACCCTTTCAAATTCTTTTTGTTGATTTTGAGTTGATCAAGTATTCCTTCTTCTCTTACAGCCTCTAATTGTCCTCCTCCTTTGACGGCACGTTCCGCCAATTGGGTTAAGCAGGTCCTCCCATATACCGTGGGGATTCATGACCGTCCGAGCTTCATTTAGAAGTTCAAACCAGCCTCCCATCGATAGGTAATCTCTTTTTTCTAGTTGTTGTCAAGTTTTGTATTGGCTTATGTCGTTGTAAACTATTACGCTTCTTCTTTTTTAGGTTCAGTTAGGGGGCTACGAGAAGGAACAGGGCTCCCGTGCCAATGTTTAGGAGGATACGGCTGCTACGTGAAGAAGAGCACAAGGGTCGTGACATCACCTAGGTGGCTAATTGGCGGGTAGATGTTACTAAGGTTCGATTGACATAATTGGGATTTATACTATAACCCTTGCATAATTTTACCCACTCTCGCACCTCTCGGTAGAGAGAGTGATTTTGCCCAATTGACTCTCTCGAGATCAAATGGGTAGGCAAATTAGATCAAGCAACTAAGGTTCAAGTAGAGTGATTACTCTCGAGGTTTAACCCGTTAATTAGGACTATCATTTCTCATGAGTCCATCCCAATTCCTTGTTGGGACAATTTTGGAGACATAGACTCTCTTTCTCAAGAAGAGTCAAATCCACAAAGCTCAAATCAGTGTTTGTAACCACCAATTCATAGATTAAAACATAAAATCAACCCAAATAGCAAATACCCATAGTCAATATAACCCTAGATGGCAACACCTTTCATTTACCCACACTAGAGTTGAGCCACAACCCTAGCTAATGGGTTTAGATACTCATGCTTGACGAAGAAAATAAATAAATACACGAAGAACAAGGCATATTAATTAAATGCTAAATGCAAATACAAGAATCTAATCGTTAATTTGAAGATAAGATGCCAAAAATGGATACAAATCAAGTTCCCATGAGCGCAACTAAGTTCTCAACATAACAGATAACCTAAAAATGGTAAAAAGTAAAAATGCACAAAAATACCTCTACAGGATCCGTGCGGGCCGCATAAAATAAATCGCGGCCGCACTAGGCTCTTTGACTTCAATTCTGGGCTTCTCTGAACTTGGGTTCCACAGACCGCGTAGAACTGACCGCAGTTGCAAAGGCTTCCAGCGCGGAGCGCACAATCTTGATCTTGATCGCGGCCGCGCTGGCTTGACTTCTTGTAGATTTCATCTATCTGAATCCCTCTTCTGTGGACCGCACCAATTGGTAGTACGGCCGGGGAGCCTGCATCGCGGACTACGCAGTGTGTACCGCTACCGTGTTGCCTGAAGCCCATTCAGCCATCTCTGTGAACCACCTAGAGCGATCGCATTTGACTTTGTCGGTTTGCACTAGTCCTGCCTGCCCTCATATTGTTTTGTCTTTGATATTTGAGCAGGTTCCACTTCTTTTGAGCCAAACTTTGATATTTCGTCACTTTGTCGATCAAACTTGCAGTCAAGCACAACTTATGAGCCTTTTGGGACTATTTTGTAACAATTTATAATCAAACCATAGGCATGTAGGAGCATAAAACACGTTAAAATCCTTAGTTATCAACGTCCGAGATAGGATGGCATTGAAAATAGGGTCTAAGGTTTCGTGAAGCTACGACCAGGTCCATGGCCAATTTCTCGAGGTCTGGGTACATCATCTCGAAAACTACAAATGTTTTACTAATATAATAAATATGATATTGTATACATTTTTTCTTAAACCAGGATTGCACTTACTGCTACTTTGGAGACAATTAGGTAGACGAAGAGGTGCTCCCGAGGCTCGGGCTTCAAGAGCAAGAGTGGTGATGACAAGTAAGCTTTCAGTTCTTACGGTGCTTGTACACACTCGGGCATCCACTCGAGGTCGTTATCCTTTTTGAGTACGCCGAAAACCTATGACATCTATCAGGCGGCCGCCAGATGAATTTAGATAAGGCGGCAATTCGACCGGTCAATCTTTGGACTTGTGCTTCTTAGTAGTCAATTGCTCAGGTATCCCGTTGATAGCCTTAATTTGATCTGGGTTGACCTCAATTCCATGTTGCGATACTAAGAAGCCCAAAAACTTTCCCAATGCTACGTCAAAAGTGCATTTTTTGGGGTTTAGTTTCATTTTGTACTATCTTAGTATATCGAAAGCTCCCTTTAGGTGGTCGATATGATCCTCTACCTTAATGGATTTGACCAATATGTTGTGGATATATACCTCCATGGTTTTGCCGAGTAGGTCTTTGGATATTTGTAGCCAACCTTTGATAGGTAGCCCTTGAATTCTTCAATCCAAAAGTCATGACCCTATAACAATATATTCTCATGTAGGTGATGAACATAGTTTTCTCTTGGTCTTCTTCCTCCATGGGTATTTGGTTATAACCCGAGTATGCGTCTAAAAACTCAGCGGCTCGTGCCCTGTCATTGCGTCAATGAGTTGGTCTATATGTGGCAACTAAAGTGAATCTTTAGGGCATGCTTTGTTTAGGTTTGTGAAGTCCACACATATCCTCCATTTCCCGTTTTTCTATTTTACCATCACTGCATTGACGATCTATTTGGGGTACTTCGAATTCTGATAGAGCCGTTTACCAACAACTTTTCTACTTCCTTGTGGACGACCTCATATATGGTGAGGTTGAACATTTGTTGGACCTACCTTACTAGGGGATAAAAGGGGTCGACGTTCAACTTGTGAGTGCTAATCTCTTTGGGGATGCCTTTCATATCTGCATGAAGAAGGTAAACAAATCTGTGTTAGTTATTGAGAATTGACTAAATTTACTTGGTTCTCGGAGTTTGCAACCGATGTAGGCTATTTACTGAGGTCGCCATGGTCTAAATGTATGAGGTCGAGGTTATCTATGGTTGATTCTGCGGCTTCGACCATCTCGGGGTCCATAGTGACTTCCTTGGCTCTATTTTGTGGCGACATCGACCCTACTAATTGTTATGCTTCTTTTTCCTTGTCTTTCTTTTGGTGAATTCTTGTGATGTACATGGAAATTCAATAGTATTCTGTGTTGTTCCCCTCGTATGTTGAATATTCCCCAAGGTGTTGGGAATTTGACCACATGGTATAAGTCATAGGAGATGGCTCTCATGAGGTGTATCCATGGTCATCCCATTATGGCATTGCATACGGTGTCCTAGTCCATGATATGGAATATTGTCTCTAGAGTTACTCCACTAGTGAGAACGGGGAGTGCAATTTTCCCCAAAGTCTGTACAACTGCATATTTAAAGAAAGTTAATGTGATGGAAGGTAGAACTACCTTGTCTTCGAGTCTCATCTGTGTGAGGACTCAGGGATGGATGATTCACCCTCCACTTCCATCATCTACCATACTTCTTTTAACATTAGCATTTAAAATTCGTAAAATAATGACAAGTTCATCATTGTGAGGGAAAGTCAAATTGTCACCATCTGACCCGTCGAAGATGATACTCTCTTTGAGTCCATCATACCATTCGTAGGTGATCGGTCTTTTGAGCTTGTCGGTTGCAGTGAACTCGATGACATTGATATAGACTTCATCATTGCCACCAATAATCATATTGATGGTAAGAATAGTGAAAAGGGCTTTAGGGGCCTGGACGTTCTCGACCCATTACTAAGGTGTTCTTGCCTTGTCACTGGGCAGTTCTTTAAGGTGCCCTTGCTACAGTAGGTTCGCTACCTCAAGACTTAGGTGATGTGGTTTTTTATTGTTTGTCCACGTTCTTAGTGGAATTCACAAAGAGCATCTGATTTCCTGATACTTGGGTTGGAACTCATCTTTGGTGGTCATTTTACCTTCCTTATGAGCTTCTTAAGAGCATATACCACCTGTGTAGGTGAAATACAAAAATTATGAGCATATAACAAAAGGGGCAACCTCTATCGTTCCTATGAGTTCCTGATCTCTCCCTAGACGAGCTATCATTATAACAAAAAGGGGGGAATATGTGTACTGACATAGGACAGCTATCCTTCCTTGCCTAGCTGCGATACTGGATGATCTCTCCATATATTATCTCTATGTTCTTTCTTGGGCTCGGATTGTACTAAGGTGAGTCATTGAATTGGTCTATTGAGGTCGTCGTCGTCTACTCTGACCTCGGCACAACATGCATTATGGATTTCATCCCAAGTGGCTGGTGGATACTTTATTAATCGTCTCAGTAGTTTTCTGGTCGCTCTAGAAGCCTCTCTGCTCAACCCATTTTGTAAGGTTGTGATGGAATTCCTTCAAAAACATTTGATAAGGTCATCCTCACCCTGTTGAACCGGGCAAGGAAGTCCTCCAGTCTCTCTCCTAGGGATTGCTTGATGGCGAAGATGTCGTTTACTATTGTTTCAGCTTTCTTTCCCCTAACATGTGTCGTCAAGAACTTATCGACTATCTCTTCAAACATTTCTATGGAATGGGCTGGTAACTGTGAATACCATGTCAATTTCCCTTCAGTGAGAGTTTGCCAAATGTTTTCATCAAGATGGAGGACACTTGCTATTTGGTTAGGTAATTGCCTTTTGCAGCGATAACGTAGTGAATCTTATGATTTCCGGGATCGATCGTCCCATCATAGATTCTAAGATATGGGGCATCTTGAAGGTCTTCGGTATTGCGTATGGAGATGTTTCCTCTCCATATGGCTATTATATGAACCTATCGGCATCCCTATTTGGAAGCAATTTGGGGGTGCCATGTATTTTGTCTACTCGTTCCTAGTGCTCTTCATTTGGTCTCTGGGTGCCGTATTTTCGTTTTCCATTTCTTCCATTGTTTTCGGCACGACGGTGAGGATGTTGTCACCTGCATTGTCAATAACATTATGAGTATTACATGAAGGGGGAGGGTATGGTTGTTAATCTTGTTTGTCCCCTCGTTGTGCTGCATGGACTCTCATGGTTTCTGTGGTCGTTGATGAGCGTAAAATACAACATAAAATTATTTTGCCCTAGTCAAAGATAGTATTGTTTAATTATCGTCTCCGCGGGATTAGATTTAAAAAATGTTCGAATAATCTCCAGCTGATTACTATCCAGGAAAATTAACACTTGATTTGATGACTATTACTATGATTAACTACTAAAGTTTAAATGATTAACAATTGATTACAAAAGACAGCCTATGAGCAAAGAAGAAATATTAATGAGATAAATAAGGGTAATTGACTAGATAGGTGCAGGATAATTGACTCGGAATCCAATTCTTGACCTAGTTCACTCTATAATACTATTGATTCTCACGAATTCAACAGATAATCAGATTACACATGAAGGTAATGTTCCTCTTCCAATTAAACATTAACTTCAGTAATTAATCCAATTGAAGCACGGTATTCAACTGCATTAATAAAATAATGGTTATGAACTAAAGGGTAACTTCTTAAGAATATTTCCCTATTTTCTAGTTGGATTAGCAATTCAAGAGGCTCTTTTGATTACCTGTTTGAATCAAGAATTTAAACTAGAGCATAAGATGTAAAGCAATTCAATATCAAGCTCCTCTTTCAATTAAGCAAAATGAGAAACAACTCCACAATGCGAATTAGAAATCCATCAATTAATTCTAACAATTATCAAGAATAAGATCCCTAATCAAGTTATCAAAACACCATATTTGTCAACACCCTAATAGAAATTACTCCATACTAATGTAGTAAGACATCTCAATAAGGTTAAAAAAAACACCAATACTAACTATTCGATACAAACTAATGTATTGCACCAATTGTTGGTTGAAATCTTGATGAATTCTTGTGTCTTGTTGCCTTGGTAGCTTCTCAAATCTTTATTTGGTGAAAATCCTTCTAAAAATCATATTTTTAGTGTATTTATACCATGTAAAAATAAGTGCGAACGAAACTACCGTTTCCTAGCCGAAACAGGAGACTACTCTAACAAACGTGTACATGCGCGACGCCCTTGTGAGGAAGTTCATAAAGGTGATATTTTTTCAGGAATCAACAATTACACAGCCGTGTCATGCCTTGCGGCATATATGCGGTGCGACTGTGAGGTTTTCTCAGAGTAAATAGTTTTGTCCTCTTTTTGACATTCAGTTTGGTCCTCGACCCCCAAACATGATCTCAACTTAATTTCTTAGGCTTCTACTCATATTTCAAAGATCCAACTTATTCGATTTAGATCCAAATTACCTTAATAGCTCATAATCGTTTCATGCAAGGCATAAACATGTAATAAGTGTAATTTACCGTTATTTAAGCTCAAACACACATAAAATACAGTAATTATAGTGCAATATTATGACTAAAGTATGGTTTCTATCCAACCATCAACACCCTACACTTAGACCATTGCTTGTCCTCGAGCAATTAAACTGCACTTCACATAGGGACAACCTTTTCATCAAACAACTTCCCTAACACTTCATGAAAAAAATATTTAAAATAGACTAAGCACCATATCATAACATCCCAGCCTCAAGGCTCGACCCAAAAGCACCATACATTTTTCACAACCTATTCGTTACTCTAATGCAGAGGTCAAAGACTTTACCTTACCTTTGCAAATCATGTTCCCTCAAAATAAGAATAAAGAGTAGTTCCACACACAATAAATTCAAGAACAAATAGGAACTCAAGATAAAAAGAATTCACTCACTCTCAGAAATCAAATTCATGAGCCATATAGAATGTACCATAGGTTTGCTTATAGTGTAATACTCTGCTAATTGAGGTTATTCAGTTAAGGATCAAAGAACTTTATTGTGGTTGTAATATAGGCTGCATAACTAGTAGGATACATATGGATATAGTGACTATACCTCCCTGATCACTTTAATACATATACATTAATAATTCAAACCCCACACTTATGTTGAACCAAACCCCAACCTTCACAATATAACAACAGCAAGCTTCTAATTTCTTTATGCACAATCAAGATGAGAACTACCACTAGCAAGGAATTATCTTTTTTCTAATACATATACAAACTTTTTTTCTTTTCTTTCAAAGTTTCTTTTCTTCAAGCCAATTTTTTTTTCAATTTCTTACACGAGGCTCTCACAATTTTTCAACTAGTGCACCTTTCTCCATTCTAATTGGTTCTACTCAAAAACTCGATCATACGCCAGCTTAACTTTTAACAAGCTCATAATAAATCGAAGTGCTCAAGAGATGTAAAAGGTTGAAATAGATAGTCAATTCAAACAAAAATGGTCATACTTGTAGTGTGGTTGCCAAAAAAAATGATTACAGGCTCAACGAGACTAACTAAGATACATCACACTTAGGCGAGTCACATACATATAATTGGATCACAAAGAAATGTTTATATCACTTCTTAAATTGAACAAGACAACTATTTCGATATGCAAACACACGTATCAAGTTCTAGACATCAACTAACATGCATAGAATATCAATAAAAACCTCACTCACACATTGGTACATAACTCACTTAGGATTGGATCCATCCCGACTCTCTAGTCAAAGCAGTTAAGCAAAGTCGCAATCAACGAATTTAAGGCACTTATCTAAGAGTCAAGAACTGAGCCTAGGAGTCAGAACTAAGGTACTCACCACTCTCAAGGCATATGTAGTCAAGGAAAATTGCTACAAATTAGCACCGTGACTCAAGATTCTTTATTCCTATAAAACTGAAAAAATAACTACACCTAGTTCAAGTAAAACCCTTCAAAAAGAACCACGTCAAAATGAAAAACCAATGAAGAATTGTTACACACCCTAAGAAAGTAAAATAAAGTAAACTAAAAGATATATTTTTGGATTTTCAAATTTTTTGATTTTTTTTGTATTTTTCTCGTTCGACTTCAAACCCCTCAAGAAGCCGGTCGATAAAATTCATCCTCGGGAAGAGTCGAAACTAAACAATTAATTACTAATTATTAAGGCCAATAGAATTCAAAAGTTATAGTTTACAGACCATATTGTCTAATAAAGCAAGAAACAAATCAAACAAAGTCAATTGGCAAATAGAAAACAAACAAATACAAACAAATAAGTGCACCTCACCCAAGAAATTGCATTGTTCCCCATGCAAAACAGTAAAACAAGAGTGAAAAGGCAACTCCCTGAGGCCCGTGGCCTACTCCTTATCAACACCCTCAATGGTACGAAGGTACTTCTCATCATCGGAGGGAACAAAGTTTATCTCCTCGTTCGGTGGCATCTGTGCTTCATCTGCCTAGCCCAACCACTGTTGAGTGACCATGAAGAGGGGGTGGTCCTCCTGCAGCTCTTCCAAATCAGTCCCCCACCCCCGAGTAAAGAAAAGGCGCATATCAGCAAATAGCAGTTGCAATATGTCCTTGACACGAAGTAATCTCTGATCCATAAGAACAATAACAGAAGGGGGGGGGGGGGTCTTTCATAGCTGTGATATCAAATTCCTTGAGAGGCTGCATCATCGTAATCGCCTGGTCATAATAGAACTCCTCCTCCGCATAGTGAGTACTTAGAAGCTGAGTGATCATGCTTGGGAAATACAGACGGCAAGCCCCAAGTGGTCGTACTCGAGCCATGTGATCAAGCATAATCTTACCCAGATCAAACTTCATCCAAGTCAAGATAATATGAATGAGACACACCTTCAAGCGGAGATGTTAGTGTCGTTTTAGGTAGGCATGAGCTTTGCATTTATCAATCGGGGAATGACTCTAACAGGACGCTGGAAATTTCCCTTCTTCATATCTTTATGGAACTTATTAGAATCTCGCGTCCATGTGGCAAAAGAACTCGTGCCACACAACTAGTGTCTAATATCAGGATAGGGGCCGACGCAACAACCTCAGAACCAACTTGTGAGGGTACTCCGTGAATCCCATGATTTGATTGATTACCCATAAGGAAAAAGGAATTATCTTGCCTCTCACCTCTATTTCATACACCACATCTAAACTGGCCTCGGGTTGCCAGTTAGCACAAAAATCTTTGACCATGTTCACGTTCACCAACATATCAGGATGTAGCAAGCTTTCAAAACCCAAATATCTATTGTTGTAAATCCACGAGTACTTATTGGCTAGCTTGCCATCATTAATACTAACTTCCAGGTCAGGGCTCATTGCCGGAACAAAGGTCTGGTACCATATCCTAGCATGAGTTGGCATAGCCCCAATGCCATACTTATAGCCTGGTACTACATCCGCATCTAGATCAATGCGCTCCTCTTCCTCATCCACTGGGCGGGAGGAGGTGCTCGCCTACCTCCTCAACGGCTACTAGAGTCAACCTCGGAGGAACTTGTGTTAAAATGTTTGCTAGGATGGTGAGACATTGTACTTGCATAAGACGAACAAAATTAGCCACAACACTTAAAACAAAAATAAGACCAAACATGGTAATCACCCCACACTTATGTTATTGGCATGTTCACATGTACAATGTATATCGAGGACTGTCTCAGACTACCCATTAAAAGTACACCACAAGTAATCAACGACCCACCAAACTACCAATATTATAGTACAACAACATTACCACGATTTATACTAGTGTAAAATACAAAATCGAGAAGCTACACGAGTAACTACGGGAAGAAAAATAAAAAGTTATACTAATTTACTACTAACAAAATTAAGAAGCTACAATACAACACTACACAAGTACTTAGCATGAATCGGACACCCCAATTAACACCTAGCGACAAATTAGCATGGGGTGGTCAATCGATTAGCATTCGGGGCTAACACGTTAAAACTTACAACATAAGAACATGACCTCCCACCCCTCACTTATCATCAAGCAATATATTCCACAAAACACTTCCATTCTAAATTAGCAACACTAACACAATTCTATGTCACTAAGGTATTTCAAAAAACACATTGTGGGCAAACTTTTCACCAAATTATTTCAATGCAAAACGGGTCAGAACCACCATACGACCACATCAAACACACCAATCAACACAATCACATGATCATCCCATCTTCATAATAATACAGAGTGCTCAATTTTAACACAAAAATTACCATTTTCGGCAATAGTAGCACTCCTACCATATTTCACCATAAAATAACTCCAATTCCACCAAAACATACTAAAAATCTACCACAATCATAAGAACAATGAAAAGCCCACGAGTTTAAGCAAACATTTCGGCCAAAATATGAATATTACCAAAAAAAATTTTAAAAAACTACTTAGGTTAGAGATATTAGCTAAACTACTTAAAAGTACTACTAAAAGAGAAGAGATGAGAAAAGAGAACTTACCTTGTGAGTGATGGAAATGGGAGAATTTGAGGGGTAGAAATTTGAAGAAGAAGAGGAAGAATGGGGGATTTAAGTGTGAGTTCGAGAGAGTATTTGAGAAGAGAGTTAAAATAAGAATGGTAAAAGAGGGGTGGGACGGGTGTTAGAGCATATAATTGGGCGTCCCTTTTTTCGATTTTCAAAATTTTTAAGCAAAACTGGCCAAAAGTTACACTACCACGCCATTGGGTGCGACACTCCATGAAGCGCGGTACTAGGGATATTCAAAGACATGGAATTCTGTCAAAGGAGCAGTTTGTCCTGGCGTGGCGCCCCATGCAGTGCGTGGAATTCATGCTCATACCTGCTCAAACATTTATCAAAACTCCTAAACTCTAATAATCCCACACACTATAATTATCTAGCTATTTCACAAAAGCAAGCAAAAGGGTTAGAAGTAGTTCTGAGTTATAGTCATCAGCTTGACTCCGTCACTTAGGCTGATTTGTTCATGATATTAGGGGATTGCTTGTCATATACTCCAATAAGGTACGTTTTCAACCTGTGCTCGTTCACCTTAAAGCTTTCATTCCCTTCCTCATCTTGGATCTCAATGGCACCATATGCTGAGACATTATTCATCATATAAGGACATGCCTATCGTGACTTGAATTTTTCGGGGAACAACCTAAGTTTGCTACTCCCTCCATTTCAATTTATGTAAACTCATTTTAATGGGCTTGGCGTTTAAGAAAAAAGAGAAGACTTTTGAACTTGTGGTGTAAAATGAGGTACGTATATTTTGTGTGGCTATAAATTATTGCATGAAGGTAAATTGTTTCTAAATAAGAAAAGGAGTCATTCTATTTGGCATGGACCAAAAAGGAAATAGGTTCACATAAATTGAAACAGAAGGAATATTATATAGTAAGACTTTTCCCTTCATAAAACTCCTTTGACTTAATCAAGCGATCATGTTCTCCTTAAAGATTTGTGCATTTTCATATGCGTCCAATCTGAACTCCTCCAATTCGTTCATCTGTACCAACCGTGTTCACCTGCAAAACTAAGATCAATATTAAGCATCTTAATTGCCCAATAAACTTTATGTTGTATCTCAACAGATAGATGACACAATTTTCCATACACTAATTTGAACAGTGAAGTTCCTATGGCTGTTTTGAATGCATTTTTGTACGTCCATAGAGCTTCTTCCAACTTTATAAACCAATCCTTATGAGAATCACTAACCGTCTTTTAAGGAATTCATTTAAGTTCACGGTTAAGCACTTCAACTTCCCCACTAGTTTAAGCATGGTAAGGGGTTCCTATTTTGCGTGTGACCCCATACTTAGATAACAATGCAGCGAACTTCTTTTTCACAAAGTGCGACCTATTATTACTGGTGTCCCAAAGGGGGTAAAGATGTTCTTTCGTAAGAATTGACACACCACCGAGCATCATTGGTCCTAGTAGGGATTGCTTCAACCAATTTAGAGACATAGTCAATGGCTTCTAGTATACACTCATAAGAGTAAGATGATGGGAACGCGCGCATGAAGTCAATGCCCCAAACCAAAAATTTCGCATACCAGAATGGAGTTTAGTGGAATCTCATCCATCTTGCTAATGTTACCTGCACACTTCTCACATGCAGCTACATATGCATGTGCATCTTTGAACAAAGTAGGCCTATAGAAACCGGCTTTCATGACCTTTATTGCAGTGCGATTTTGAACATAGTGTCTTCCAGTTTCTCAATCATGGCAGTGACAAAGAATGTTTGCCATCTCTCCTTCAGTCACACACCTTTGAATCACACCATCTGCATAGAGTTTAAACAAAAAGGGGTCAACCTAAAAATAACTTTTTACATCACCTTGAAGCTTCCTTCTTTGATCACGAGAGAGGTCACGAGGCAACCATCCAATATCCAAAAGTTGGCCGTATCAGCATACCAAGGCGACCTTTCGGAGAGTACAACAACGCAAAAAATCTACTCATCAGGGAACTCTTCCTTATTTCAACTGTTTAACCAGAGATCTCTCAAGTCGAGATAGATGATTTGCGACTTGATTTTCTGTGCCATTCCTATCTTTGATCTCCAAGTCAAACCTTTTGAGCAACAACACCCACCGCATCAGACGCAGCTTGGACTCCTTCTTACTCAGCAGATATTTCAAGCATGAGTGATTAGTGTGTGTGAGCACGTGATTTTTCCCTAAGTAAATTATTCCCAAAACATCCAAACAAAATGATTTTTCTTTATTTATACAACTTTTGTGCATTTTGGTATCATTTTCATGATAATTGTTGCATTTTATTTTTGCATGTTAAGTTGTATAAAATACAAAAATATGCATTTGCGTTTAGAATTTAACTCCATATTTTAATGTTAATTAGGGGTCAAATTGTCTTATAACAAGGCATAGAAAATCACAAAAAAAAAGGTTCACTTTAGCATTTTTATTGCAAATTGTAGCAAATTAGTTTTAAAGTAATTTTAGGCCATTAATTAGTTTAGTTTAAAGTTTTATTTTTATTTTTACATCTTATGAAAATCAGAAAATACAATACAAAATTATAAATTGAAAAAGTAACAAAAAAGAAGTGAATAAAAAAAAGTGGAATAAAAAGGAAGAGGAATTAAAAGAATTAGTCTTGTAAGAATATTCAATGTTGGGCTTGTTTTGATTTAAATCCCCAACTCAATCCCAGTTCTACCCACGCCCAGGCCCACTTGTCACCTAAACCCGACCCAATCCCCATCGCCATTGAAACGACAGTGTTTTACGTCTTCAAATCTGGGCCATCGATTATCCCTAATCTAACGGCCCACCCCCAAATCACTTAAAAGTGTCTGAAAGACACTCACAAACCCTAGACATTTTCCTCATGTTAGGATTTATGCCGTTCACTAGAGGGGGGGGGTGAATAGTGAGGCATGAGAATATTGATAAATAATGCGGAATTAAAATTGCAGGAATAAAGTAAATACGGTAATTGAAATAATAAAGAAAGAACACACCGTATTTTATCCTGGTTCACCACAACCTGTGGCTAGTCCTGTCCCCGAGAGACTCTCTCGAGATTCCACTAACTTTGTTAAGCTTACGGGTGCCTAACAAACCGTTACAGTTGCTCGTAGATGTACACTCTACAAGACTTCGATTGCTCGAGGATACCGCACCCCAAGACTTCACCTTGCTCGTGGATACCGCACCACAAGACTTCACACACTAAGACTTAGGGTACTTAGCGAACCCGACAAATGAGAAGATATGTTCTTCTCAAACACCTTTCTCTTCTTACACAAGAACTCTCTCAAAAGAGTGGATAAAGAGATACAAATTTAGCTCTATGAACAACAAAAAGTTGTCTCTCAAATGGCTCAACAAAAGCTCTAAAATGATGTTCAAATATGATCAATATGTATATCAATATTGGGAGGTGTTGTGTGTTTAAAATCAGCTCAAAAGACCTCTTTTTATAGGTGAAAGATGGTGCATAACCGTTGCTTAATTGACAATTAATTATGCTGATTTTATGCTCATATAATCGATTATTTGATTTCACATAATCGATTATTTGTAACGTTAATAAAATCTGCCAGATTCTGCCCACACATAATCGATTATTTCATCCTGGATAATCGATTATGTGTGTAACGTTCCGAAAATCATATCGCTGATTTTTAGCCAGATAATCGATTATCTTATTTGATATAATCGATTATATTGAGACAGTGTCTCAAACGCTGGCAACGGTAATCTCATAATCGATTATACACATTTGGATAATCGATTGTTTGGTGGCAGTGTTCAAACACATAGGCCACGGCTACCATATAATCGATTATGCCTTATTGTATAATCGATTATTTACCTCCAGAATTTACAACTTACTTCAAAAACCATTTTGGTTAAGATGAAAACTTTAACAACATTTTATTTGAAGTATTTAAAATATATTTTATGATAAATATGATTTAATAAAATATTTTATGCATGTTTATGATGACCTAATGTTGAGCCAAAAGACGAGATAACTTAAGCGTTGCTCTTACATTGGTTCTACCTAACGACTAACGCCTTGGATCTTCGGTCTTTGAACATTTGAGCTCGTCTTTGGCTTGTCTATGCAATTCCGTCATCAATATGCTTCTCGCCATTTGATTGTTTGTCATATAGTATCGTAGTTTGACACTTGACTTTATTGTTTGTCATTCATCAAAACCTATACCTGAAAATCATGCTCATACAACCAAAGCACACATATTATAGATAGAGTGATTTTCTACAATTTCCCCCTTTTTGATAAAGACAAACAACAGGAGATATGCATTTTGAATTCCCCCTAAATTCATGCTATATCTCAACATAAAATTTTATGCAAACAATTCAATATAAACAATTCAATATTGTTCCCCCTTAATTGAATATTCCCCCTCAATTAAAGCATGCATATCGCCTATATTCTTCCCCCTTTTGGCATTAGCAAAAAGAATATACCAAATGTTATTTAAACTATTAACGACACCAATTGTTATAAACAAAATCATATTAACATCAAATAATACCAAATGTTAGTAAAAGCATACTAACCATAATAACGGTCATTTTTCTCAAATGTACCAACTGTTATTTAAACTAAAAATATTCATCAAAACATGAGTCAATCATTTAATATAAAACTAGTTGATATCAATTGTTATTCAAAATAAAACTTATCAAACTATGAATCAATAATTAATATCAATTGTTAGCACATATCAACAGTGACGTTTTTATCAAAAAATACGACAACTAACCAACGTTCCCCCTCGATGCATTAAGGTTTCATGCTTGGTGCATCTACTACGATATTGTAGTCTTCAAGCACACCTGCAAACGTACCTAAAAATAGGTTTTCGGTACCCAACTTCTTTTGGGTCCTTGGGGGTTAGGATAATAATAATCATAATCATCATATGAATCTCTATGTTTAGCAAAACATACGGGTGCAATGTGTCCTACCCGGTTACAATAATGACATATAACGTTAGGATTGTGCATATGTCTAGGTTGAGCCAAATGCGTTCTAGGTGATCTAAAGTTGTTCCCCCTAGAAGCGTTGAAATTCCTAGAGTCATTTCTAGGTGGTCTGAATTTATTCATTCTAGACTCATTTATAAAATTCCTAGAATTGTGTCTAGGTGGTCTAAAATTATTCATTCTAGACTCATTAACAAAAGTCCTAGAGTTGTTTCTAGGTGGTCTAAAATAATTAATCTTAGACTCATTTGTGAGGTTCCTAGAATTCTTTCTAGATGGTCCGACCTCATTACTTTCATCCTTTTTAATATCTTCAATTTTAGGAATATCAATACTACGTTTTTCTAGTACGTTCCTAAGTTCTATGTTCTCTATTTTTAAAGAACTACAAGAAGAACAATTGGAACATTTATCAATTGAAGAGGCTTCATTCAATTCCTTGATCTTATTTTTAAGATCAACAATGTCATTTTCCAAAAATTTATTTTCTTTTTCTAAAACTTCAATTTTATTTTTAAGAAAATTTTTGTCATTTTCAAAAGAATTCTTTTCTTCTTTTAGCTTCTCATTTTCACTAGTCAATTTTTCAAAATCTATTTCTTTCAAAGAAGATAGTTTTTCAAAATCTTTTTCTTGCAAAGAAAGTGTTTTCTGAAAATCTGTTTCTTGCAAAGAAAGTGTTTTCTGCAAAGAAAGTGTTTTCTTCAATTCTTTGATAGTTTTGGAAGCTTTAACAAATTCACCATATAATTCATCATATGCATTTTCAATTCTTCAAACGAGTGAGAGTTAGAATTACTTACCTCTTCTTACTCGTTAGCCATGAGGCATAATGCGGCAGTTTCATCGCCCGAGCTGTCTGAATCCCATGTCACGCGCCGATGATGTTTCTTCTTTTTCTTGTCCTTGTGTTTTGGACAATGTGATTTGGTGTGGCCAAGTTTTCCACAATTTTGGCATGAAGGACTTGGTTCTTCCTTCTTTATTTCCTTCTTCATAAACTTATAAAACTTTTCAATTATATCATTGGAAATAATATCATCATCGCTTTCCGAATCACTTACCTCTACTCTTTTAGAAGATGATGCTTTGAAGGCGAAATTCGAACTTCCACTTCTAAGATAGGGATTAAGAATTGTACTTTCATAAGTTTCGAGGTTACCTCTTAGTCCATCAATTGTGATATCCGTGATTCCTATCGACTCTTGGATGGCATCTGCTTTGGAACGCCATTCAGGAGTGAGACTCCGTAGGATTTTTCGAACTAGATCTTTGTTCGAGTATACCTTTCCGAGTGTATGAAGATCGTTGACGATTCTTGAAAATCGTTCAAACATAGTATCGATAGGTTCTTGCTCCCTCATTCTAAAAAGTTCATATTCATGTGTTAGAAAATCAACTTTAGATTCTCGGACTTGAGACGTACCTTCATAAGTGATCTCGAGTTTATCCCACATTTCCTTTGCGGTTGTGCAACAAGAGATTTTTCGGCAGTCATCCGGATTCACTGCACAATATAATAAGTTTATGGCCTTTGCGTTAATTTCAACCTTTTTGATGTCCTCGGCATCATATTCATCTTCCTCCTTTGTTGGCATTTGTTGTCCATTCTTGATGATTCGCCACAAACGAAAATTATGTGATTGGATGAATATTCTCATCCGCTCTTTCCAATATGTATAATTTGTTCCGTCAAACATTGGAGGGCTATGGGTGGAGTGTCCTTCGCTCATCATTCCTGCGATCAATATTCTCAACAAAAAATATATATCGCTCTCAACCGGTTAAGGCTTTCAGAGAGTTAGGCTCTGATACCAACTGTTAGGATTTATGCCGTTCACTAGAGGGGGGGTGAATAGTGAGGCACGAGAATATTGATAAATGATGCGGAATTAAAATTGCAGGAATAAAGTAAATACGGTAATTGAAATAATAAAGAAAGAAACACACCGTATTTTATCCTGGTTCACCACAACCTGTGGCTAGTCCTGTCCCCGAGAGACTCTCTCGAGATTCCATTAACTTTGTTAAGCTTACGGGTGCCTAACAAACCGTTACAGTTGCTCGTAGATGTACACTCTACAAGACTTCGATTGCTCGAGGATACCGCACCCCAAGACTTCACCTTGCTCGTGGATACCGCACCACAAGACTTCACACACTAAGACTTAGGGTACTTAGCGAACCCGACAAATGAGAAGATATGTTCTTCTCAAACACCTTTCTCTTCTTACACAAGAACTCTCTCAAAAGAGTGGATAAAGAGATACAAATTTAGCTCTATGAACAACAAAAAGTTGTCTCTCAAATGGCTCAACAAAAGCTCTAAAATGATGCTCAAATATGATCAATATGTATATCAATATTGGGAGGTGTTGTGTGTTTAAAATCAGCTCAAAAGACCTCTTTTTATAGGTGAAAAATGGTGCATAACCGTTGCTTAATTGACAATTAATTATGCTGATTTTATGCTCATATAATCGATTATTTGATTTTACATAATCGATTATTTGTAACGTTAATAAAATCTGCCAGATTCTGCCCACACATAATCGATTATTTCATCCTGGATAATTGATTATGTGTGTAACGTTCCGAAAATCATATCGCTGATTTTCAACCAGATAATCGATTATCTTATTTGATATAATCGATTATATTGAGACAGTGTCTCAAACGCTGGCAACGGTAATCTCATAATCGATTATACACATTTGGATAATCGATTGTTTGGTGGCAGTGTTCAAACACTTAGGCCACGTCTACCATATAATCGATTATGCCTTATTGTATAATCGATTATTTACCTCCAGAATTTACAACTTACTTCAAAAACCATTTTGGTTAAGATGAAAACTTTAACAACATTTTATTTGAAGTATTTAAAATATATTTATGATAAATATGATTTAATAAAATATTTTATGCATGTTTATGATGACCTAATGTTGAGCCCAAAGACGAGATAACTTAAGCGTTGCTCTTACATTGGTTCTACCTAACGACCTACGCCTTGGGTCTTCGGTCTTTGAATATTTGAGCTCGTCTTTGGCTTGTCTATGCAATTCCGTCATCAATATGCTTCTCGCCATTTGATTGTTTGTCATATAGTATCGTTGTTTGACACTTGACTTTATTGTTTGTCATTCATCAAAACCTATACCTAAAAATCATGCTCATACAACCAAAGCACACATATTATAGATAGAGTGATTTTCTACACCTCATTCCTCGTATCTCATCTTCCATGTAACGACACCGTCACCCCGTTGTGTCTCCGTCGTCCCCCGCCGTCTGCCGGCGGCGGCGAAACTCCAAATGAGTAAAATTTCACCACAGGTTCTCCTTCTCCTCCTCTTTCCAACCTCCAAAACCATTTACCTCAAATCATAACCAAACCTCTTGAATATTAGATCAAAAATCCGGCCAAAACCTCAACTCGTCCAAATCCAACCAAACTTACACTATACAACCTCCTCGACTTCCTCATTCCGGAACCCAAACCAAAATCCTTCAAATCTAAGCCAAATTCTATGAATTTCAGATCTAGGGTTTACTGTCAAAATCTCTTAAATTTCCAGCCGATGCTCGAATGATTTCAATCATATTATGTGTTTGTTATTAATAAGAACAAACACATAATATCATTTGAAGATCAATTCCAAGTTCAGTCAAGTCGGATGCTCAAATTAGAGAGTTTTTTTTAAATTTCTTTCTTTCTGTTTTGTGTGTGTCGGATTATCTGTGTTCATGATTTGGTCTAGGATTAGTCTCAAATTCATTTTAATCCATTTGTTGTTCTGGTTCCTCAATTAATTTCATTCATAATTCATTCTGTGGTAATTCACGATTAAGTTTATTTCATTTTGTTACGAGTTCAAGTAATTAGTTAGTGTTTCTATTTGCATCTTTGAAGTCAGTTCTGTGTTCTGATAGGTATTGGTTTGGAGTGACTAATTAGCCTAAATCTGATTCGTTTAAATTGTAATTAGTATGTTATTTTTATATTGATGATATGATCGAAATCATAAGTTAGTCTGATTGTTGATAGTAATTGGTGATTTGAACTTTAGCAATTAGTTTTGATTTGAGATTTGAACTTGAACTTGGTTTTAGCTGTCTGAGTTGTTGAATGACTGCTTTAACTACAGTTATTTGACCAAGGTTGAAAGGGTCTAGGGTTGGTTAGTAATTTTAGGGGCAGTCAAGGGTAGTTTAGGCATCTAAAATGGGTTGGTTTGTTAAGACTTAGTAATTTTAGAACTCAAGCAAGGGTATTTTAGGTTTTTCATAGCTAAAACAATATCCTAGGGCCTTCTAGAAGGGAGCCTTAGTGTAAGTTTTCTGCATTTTTATACAGTAACTTGGGTAACAAGTCATAAAATTAGGGTCTAATAGCCAATTTCTGAAATAAAAAGGGGGAAAATAGGAAAACGCTTCTAGAACATTCTGCCCCACTCCTTGCCTATAAAAAGGCACCTCTGATGCCTTATTTTACAAGGTTACACCACTGAAAATTCCCCCAAAACATCACAGATCTGAAATTTCCCTCAAGTTTTTAATCTGAATTTTGAAATTCAAATTGCAAGCATTCAAAAACCGAAAAAGGGTAGAAAACAACAGAAAACACCAACAATAGTTACTGTTTCATTGAGATTTCAGAGAAATCTGAATCTCTAGGCTTCTGTATTTGAGGTTAGGGCCATTTCTAATTTCCTCCAAGTTATTCTAGGTGTTTATGGCTGCTGAGTTTTGTTCCTAAGGTTTACTGGTCACTTATGGTAGTTTCTGGGTTTATTCGATTCTAATTTGAGTCAGTTTGGGTATATTTGAGCCTTTTGGTCGAATTCAAGTTGGAACTGGTTTATTCAGTCAAATTTGGGTATGTTCACTGGTGTTTTACTGCTGGGATTCCTGATTTGCTGCTATTGAATCTGTTGTATTAGTGCTGCTGATTCTCCTCCTTCTTTCTTATTTGCAAATTCCAGGTATTTTTTCCAATGCTCATTGATATGTGGAAGGTTGAGATTAACAAAGTGTATTAACTGGTTGAATAAAGGAGTTTTACATCATATGTTTTGACATGTTAATCTGATTGTTGGGTGTATCATAGAAGTTTTAGGAATGTAAATGCCTATAACATTTTAAAGTTGTAACGACAGGACACTGGGACATTGGATTCGATATTCCCTCCACTGAGTTTAGTAGTTCATGTATAATGTAGATTAAGGTTCTTATTAAAGCTATGGTTTAGGATTGAAAGCCTAATTAATTTTCAGCATTGTTAAATTAGATCAATTGCCTATAATTAGCTTATCTTGTGAATTTACAACTGTGGTTCTCATAAGCAAACGATTTCCTTTCGTTAGTAGTTACTTACGTAATTAGGCAGTAGTTGATAAACATAATTCGAACATCAGATTTATTATTGCAATAATTTTGTCTTAATTAAAACAATATGTCTATCCTTTAGATGTTGGTCTTTGTTGTTTCAAGCATAGGACATACAGGAATATCTCAAAACGGTTCAGTAATTCAAACTCGCTTGTTATTGGGCTTTAAGGGTGGTTCAGTCATGGAAACTTTGGCTTGGGTCTAGGAAAGACCCACCTGCTGCCTATTGCAGGGAATCGATCCCATGACCTCTTCTGTGAGGTCTGGCCAACTTAGGCAATTGGGGTCTTATGGATTGGGTTGTTTGGGCTTGGATTTTAAAACAAAAAATGGGTCGATGGTGAATAATCATAGATTGTGGACTCCTCGATAATAAGTAGTTAGGAATTTTGCATTTTTATTTTTAGAGACTTAATCAAGTAGTTAATTGCAGTCACTTTTAGGTTGGCCTTTTAATAAAATGATGAGACGAGCCTCGCCAAATCAAATACAAAAGGTAGGCCCCTCAATAATGGTTATATAATTAGAATTTGGGAGGGTCGTTTAGTGAATTTCACGGCCTTCCCCAAATAATAATACGTTAGAATCTTTAGGCACGATTTAATTAAATTACTTTCTTAAACTCAGGTGCGCATTGATGCGACCCAAATCCAAATCTCGATGAAGTCGAAATGTGTTGAAAATCACGGGTGCATTGATTGCGACGGGGTTCGAAACACGTTTTCACGACATTGCAATTCTTATACAATAAAATAACGATCGAAAAAAGGATTCTTAAAAAAAAGATGAGCCCCACCGAACAAAACAAGTAAATGTGGGGCCCTCAACAATTGGTTATTAAAAATTATTAGAATTTGGAAGGGCCATTTTAGCGAATTTCGACGGCTTTTTCCAAAATAATATTACGTTGGAACCTTTAAGCGCAGTTTAACTAAATTATCTTCTTAAACTTGGGTGCGCATTGATGCGACGCAAATCCAAATCTTAACGAAGTCAAAACGTGTCGACAACCACGGGTACATTGATTGCGATGTGGTTCGAAACACGTTTTCACGACGTCGCAATTCTTTAAAATAAATAATGATAAAAGGCGGTTTACAAATAAAAGGCACATAAGTTTGCATGTATTAAAATTAGATAAAATCAAATGCAACAGTTGAGCGACCGTGCTAGAACCACGGAACCCGGGAATGCCTAACACTTCTCCCGGGTTAACAGAATTCCTTACTCGGATTTCTAGTTTACAGACTATAACAGAGTCATATTTTTCCTCGGTTCAGATTAAAATCGGTGACTTGGGACACTATTAATCTCCCAAGTGGCGACTCTGAATAATTGATAACTAAATTCTGTTCCGATTATCCTTTAATTGGAAAAACTCCTTTACTCCCTTGCGGGGTGTATAGTGAAAAAAAGAGGTGTGGCAGTGTGTACAATCACTTTACTCCCGCATAGATTGAAATAAACTTGTCAAAAGCAAATACCACAACAAAGAACTCTTTCTTAGTAGTGGCATAGTTGACCTGAGCATTATTCACGTTTTACTTGCATAGTAGATGATCCTAAACATCTTTTCTTTTCTTTGCCCTAGAATTGCCCCCACAGCTACATCACTAGCATCACACATTATCTCAAATGGATGGCTCCAATGAGGTGTCACCATAATATGAGCACTCACAAGATTTCTCTTTATCAATTCGATTGCTCTTAAGCACTCCACAGTAAAACAAACTTGACATACTTCATTAGCAATGTAATCAACGACTTGGTAATGCTGGAATTTGTTTTGATGAACCTGCTATAGAACCCAACATATCCAAAGAAACTCCTTATGCTCTTCACAGAAATCGGTGGAGGGATCCTAGAACTTACATCAAACTTAGATCTATCAACTTCAATGCCATGTGTCACTTTGTGGCCCAGGACAATTCCCTCTTTTACCATGAAGTGGAACTTCTCCTGATTAAGAACTAACTAGGTGGCTTCACAACGTTCAAGCACAAGCTTAAAATTTTTCAAGCAATCCTCAAAGCCATAACCAAAGAAGGTGAATTCATCCATGAATACATCTAGACACTTCTCATTTAAATCGGAGAATATAAACATCATGCACCTCTGAAAAGTGGCAGGTGCATTACAAAACCCAAATAGCATCCTTCTGTAAGCAAAAATACCTGAGGGGCAAGTGAATGTGGTCTTCTCAACACCTTCTGGGTAATAGGTATTTTATTGTAGCCTGAGTACCCATCCAAGAAGCAATAGCATCCATGTCCAACCATTTTCTCGAGCATTTAATCAATAAAGGGATGTGGGAAGTGGTTCTTCCTTGTTGCATCATTTAGCCTTCTATAATTAATGCATATTCTCCACCCAATGACTGTTCTTGTGGTATCAATTCATCATCTTCATTCTTCACCACTATCATGTCCCCCTTCATAGGTACAACTTGCACTGGACTAATCCACTAGCTACTAGAGATGGGTAAAATTACTCCGGTATATAGCAATTTGATGATCTCCTTCTGCACTACCTCCTCCAAGTTTTTGTGCAACCTGCATTGGGCCTGCACCATTGACTTGATATTTTCTTCCAATAGAATTTTGTGCATGCTAACGGCTGGAATGATCCCATAAATATCGGCTATACTCCAGGTAACGGCCTTCTTGTGCCTTTTCAGCAGCGCCACTAGCTTTTGCTCCTGTGTACCTATCAAGTCAGTAAAAATAATCACACAAAAATTGTTTAATTCAAGAAAAGTGTATTTCAAGTGAGTGAGGAGGACCTTCAATTCCATATTAGGCTTAAAAGTCTCATCTTTTAGTTCATCCTCATTAACAACTTGATCCTCAATTTAAGAGCTTCAGTCTCTTTCTTTATTTCAAGGTATTCATCCTCCACTAAGGTAGACTGAGAAATATTCCTCTCTAGAGTATCCCTCACAAGCTTTTTAAACATGTATTTTTCAGTCATTTCCCCAATAGCATCTAGCTTGAAGCATGAGTAGGCAAACGCCTCACTGAGGTATTTTATCATCCGGAACACCACTTTCTTATTGCTCATGTGAGCATAAGCTGACCATCATAGATATCAAGGATAGCTCTGCCTGTACATAAAAATGGCCTCCCTAGAATTAGAGGCACCTCTTTATTCACCTCCATATCCACCACAATAAAGTCTACAAGGAACACAAACTTGTCCATCCGAACTAGGATATGCTCAATGATTCCCTCAGGTAAAATGGTGGTGTGGTTGGCCAGTTGTAGGGACACTGGTATCGATTTAATCATTCCAAGCTCACCTTCTAGTTTCCTAAATACAAAATAGAGGCATTAGATTTATAGGTGCACTAGAATCACATAGGGCCTTATCGAATTTCTCACTCCCCAACGAGCATGGTATGATGAATCTTCCTGAGCCCCTTGGGAAATTTTATTTTGCAGTGGGCATTTAGCTTAACCACTATTGTCTCTTCCAATTCTCTTGCTAGACATGATTCCCTTCAAGAACTTTACATAAGCAGACATTTGAGTGAGTACCTATGTAAAGGGAATGTTCAGATAAAGTTTCTTAAGCGTCTCCAAAATCGCCCAAAACATTTGTCAAATTTTTCCATCTTCATCTTTTGAGGGAATGGTAGAGTTGGCATATGTCTACTTTCTTCAATCTCCTTTTGTACCCTACTACTCTGGCCTTTCTGCTCTTCACTCTTTTTCTCTTCCGGTGTCTCGGTCTTCTTGTTCACCACCTCGGGTCTAGCTTTCACCATTGGGTCAGCCAATGTTTTACCACTTCTCAAAGATACATCTATAATTATTTCCTTTGGGTTCTTTTCAGTGTCAGAGGGTAGAGCCCTAGGAGCCCTCTCAGATAATAAATTGGCAATTTGTCCTATTTATTATTATGAATTTCCCTATTTTTGCAGCTGAGAAGTACCTGTCAAGAAACTTTTTGGTCATCTCTTCCGATGTCCTGATTGATCCTATGAGTAAGCTAAGAAGCCAGTGCTTCACATCATCTTTCAATGAAAAGGGGGACCCCCCAAGTATATCATATCTTTTGACACTCTATTGTACTAGAAAGTGTTCATGATTTTTTCAAAGTCCATCAAATGAGTGTTTGTATCTTCATTCATCTTCCATCTGAAGATGCGATTGTTTTTGATGGTTTGAAGCAAGCCTTACTTCAGCTCGAAGTTGTTTTTTGCTATGGATGAGGTCTGACATTTAACAGTCCTTGATTACGAAGATCATCATCCAATAATGTCCTATTTGCCTTTCTAAATATCGATAGTCGTGCCATGAGTCTCAAAATTTTCATATATGTTTTGTTGATGAATGCCTTTATGTGATCTTCCATACTAGACTGATTTGACTATTATGGATGTTGTTGCTTCCTCTGCTGGTTCTAAAAATCTAGTGGTCCTTGACCCTGGGGTCTAGGATTATTTTGGCCCCATGAGTTCAAACTCCCACTAGGTGAACTCCACGAAAAACCTAGATGTTTTTGACCCATAGCATTATAGATGTTCCCATATTGGTAGTTTTCTCTATTATAGTTCCCCACAAAGTTGACTTCCTCAGCTGAAGCTTGACATTCATGTGTAGGGTGTCCCATTCTAGAAAATCAACATGACGCTTGTGGCTCACTCTGTACCTTGGCTAATGCCAGCTTTCTTATCTCCTTTACCATAATGTCTAGTTGGGCTTGCATGGATGTGTTAGAGTTTAGTTGGTGAACCTCAACTGATTTTTGTTTGTCATTACTCTTAGCAGGCCACTGGTTAGCATTCTGAGATAATTCATCAAAGATTAAGACAACCTCTTCTGTAGTTTTCTTCGTTAGTGACCTCCACATGTAGTATTCAGAAACTGTCGCAAGGAAGGTATCAGTCCATCCAAAAAATCCCGGAGTTGCATCCACAAATCAATTCTATTGTGCTGACACTTTCTGACTATCTCTTTGAATCTTTCCCAAGTTTTAAAAACCAATTTGTCTCCTTCTGGCAGAAATTGTGGATTTCCCTTATGAATTTCCCTATTTTTGCAACTGAGAAGTACCCGTCAAGAAACTTTTTGGTCATCTCCTCCCATGTCCTGATTGATCCTATGAGTAAGCTAAGAAGCAAGTGCTTCACATCATCTTTCAATGAAAAGGGGGACGCCCCCAAGTATATCATATCTTTTGACACTATTGTACTAGAAGGTGTTCATGATTTTTTCAAAGTCCATCAAATGAGTGTTTGTATCTTCATTCATCTTCCATCTGAAGATGCAGTTGCTTTGGATGGTTTGAAGCAAGCCTTACTTCAACTCAAAGTTGTTTTTTGCTATGGATGAGATCTGACATTTAACAGTCCTTGATTATAGACCGGCATGGCATAGTCACCCAATGATTTTCTAGGCATGGGTGCTATATTCTCGAACTAGTCCTCAACAAAAAGTCGGTGTAGATTGAATCTTCGACCCCTACCATCTTCGATAGTCTCCTGAGCACCTCTTCGGGATGCTTCAACTGCTAACCATGCAACTTCTTGTTGTGCTGCTTCACTTGTAGCTAAGTCTACTCCATCAATCTCTTGATTTTCCATGTTATCTTAAGTCAAAGTAAGACCTAAAATTTTTTTTGTTAATGCTCTTTCTTTTCTCAGTTGTCGCAGGTGTTTCTCCAACTCTGGTTTGTATGGCATCATTTCCTTTGAAGAATATCCAGTCATACACCAGAGAAATTAACCATGTATCCTGCACAAGTGAGAAACCTGAATACACTAAAGTATAAATTGGTTCGTGTATTAGTACTAAAAACTATTTTAAACACTATTGATTGTCAATCTCCTGCAACAACGCATAAATTTTACGAGCGTAAAATACAACACAAAATTATTACTCACTAGTCAAAGATAATATAGTTTAATTATCGTCTCCACAGGAATTGGATTTAAACAATGTTCGAATAATCTCCAGTTGATTGCTATCTAGGAAAATTAACACTTGATTTGATGATTATTACTATGATTAACTGCTAAAATTTAAACAATTAACAATTGATCACAAAAGACAGTTGATGAGCAACGAAAAAATATCAATGAGAGAAATAAGGGTAATTGACTAGATATGTGCAAGATAATTGACTCGGGATTCAATTCTTGACCAAATTCACTATGTAATATTGTTGATTCTCACGAATTTAACGGATAATCAGATTACACTTGAAGTTAATAATCCTCTTATGATAAACGTTAATTTCAGTAATTATTCCAATTGAAGCATAGTAAATAATTGCAACAATAAAATGATGGTTATGATCTAAAGTGTAACTTCTCGCGAATATATTTGATTAGCAATTTAAGAGGCTATTCCGATTACCTATTTGAATCATGAATTTAAATAAGAGCATAAGATGTTAAGCAATTCAACATCAAGCTCCTCTTTTGATTAAGAAAAATAAGAAATAACTCCACAATACGAATTAAAACTCCATCAATTAATTCTAACAATTATGAAGAATCGAATCCCTAATCAAGTTATCAAAATACTATATCTGTCAATACCCTAATAGAAATTACTCCATAGCTGTAACAGCCGAGCCCGCTAGTGATATTGTCCGCTCTGGGCCTAGGCCCTCACGGGTTTGAAACGCGTTACTAGGGTCTAAGGCTTGTTAACTTATATACCCAACATCCCTCTTTTGTTTTGCCGATGTGGGACTCTGCCTAAAGTCCGGGGTGTTACATACACCCCCTCTTATGGACTCAGCGTCCTCGCTTTTTTATCTGAGGTTTGCCCCACCACATGAGATTTGCCTAGACTCAGCACCCAGGTTTGCCCCGCCTAACTGGGATTTGCCTAAACTCGGTTGAACTCTGACACACCATCGGCAAGGCTGACACAAGAGTGGCTCTGATACCATCTGTAACAGCCCAGCCCGCTAATGATATTGTCTGCTCTAGGCCTAGGCCCTCACGGGTTTAAAACGCGTCACTAGGTTTTAAGGCTTGTTAACTTATATACCCAGCATCGCTCTTTTGTTTTGCCGATGTGGGACTCTGTCTAAAGTCTGGGGTGTTACAATAGCAATGGATTAAGACATCTCATAAGGTTCAAAAATAAAGAAAACATCAATACTAATGATACCATACAAACCCTCGTATTGCACGTTGGTTGAAATATTGATAAATTCTTGTGTCTTCTTGCCTTGGTTGCTTCTCAAGTCTTTCGTAGGTCAAAAATCCTCTAAAATTATATTTTTGGTGTATTTATACCATGTAGAAATAAGTCCGGATGAAACTACCCTTACCTAGCCGAAACAAGAAACTACTCTGACAAACTTGTACATGCGCTCCCACGCCACGCCATGTGGCGCGCTTGTGAGGAAGTTCAAAGAGGTGAAATTTTGTCAAGCAGCAGCAATTACACAGTTGCATCGCGCCTCACGGTGCCCCCTGTTGTGCGGTTGTGAGGTTTTCTTAGAGTAAATAATTTTGTCCACTTTTTGATATCCGGACTTGGTCCTCGACCCCGAAATGTGATTCCAACTTAATTTTTTGGGCTTCTACTTAAATTGCAAAGTTCTAACTTGTTCGATTTTGCTCCAAATTACCTTAATAGCTCAGAATCATTTTCTGCAAGGCATAAAGACCTAATAAGTATAATTCACTATAATTTAAGTTTAAACACATGTAAAAAGGTATTAATTAGAATGCAATACTACAACTAAAACACTGGTTTCTAGCCTACCATCAGTCGTGCATGGAACTTGTTCACTGAGCATGCTGACTAGGGTATCAATTAGCCATGCTTCGAGGAGCTTTTTCATAGCGGGTGGCATCCCCTCTCCCGTGGACGTGGATGCCTCTTTCTTGTTCGATTTTGTTGTGCTGCAGAAAGGTGGGGGTGACCTTTCTCGTCTAGGAGAAGTCGTGGGTATTAACTCCTCATCATGGGTGTCATAGTCTTCGTTGATTGCATCCATAAGGTTGAGGGAAACATTATCTATTGCCCTCATCCTGTTTCCTTGGTTACCTGCCATGGAAATTTTGTATGCACAAAGAGGAGAGATAAATTTTGTGGTTTGTTAGAGTTGTAGATCTAATGGAAACCAAAAGATTGGTTGAGAAAATTTCCAAAGACGACATGAAACTCTTTGACCCAAAATTTAGATCTATATTTAAAAAATTAGATTTTTCTAATAAAATAGAGTTAATCTTAGCCAATATTAATATTCAAAAGATATATTAACTGATTTTGTAGTGAGAGATCACAGATATTGTCAGTATAACAATAAATGGAGACAATACTGCTATATTCAATGATTTAAAAATAAAGGAAATAGCATTAAATAATAATAAATAATAATGAATGATATTTAAGTAAATAAAAGCACGTGAGTCACTCGAAAAGGGTGAGAATTTTTTGGTATTCTTTCTGACAATGATAAATGATTGATAAGCCTTTGAATATTCAGATTCTTCTTGGATCGTGGAAGAAAAGTTAGATAAAGATATGAGAAAAATATATATTTTGTATGTGTATAATAACGTAAGAAACTTCAAAGAATATCAATGTGTTATTTTTTTACAATGAATGTCCAATCTTCCTTTATAGCTACATATCTTTTTATTTATAAAGTCACATGAGCCACAAAAACTATAGTAATATAGATCCGAGGAATTTTCTTTCTTTAAAGTCATATTTTAAAAAGTGGCCGTTGCTACTCTCTTAAAGAGAATGCTCGTCCTCGTTCTTGACCTCACCTTCATCCTTTGTTGACATCAAATTGATGACGCATGGCTGCCTTCAAAGGCTCTCTTACTATTGAGTGAACTTACATATAATCATAACTACAAAGCGTAAGATTTGATTATATTTGATTTCTATCTTTCATTTCTAGAAATTTATTACTATAGTAATGCATATTTTACTACTAACTCAATACTCTTTTTCTAATGTTCTTATAAAGTATCTTACTTTTAACTTTATAATCTACATCTTATATTATATTACATAATTTAAAAGGTAAAATAATCTCTTAACTGACAAAGATCTAAAAATATCTATAAACTTGTAGGTATAAAAATTGTGATTCAAAGTATACTCTTATACATTAATCTTAAAGATGTAATTTCTATTTTCAAAAAATCGATTCTATTTTCATTCCATTTTTTAAGACGAAATAATTTCTCAACTCTCTTTAAAAATCATAGTATGTAGCTAGGTTGATGCATGGTATAACTAATGTCAATCACACATAAAATGAGTATAATCTTAAATATATAATATTTGGTTGGCGATATCAAGTTACATTATGCGAGAGTGGGACTGAACAATATAGTACTAATTTCATATAAAATAAAATTAATTAGCTATTAATTATAATATGGTAATTACTTCATTATTAATGATCATATAAGAATAAGACTCTCTCCCAACATTAAAATTCTGCCTAATTAGTATGTGAACGAAACCAACCCAAATACAAAGTATTACAGTACAGTACAGTATGCTGTCCATTCTCGTTTAGTTATGTCCTTCAGACAATGGAGAGAACTGTAAGTCGATAACTACAACACCATACCTGCATACCACCTTATTGTCCCTTGTCGGAATTCTCACCGGAGATGACGACAGTTGCACCCGCACCCACTTGTGGGCCAAAGCTAGAAGCACTATCCCACATAGACATCAGCAAACTTTCCCAATCCGAGCTCCACGCACTTTCCCTTTGCTCCGACTCAGCTTACGACATCCGGCGTACAAACGACGTCGTTATTCCTCAGCTTGATCGTTCCCTCTTCAATGAATCCGCTGGAAGTCGCCGTCAAACCTACTCTCGTCTCCGCCACCAGCACCACCGTTCTCGCGTGCCTGGTCTTCACCCTTCCACTTCTAAACCCAAACCCCCTTCTTCTTCTGACCCTGAAAATCACTCAATTATGCATTTCCTTAAATTCTTCATTCACAATCCTAATTCTCAGTCTCCACCACCACCTCCGCCACCGCTTCCGCCGCCACCTCTTCCTCCTCCGATAACACAGCCCGCTATTTCTGGGTTTCAAGAAAAAACCCTACTTTTAATGAATGATCGTGAGAAAAATAGGAAGAGAGGACGTAAAGCTAAGGAAAAAATGAAATTGAAAGAGAATGATGTTGGGGTTGAAGTGGAAATTGTGAATAAAAATGGCGAGGTGGTGGATTTGAAAAAATTGGAGAGTAACGGGGATGAATTGTACAGCGGAGAATTGGAGAAAAGGACAGCTGGATTACAGAGTGAAGAAGAGGTACTTGGGTTTGTAAGGGATTTGGAGGGGGAGTGGTGTAGCAGAAGGAAGAGGAGGAAATATGTTGATGCTAGTGGATTTGGCGATACGTTGCCTATTGGTTGGAAGCTCTTGTTAGCCCTGCGAAGACGCGATGGTCGTGTCTGGGTTTACTGCCGTAGATATGTCAGGTTGTTATGTTTTTTTCTATTTTTTACTTTTGCTTGTTGATTACATGTTTAAAAGATTTTATGCATTCGTGTTATGTGGCACGTTGTTGCTTACTTCGAAATTGCTAGTCAGTATTCTGTTGCATGTTCATTAAACACAATCATGATCTATGTAGAGTTTGTGTTGCAATGTCATCTCATGTGTTTGTTGAAGCATCATGAATTTTTGTGCTTTGTTCTGAAAAATGGTTAGCTTGTTGATGAGTTTGTGCATATTTTATATTTGCTTCCGGAAACTGTATGCATTGATTCAATGCATGCTGCTGGGATGGGATGGCTCCCACGAGGTTTTCCCTCGAGAACCGGATATCATAGCGCATGGACTCCCAATCCTAAGCACATTGTAGCCTATATGTAGGAATGATTTGGACAAATCCACTTGTTTGAATTTTCTAGGGTTGGTGAAGTAGGTAAAATGATGCTGCTGTATCTTGAAGATCAGCATTTTCAAGTTAGTGGATGCAAACGTTAGTTGAGAGGGAGTTATTACCAGATTTAGCATAATTACTTAGACATAAATAATCAGTCAATTGCACAAGAAACTCATTTTAGCTGATAAGCGGAAGTCTAGTTTGAACTTGAAATCTCGAATCGACCTTGAATAAGCTCCTGTGCAGCTTGGTGCAAATAAAGGAACCTTTGTACCCCAGAGTTCCTTCTCCAAAACTTTATGAAGAATGAAATATAGGCTAAACTTGCACCAGCTACCTTAGTCTTGGATTCCTTTTGCTTTCTGTGGGTAAGTCTCTTGGATTCCTTTGCTGAGGGTACTCCTTATGAATAGATCCAGTTGGAGTCGGGTTTTTTAGCTCAGACGACTAGGACACGGGGCTGGAACAACTGCTCGTTATGTATATTCGAATTTACTGATTTGTTAAATGACTTAACAGCACCTTTATGTCCTAAATTTTGACGATATTTACTGCCTCTCTCTTGTTTTGTGTGCTAAGTCCAGTAATTTTTTCTTACTTGGCATTTTCTTTTCTAGCCCTACTGGTCAGCAGTTTATATCATGCAAAGAGGCTTCATCATACTTGCAGTCCCATTTTTCGTCTGGTGAAGCAAACCAGCTTACTCAGCAGGCTGATGACACTGTTTCTAAAAGCGTAAGTAACTTCCGTAGTAACACCAGTTTGGTGTTGTCAACAGACATTCAAGAAAATTCACATTCTCTTCAAGAAGGTGATTTGGCGAAGCATGGCATAGTTGCACATTCAGTTGTACCCAGTTCATCTACTCTAGACCTATGTGGCAATGAAATTTCCTTGATGGATATGGATAATCTCCCTGAGGTTAAAGTTCAAGACATTTTTGAATGTTATAAATGCAACTTGACATTTGAAGAAAAGAATGCATATTTGCAGCATCTGTTCTCATTTCACCAACGGACTACAAGAAGGTATAGGGTTGGGCCATCTGTAGGTGATGGAGTCATAATTAGAGATGGAAAATATGAATGCCAGTTCTGCCATAAGGTATTTGAAGAAAGGCGTAGTTACAATGGTCATGTTGGAGTCCATGTGAGAAACAATGCAAGAGGTACCGTGGATGTATCTGCTGCTGTTGCAGCAGACAAGCATGTTCAGTCTCCACATCAAGATGGGTTGCTTTTAGGGACATGTAAAATGGATTCTTTAATTGAAATTGCCCAAAATTCAGTTGTAGAAACTTCTAGTGCTAGAGCTGCGACCAAGGTCAGCAGCATGCCATCTAGTACAACAATGAACTTCGATGGAAGTACGCCTACCAACATTAACCAAGTTGTGAGGTCAACCGCTGATACTGGATTGTCAGATGCCAGGGATTTTAAAGCTGAAACATGTCATGAACAAGGCAGAAATCAGCCTGATAAAACCTGCATGGAAGTAGATAAAGATAAGAGTGGTGAGATTTTGGCCAACAACTTCTATCCGAGAGTGATTTCAACCAATGATTCTGAGCAGCCTGAGAGCGATGAAGCAAAGGAGGCTGGAAGTGACAAGCCAATGGTGGGCCTGGGAAACAAGCAGAGGGAAGAAAATGATGATCGTCTATCAGGGACCATGGAACTAACTTTTCAGGAAATTGCTAGTCAGAATGCATTAACCAGCTCTTCAGTGTCTATGGTGCAGTCATTGCATAATGATTCAGAGCACTCTGAGGATGCTGGCTTAAAGAAGGATGGCACTGATAAGGTAGCAGCGGGTAATGGAAATAGCCTGACTAAAGCAAATGATGTTGAATCAGAAACTATGGAACTGACTTTTCAGGAAAATGCTACTCTGAATAGGATAACAAGCTCCTCAGTGTCTATGGCGCAACTATTTCGTAGTGATTCTGAGCACTCTGAGACTGATGACATGAAGAAGGATGAGAATGACAAGCTAGCAATTGGTCTTGGAAACAACCTGACTAAAGCAAATAATGATGTTGAATCTGAGACTATGGAATTCACTCTTCAGCAAAATGCTATTCAAGATGGGTTAGCTAGCTTTTCAGAGCCTACGGTGCAATCATTCCACAACTTTACTGGCATTCTTTCAGGATCAAGTAAGGTAAAGATGCATTTTCTGCATTTATACAGGTCATACATTTATCTCATTGAGACAAGAGGGGCTTGCTCTGATGGTAAGCAACCCCCACTTCCAACCGAGAGGTTGTGAGTTCGAGTCTCCCCAAGAGCGAAGGTGGGTAGTTCTTGGAGGGAAGGATGCCGGGGGTCTATTTGGAAACAGCCTCTCTACCCCAGGGTAGGGGTAAGGTCTGCGTACATACTACCCTCCCCAGACCCCACTAAGTGGGATTATACTGGGTTGTACTTTTATACATTTATCTCATTGATGATGAGGACGAGTTTGTCTCTGTCTTTGTCTTGTAAAAAATGTATCAAGCAACCCTCTACAGAATTTTCCTCCTTTTTCTGGGTTTCTGACAAATTATCAACTTTGTTGATTCTTGATGATTGTGGACTGTTCAAAATTTAAATTGGTTTATCTTGCCTGGGAGTTTTTGTATTAGGGCCTCTTTTGTTCATCTCCAACATACGTGAGAACAAAGAAGACTATGACTCGATTATGATGACTATTTCAGGTCAATTTGGCCAATGCTAACATGTGTTTACTCCAATCTGTCTGGAAACTGAATATATAGACTTAGATAAGAGTGCCCAAAATATGTATTTGCAGGCAGACAACTACTGCATTCAGAAAAGATTTTTATGTTAAGAGACCCCTCTACTCTCAGGGTTTATCAAGGCTCTAAATACATACCTGGTTTGATACGCACTTCAATCTGCCTACAGTCCAGCATCAAGCAGGGAACACCTGGGCATCTCTATGTTGATACTAATCAATGTAGGAGATTGTTTCTACAGCTTATCGATAGCCCAACCTACCTGATGCGCCCAGGATGAACTTTTTTATCCGTCAGTTTATAATCATTAGGAATCTTAAAGATGCTATAACTTTTTATCCCACTCATTGTAGCATCTACTTGAGTGGTGATCCAGTTTCTATCCTCTTGTTTCACTTGCATTAATCTAACCTGTTTCTCTTAGCTCCATCTATCCTGACTTTTGGAAAGGCTTTAATTCTTTGAGAATTATCAATATTATTGGCAATGTGACAAATGTGCAGATTTCTGTCGTGTTGGATTTTATGCGTTGAGGTTTTGGAATATAGGTTATTTCACAATCATTCTATTTGATAGATACTATCTCCTATTAACTCTTGTTCAAATAATTCCCTAATTTCACAAGTTCGTAATCTATTTGCTACAACCTCTGTAGGACAATGGTGAATTTTCTGCTATTGGTCAGAATCTGGATAGTGAAACAGGGTTTGACGAGCTTAGGCTGGATGAGATAGAACACTTCAAATATAGCTTTGATATTGGTCATGCATCTTCACCTTTACCCTCTGTTTCTATTGGGTTGGGTAATGATGCAAGGATGGAAGAGGTTTTTGCATCAGTTGGATTTGATTCTGGAGGAATCATCTTAAACATGGAAGAAGCGGATCAGCTCTCAACAGTATGTGTGTGGTGCAGAGCAGAGTTCCAGCTTGAAGCTTATGATACAGAAGCTCATTCGGATTCAATTGGATTTATGTGTCCAGACTGCAAGGCTAAAATATCCGGACATCTGGAGGCTGGTCTTTCCATGAGTCCTCACAATTTCTAATTTTCCACTCGGCTGTCTCGTTCTGCTGTTGCTCAATGTCCTGATACATGTGGTAGTTCCTTGACTTGCTGAAGTTATAGCTGCTATAATGAGTAACAAACAAAATCTTTTTGCCACTTCTTTCTTCTTCATGTCTCAACTATGAAAAATTGGCTAGTGATTCTTGCTAAAATACCACTCCATTATAGTTTAACTTTGGCGAGCTTATCAGCATTTATCATCTTAAATTGCAGAAGTTGCAGGTCTCCTTTCCATCTAAAGAGATGGTTGTTACAAAGCACGCATGTGCTCTTTGTTGGAGATGGGAGTTTTTGCTGGCATCCTCGGTTTGCTGTAAATTCATCTGTGGAATACTGTAGTTTGTAATTTACGGTATGTAAATTACAGAAGACAATAGATGTGTCTCTATGCATGAAGTGAATAGTGTCTGTTCTGATCATGTACATGTATATATCTGTTTATGTATGTCACGGATTAGCTCTGTGAGCCCCTTCAGAATCTAGTTGTATCTGGGAGGGTTATACCCCTTCAACTTTCTACCTGTTTTCTCAGTCTGTTTACCTGTTAATCTTGTGTTACGAGTTTCTGCCAAGCTTTTAAGATTCATATTAATTTAGATTGTGGACAGGTTGAATACTGTTGCTGTAGCATGCTTTCTGGTTAAGTAATGAGTTAGTCAATGCCATTAGAGCCTTTTGTTGTGGGTTATCCATGACCGATGGTTTAGATTCCTGCTTTCTGTTTAGTGAAGAGAAGCATCTTGTTCCTTATCCTTCATTTCAAAATGGGAAAAGGAACATTAAAACGTGAAGGTGGTAGGCTGGTGGCTATAGAAAGATCCGCGCTCTTCTCATTACACTAAATTCAAGAGACTTTTAGATTGGGTATTTTTTTTGAAAATTTTACCTCCTATGGCAAAGGTATACCATATACCTTTTAAATCTTTTTAAAATATTATTTTTTATACCTACCTTTTATATTTTATAGCAAAGTAAGTATTTATGGTATATACTACGATTGAGGCATGAAATAAGACATGAAATACTCTATTTATGTTTTTCCTCTCTTAGATGGACATACCTATTTTTAAGGTGATTGATGCTACTGTATTCACGAATACATGGCACGAATACATGGCACGAATACATGTGAATACATCCGCATATAGATGTACTGCCTTGATTATAAGCGCTTTTTTCTATTGTATTCATGAATATAACAGCACGAATACATGCGCGTACAGCTGGACTGCCCTGATATTAGGTGCTTTTTGCTGCTGTATTCATGAATACATGGCACGAATACATGCGCGTTCAGCTGGATTGCCCTGATTTTAGGCGATTTTTACTGTTGTATTCATGAATACAACAACACGAATACATGTGAATACATGCGTGTACAACTGGATTGCTCTGATTTTAGGCATTTTTTACTGTTGTATTCATGATTACAACAGATCGAATACATGTGCGTACAGCTACACTGCCCTGATTTTAGGCACTTTTTGCTGTTATATTTATGAATACATGTCGCAAATACATGTGAATACATGCGCGTACAAATGGAATAACCCTGATTTTAGACGCTTTTTGTTGCTGTATCCATGAATACATCAAACGCGAATACAACGAATACACTAACTAAACAGTAGCTATATGAAGTAATTATGAATATGGTAGATGTAGGAAATTAATAATCACTAAACAAATTTGATTTCCGAAATTTTTTTTTTTGTTTGTTTGTTAATTATGTGAAAGTTTGAAATTTAATTTAGCGGAATTATTATTTGATATGCTTGTGGCCTGTGAGAATTGGTTTTCGTTAAAATTAGACTTGTTTGTTTGGTACAACAAATCGAAGCGTTTACAAAACTAGATTTTGGTTCTTACAGCTCATTTGCTCTTGTTAGTCATTAAGTTATAACCAGCATGCAACACTTGGTACTTTTTATGTACTTTTATATAAGCAAGAATAAAGTCGCCTTCATTCTACACGTTAAATTGCTAACCATTCCCTCCAAATTTAATATATATACTGAATAAAATCCGTTGGGTGGATTTGTACAGCAGTTTATTTATTTATAAGCATATTTAGAATCCCAAAAGAGAGCGAATTTGATAATTTATCATATACTATATGTAAGGAATAAAGTAGTTCCTTTTTCATTTTATTAGGAGCAAATATAGAATGGAACTTATTCCCCTGGCCTTTATGGAATAGGGAACGTAGTAAGATAGATAGACATCCAATTTGACAGCAACTTGTTGTACGACAGGGGCTGTGACAACCTTTACCAAGTTGTCCACCACCCCGGTCCACATGCACAAATCCTAAGGGCGGAATATAATTCAAAGTTTCTACCTTGCGTGTAACTTTGACATCAAACTTCGATCAAGTCCTTTGTACTTCAATCCAATTAATTGATCGATCTAGAAGAAAAATCAAGTCACATGTTCTGGGGGGGTTCACTGATCAAGACAACGTTCCGAATATGCCATTGTGTTCGGCCACTATATATACGAATTTTCACTTTCCAAAAAGAACGATGGAAAAGGCAAAGCCAGTTTCTTCTCCTGCTTCTGTAGCGGCATCTTCTTCTAAATCAGCACATTGCCAATTGAATATCAACGATATAGAAATGAAGGGACAATCTTAACTATGAATCTACCAAAAAACAATTAGAAATATCTTTCTTTTGGTGAAGTGGAACAGCTCATGTTCACATTTTGATATAAAAAAACATATGAATATTTTCCTGCTTATATATAATGATTACATTGATAAATTCACATACTTTCAAGAATTAGTCGAATTGAAGTGACTTTGTCCTAGTGCTAATTATTTACTGTCTGCTAACTTTAGTTACTGAGCAGAACTAGTTTATTGTACAAATGATGTCTATGGCATGTCAAAAATGTCGTCTGCGACTAACACAGCCACCACACAGTCAACAACTTCGTTGTGAGTGTAGCAATTTAATCCATCTAGGCAATAGTGATAGGTCACTGCAGGTCCAAGAACGCGGTAGGATCAGTTCTGGAATGAGAAGATTTCGGGATAAATTTAGGAGAAATAGATCAAGAACAAAGAGTCTATCCCCTTCTCCTAGTGTTAGTCCTCGTTTATCTCTCATTTTCACAAAGCCACCACCGAGTGGGAAGCGCGCATTCCTTTGTGGAGTGACATACAAGAAGGAGAAGTTCAGGCTCAGAGGAACACTGCATGATGTTAACTGCATGAGGGACTTGCTGGTCCAAAAATTTAACTTTTCAGATAAATCTATTCTCATTCTAGCAGGTATTCTAGTTTATCTATTTACTATAAATATACGATGATGAGTAAGAACGGCAGCCTAGGCATAACTGGTAAAGTTGCTGTCATGTGACAAGGAAGTCACACATTCGAATCGTGGAAACATCGTCTTGCAGAAATACAGGGTAAGGCTGCGTACGATAGACCCTCCTGGTCCGGCCCTTCCCGTTACCCTACGCATAGTGAAAGCTAAGTGTACTGGGCTGCCTACAATGATGAGTAAGAAACATTTTTATATCTTACTTTTGAATGGAAATAACTTGCAGAAGAAGAGGCGTATAAACCTCCAACCAGGAGAAACATATTAGAGGCTTTCAAGTGGTTGATGGCAGACCTTAAATCAGGTGACTCGTTGGTGTTCTACTTCTCAGGACATGGCTTACGACAACCTGATTTTAATGACGATGAAACAGATGGTTTTGATGAAACAATATGTCCTCTCGACTTTAGGACTAAAGGCATGATCATTGATAATGCCATAAATGATATTCTTGTTAAGCCACTCATTTCTGGTGTCACACTTCATGCAATCATCGACTCTTGTCATAGTGGAACTGTTCTCGACTTACCGTGGGTCTACAAAGAGTATGTTCCTACCATCCCAAAATTTTCTGCTTTATTTTTCAAGTAACTAAACCTACTCAGTTATGGTTAGTTGCCTGTAGTTACCGTTTAGGTGACCTGAAAGTTAAACTCATACATATATATTGCCTGAACATCTAGCCCATGAGTCTAATATATATATATATATAAAACACCTACTGTGTCCATTTTAATCCACTAATAATGTTAATGAGTGATTATTCTAGTAAAATTACTCTTCACAATGTAAACTAATTATCAAAACTGTATATTGAAAAAAATCTAATCATGACTTCTTTTTCACCTGGAAATAGTCTGTCCAGTGCTCCAGATTCCATGTCTGTGTCTGTGATTGTCTTATCACATAAGTGTACCTTTTCTCATACTTTTAGCTACGATTTATTATATGTTTTACTACCATTTTCTTGGGAATGAGTTTAAAGTTTAAACTATAGTCTTCCACTAGTTTAACAATCAAAATGAGAGAAACTAATGGTATGCATTGTCCAACAATTACAAAGCTCAGATGAACTAATATTTTAGCACTATTCTGATAATCAGTAGCATTATTCAGATGCACGGTCTATATCAGTTATTTGACTCTTAACAGGAATGGATGGGCTGATAACAGACCCCGATCTGGCGCTAATAAGAGCACGAGTGGTGGAAGGGCCATCAGTTTCAGTGCTTGCAAGGATAATCAACTAGCTGCAGATACCTCTGTAATATTTGTTTCCACCCCTTTAATTGGTTTTTATATGATTGATCATTGATCTATATACCCTATCCTCAATTACCATAAGATGAATATTATGGCCCCAGATTCTACATATTGTTATCCTTAGACAGTCGATATAATGTAAGTATCCTTTCCCTTCATGCATGCAGGCTTTCTCTGATGAAAAAACTATGACTGGTGCTATGACTTGTACATTTATTAGAGCTCTCAGGGAAAAGCCAGATATATCATACCAAGGGTTACTTGATTATATGCGCCCGGCCATCGAAAAAGTCAACAATGCTAGATGTCCACTGCTGAAGGTATTCCAACGCAAGATAGACCAGGTATCTCATCTCCTTGTCCGAGATGCTCCATCTCAATGTTATCCTGCATCAATAAGCATTAAATATTTGTAAGGTTTACAGAATATTTTGCTTATATCTATTTCTCTGATATGATATTGTATTGTCACATTTAAACCTTGCAGGAACCAGTGTTATCATCTTCTGACAAATTTGACACTAATACAAAGTTCAAGCTCTAATTCTGCAGCAGAAAGATGAATGTGAACCTATATGTTTTCAGTTCCATGATAAAAGGAGGCTACTGCTTGTTTCTTTCCTCTCTCTTATGTTGCTTCCATTTTATTTGTTTACCCATCCTATATTTTTTGGAAAAGCCAATCCAACATCTTGTATCAAAACTCTCTTTGGCATTATTCTATGCTGACTATATCCAAATATTTTTTGTGAGCTCTGAGATAATAAATGACAGTTTTCAAATAAAGAATCGTGTTTTGATGGCATCCTTTCCAATTTATATCATGAATTTTTTTCTATCCGTATATGAAATTTCCTGTTTCTAAGCCTTTTCCTATCAGTATATCCTGCATTTATGCAAAGTCCGGGGAAGAATCACATCCAAGGGGTTTAATGTAGGAAGTCTATCCTACCCCGCAAGGTTAGTGGCTGATTCCACGGCTCGAACCCGTGACCTTTAGGTTACAAAGAAACAACTTAAACGTTGCTCCAAGGCTCCCTTCTTTGCCTATCAGTATATGTAATGGAAATTTCCTTTAGCTGTATCTTTCCAAAACTACTGCACTTGATGCACGGTTCAAATACGAAATGAACTTTTCTGATCAAAAAATTGTTCTAAACTTTTCATTTCTGCATTAATCAAAAAGGCAACTTACTGAAGTATGAGGACAAGGTAGAAGTGAAAGTTGGAAGCTCTATATTTATAAATGGTTGACAAATTGGTAACCCTAACTGGATCCACACCTACAATGCCTTCCTATTTACCCATTCAAGAGATATCTCAAGCAAGCTTTTAACAGAAAGCAGATTTTTTAGATAAATGAGAATACGATAAGAGCAGCAAAAGCATCTACATACACCATAGGTTAAGGATTAGAAGTCATTTTGAGTCTTGAAACCAGCTTCTCTGATGAGGAAGTAAGACTCTCTATTCGCCTTTCCTGAGCCCGCCTGGCACTGGGGTCCTCCGTTATTCGATCTTTATGCCCTCTCCTTATAAATGAGGATGCAAACTTCTTCCTCTCTTAAAGTCAATAAAAATAGATTCCCCTGCACTCTTCCTAGTTTGGTTAGCTTACGATTACAACAACAACAACAACAACTACCCAGTATACTCCCACCAGGTGGGGTCTGGGGAGGGTAATATGTAGACGAGCCTTACCCCTACCCGAAAGGGCAGAGAGGCTGTTTCCAATCGACCCTCGGCGCATAGGATAAAAGGAAAAACAGCAGTAAAACAAAAACAAAGACAAAAACAAAAACAAAAACAATAGAGCATTAGTAACTCCCGCAGAAATAGCTAAATAATTATCTAAACATAAGAAACATAAATACAATCGCATGCAATAATATCATACAGTAACTACCATAACTAACAACCATAGGGGGGACATAAGCTAAAACACAAATCATCTATGGGTATCCTGCTGACCCACACCCAACCCCGGATGAGGCGTACGAAGAACTCTAGGAGCCCCTAACCTACAACCCTGATTCTAGACCTCCAGACTCTCCTATCAAGGGTCATGTCCTCGGAAACCTGCATTCTAGTCATGTCCTGCCTAATCACCTCTCCCCAATGCTTCTTAGGCCTCCCTCTGCCTCGCCGACCGCCAACAATCTCCAGCCGCTCGCAGCTCCTCACCGGGGCATCGGGACCCCTCCTCCGTACATGCCCGAACCATCTCAGCCTCGCTTCTCGCATCTTCTCATCCACCGGGGCCACCCCTTCTTTTATGCAATTGGCATTCCTCTTGCAGATGAGTCTCATCTATTTCGAAAACATTTTTGGCCTTAGATGGTGCAATTACTTGTTTGAAGATTCTGCAAGGAAAACTCACAAAAATGCCAAATATACTGCGACTCACTAAAAATGAGATGCAGATTTTCGTCCCATAAGACTTCATTTAAATTCAGATAGATGGGAGAGCTCTAGAAGCACGTAAAGGAGATCAACTATACACAGACAATTCAACGAACTTCTCATTCACTAGTTCGAGTTTTGCTTATTCATAAGATGAAAACCTAAATTGAAATCTCAATGTTACATGATTGATCAACCAAGCATACCATGTAGAAGAGTTCATTTGACAAGTTCATGCAACTAGTATTCAAAAATATGTTATCTCATTCTGCCATCCACGAGCTCCTCAGTCTCTTCTGCTCGTAATCCATAAATATTACTCCGTATAATCTAGTGGAGGCCATTGGCCAAGAAGCACTTTGATAAGTTGATAAAATACAGTTTTAAGTTCCAAATAATCTAGCTAACCCCCTCTGGCACAGTGTTTTGGAGAGCGCAAAGCGCAAAAAAGCGACAAGGGCTCGCCTCTCTTCAAAAGCGAAGCGCACGCTTTTTAAAACACTGCTCTGGCACGGCCAAAATAAAGAAACCGGAGCAGACAGGGGAAAAGAAATCTATCGACTATAGTACTTGGACATCAAGACAAACTTTTGTTTTGTTAAATATCACAAGATCACATGAAGAGAGTACAGTACATGGAGAAGGACTAGATGATGCTCAAACTAGTGCATATTAATCAGTCTAGTATTATCGCTTTATCAAACTAGTCCATATTGATCAGTCTATATTAACTCGGAGCTCTTGCTTCTTTGGATTAGACGAAGACCACAGATTCACTTTCTTAGTGGTTGCCAATATTAATTTTCTAGAACCAAAGACGAAACAAGATCATTAAAGAAGATTATGTTCTCTTAATTTAACAATTCCTTAGGCAATGTGTTAAATATAAATTGTCTAGCAAAATTCGGATTCTTGAAAATATTAATTCTTCATGATAACACTAAGAAGATTCTTTGACTACAAAAGTAGTGAATTAATGCCCATCCCACGAAAAATTAGCATATATTCCATCTTTTATATGCAACCAGCAAGTTGGCATTTATCTTCTCAAAGAGTTGGAACAAATTTCTTTTCATGAAAGCGAGGACTTCCCCATACAATGCATTCAGAAGGGTAAAGTACACAGGGGAAAAACAAATCTCAAGGTTCTGAAAGAATATAAAACTCAATCATGATAAAGGATCATACCTTTCAGAATATAAAAGATAGAATCCATCGTGCCGAATTACACAAAATAGTTTGATTCTTGTTTCTCCATCACCACATCTGGAAAAGAATAGCAAGCTATTTGATGATTTGATATACAAAGAATAATAAGGAGATAAACTAAGCTAGATACGTGTATTTTCTCTTACAATTGCTTTTAATTTCCCACTTCGATAGATATTAATATGGGCTAATAACTTTCATGATTGTCTACGTGTATTTTCTCTTACAATTGCTTTTAATTTCCCACTTCGATAGATATTAATATGGGCTAATAACTTTCATGATTGTCATCCTGAAATCCTTCATCTTTTAATCAACACCTATCATGTCAAATCATCGAGAATAAAAACTAGATGCGGAAGCGTACCTGAATACGTATCATGTTCTGAATTCATAAGACGTATCATGTCAAATCATTGAAAATAAAAGGCAAAATACATAAGTACCCACCTAACCTATGGCCCAATCCCTCTTATACACTTTCTAAAAACATATATCATATTACACACGCAATCTTTTAAAATTGTGCCTAATACACACAACTTTTCTATATCAGCTTTTCCGAATATGTGTGAAGTCACGTGCCAATAAGGCCGTGACACGTGTCCTAAATCAAGAAAAAAAAAGAAAAAACTAAATTTACAAATTGATAATATTTAAAAGAAAAAAAAACAAATAGCAAATCCTCACCAGAACAAATAACATGAATTTTCACACTTTTGTCAATAAAATTTTCACTTTTTTTTAGTTTCTAAGTTTTGAATCACCATGAAGCCGCAATGACTTGTGCAACGCCGATGTTGTTGTAGTTCCGACAAGCTTTGATGCTCAATTGAAGCATGAAGTTTGGCGGAAACCTAAGAATCAGAGAAGACAGGCCACCGTGAATCGCCGGTCCGTGACTTAACGAGTTGGCCTTACCGGAGAAACGCATGCCAGAGGAGTTTTTTGGAGCGTCGTTGTGATGTGGAACACCGCCAGCGGAGAATTCAGCATCGGAATGGCATTCGAAGGATGGAAATGCCCTAGCTGCAGCTGCACAGCTTGAAATGGCCGTTTGATTTGTGATGAATTTGAGGGTTAAAAGTGTGATTTCACCGGCGGCGCCCTCTGCCTTCTCTTAAAATGAGAGAGGATATTTGAGTTCAGAGAACCTGTCACCAACTACTAATCGCGTGAAAAAAAGAGAAGGCAGAAGAAGATTAGGAGATGCAAGAGGGAGGAGATGAGGAGGCTGTGATTGTCGCTGGCTTCCGGCGACGATAGGGTCTCTAAGTGGGAAAGAAGGTCCTGGATATTTTTTCTTTTCATTTAATTATTAAATTAAAAAAATAAGTGGACAAATAAGATTTAAATACATGTGCTTGTATAAGCAACCCCTAGGCAAAGCCTAGGGCTAGTTTTTTATTAATAACAAAAAAGAAAATTGCAACAATTAGGAGAAATACAAATAAGGGGGACAATAGCGCCAGAGTTGTTACCCATATAACAAAAACCGGGCTAACCTTACCGTACTAGTCCTATTGAGGCTTCAAAACCTCATTACTAGCAAGCATGTAAAAAATAAGAACTTGAAAGGACCAAATAAGCTATGATAATCACAGAGTTTATAACATACTCTGTGATGAGATTACATTTGAGGATACTAATAAAGTGGCATATTAAAATGACAAAAGAGTTAAAATGATATCCCTTTTTGTCGATTCTTATAATTTCTTCAATTTGTAATTCTTTATCAACACCATCCCAATTCTTCAAGAAGTATTCAAAATTCATGAATTCTTTTTAGATCGATTAGACTTTGTTGATGTAGTTGGGACGGCCTGCTTAAGCTTGACATTTCTCATTGGAGGTCGCCTAACATTGTCGTCCCTGCTCTTTTGGTTTGTATGTGACTTTTGTTCCTCTGTAGCATTAATTGGGACAGTTTCGACACTTTGTGGCAGCGCTTCAATTACTTCACCTTGAACAACTGTATCGCTGCCTGCTGTCCGTTGATTTGGCATGTCTAAAACACCTTGTGCATCCAAGTTTTGTTCATCTTGTGATTTAACATAGCTTGGCTTGCTTTGTTGTTGTATATGTACCTCATTCCTGGTCCTATTCCCACGGTTAGCGCTATAAGGATCACGACCCAAAATGTCAAAAGGATGTGCATTTAGCATTGCGTCCAACAGTTGTCTGTCACTAGAGTTAGGGATAAAAACATTATTTGTGACATTAAGGATACTACTGGATCCTACTTCCTCCGGTGTGCTTAATTCTTCATTACTTTCGTAACCTCGATCGTCTCGAGACACCACATTGTTTCCCTCCATAGAATCCAATAGTTTTCTTTCTTCTGCTGAGATGATTGCACTGGTATGAAAATGCACTTCATCATCATTTCCATCAGTAGCACGATCATTTGCAATAGCAGAAGCTTTTTCCAATAGCAGTAGCAATAGCAGAAACATTTTGCACTCCATCATTTGAAACTGTAGGAATTGAATTATTAATTCCTTTGAGTGGACCCTTTTGAAACTGTGCGTTACATCCAGTAGCTGCGTGTGCCTCATTCAAATGGCTCGTTGAAACAGCTGCAAAATGCTTCTTTTTTTCAAAATCACCTTGGACCGCATCATGGCCCTCATTTTTGTCAACTTTTTCGGCCAGCTTATCCATTTTATGAAGATTTTCGGTCACATGTGGAGCAATTTGTTCCTTGGAAACTTTTGCCTTCCTTTTCTCTGCAAAATCTTCAGTCACCAAACATAAATGGGCTACTGACTTGTTATTTAATTGTTGCAAACCATTATTCCCATCTTTTTTTCCATGTGATCCCACCCCAAATGTATCTTCATCACACCATGGCCCGCATGGATTACAAATTGATCCAAATTTTTGGAATTATGCATAGCCACACAGCCCACGGGCATGTTTATGCCACTTTTGCCCATTTCCTTTTGCTTTTCCTCCATCACATGGTCAAGATGGCCTACCCCCTTTTCCATTTGCTGCACATTAATAATGTTTTCATTCCCATTACGACCATTTTTGCCCACAAAATAATTTTGGACGTCCTTTCTAGCTGTAGCGTCCTTTTGGTCTTCATTCACACGGTCTGCATTTTTTACTGTTTCCTCCATATTTTCGGTCATCTCCACTTCCTTTTCAGTTATTTGATGAACGTTACCATTCCCATTATCCACCAAGGGGCCTACAACATTTGAATGTATTTCATCTTTCACTATTGCTGCTTCAACTGGAACATATACCCCAAGCCTAGTTACTGCTCGATTCACCACAGACCAGTGCCCAATTTTTGTATTTTTTATCCCTTGAACAACATGTGAATGTAATTTCTTTCCAGCAGCTTTATCCTTAGGATCAAATAGAACTCGATCAAAACTAGTATTAGCTCCACTACACAATTGTGCATCTATTGCTGTTTTTTTTCATATTTGGTCGATCATCAGCAAAAAATGGCTCGATCATCAGCACTGTTTTCTATAGCTCGATGAACATTAGTATTAGCTCCATCTCCACTATGTTGCATATTTGTTTTTGTAGTAAGATAAGTGCTTGCATTGCCTTGCATCTTGTCTATACTATCTTTTCCTTCAGTTGCATCTACGACACCATCCTTACTTTCATCAATCTTCCAACGACATGTTTGTTCAGCATGCCCTTGATGGTTACAGTTGGTGCAATACTTTGGGAGATTATCATACACCACCATTTGATAGAATTCCACAAGCTTCCCTGAAACTTTATTGACGATGTGAATCTTGATTTTCTTTGATGTTTTTCCAAAAGGTCTAACAAAACCTTAACTCTCGCCACACTTGGCCTGGTGCGATCCTGTGTCGCCTTGTCTATAGCGAGAGGTTTCCCTACTGCAGAAGCGATCGACATTAACGACTTCTTTGCAAAGAAATTGGGTGGCAGGCCTGGGAAAGAAATCCACACAACTGATTTCGATGTTTCTTCTTTAGGATTAAAAGGTAAGTCCAGGGGAAAGTTCTGAAGAAAAATTCATCTCCTTTGGATTTAATATATCCAGTAGACCTTGAAACAAACTGGACATAGTCAACAAAGAAATCAAACCTTACTAACAAGTGACAAAATTCAAGCTGCCCTATGTTGCAATATCCTTTGACGTCGAACTGTTTCACAAAAATCTTTCGAAACTCTTGCAACTCTGGTTTTCCATATGAAAACTTGACTATGACTGCTTAGTGAAACCCCTCTTCTATGGTGAATTGATTAACCCCGTCCACTGCGAATTCCACTCTTGGTTCCCCATGATCGAAAGTTATAGGACAGAGGTCAAGTTTTGCTATTTTTGTGACAGATTGTTTTGCTAGTTGATTTGAAGCATAGGAATGTTTTTCAGTATGATTTAGAATATTTTCTGTAGCTTTTTGGGTTGTCTCTCCACAACCAAAGGCTGGGGAGAGCTCAACACAGCCATGGCTGCCCTAGCACATAAAACTCACCAATTCTAGAGTGAGAAAGTAGAGAGAAGGCAGAGAGATTTTTTGGACAGATAATGCATTGGGTTGAGGCACTATTTTTTTTTTGTTAAACACACGCGTGCCATCTGGCAAAGATAGTGTGCATTAGGCACAATTTTAAAATATTGCATGTGTAATATGTTATATATTCTCAGAAAGTGTGTAAGAGGAATTTGGGCCATAGGTTAGGGATTTGGGCCATATGTTAGGTGGGTACTTATGTATTTTGACAAAATAAAAACTAGATGTGGACCAATTTGTTTTTTCCAACGATGGGATGCTAGAAAGAATTCCTATTAATAGGTGCACAAGTTTATGTATTTCTAATTTAGCACATCATTAAACTAGAAATAATATACGGGTATCTGCACGTAAGACCTCATACCTATTCTTTTCGCCCCTTTTAACTTTAAACCTTAGTAGATCACTTTAATTTAGGCCTGCCTTATGGTAATAGTAACCAAACACAATTATTCTTAATACAATATATGTGCAATTCCATAAATTCTAACAATCTCTCACTTTTAATTTATTGCACTCAAGTCATAAGCTAATTTTTGAAATAAAAAAAGTAACTCAATTATACGCGCGCGCGCACACACACACATATATAATATTCAATTTAGGAAATACAAGTAGGAAACAAGAGGGGTTGTTCTAATGGTAAGCAACCCCCACTTCCAACCGAGAGGTTATGAGTTCGAGTCTCCTCAAGAGCAAGGTGGGAAGTTCTTTGAGGGAATGATGCCGGGTTTCTATTTGGAAACAGCCTCTCTACCCCAGGGTAGGGGTAAGGTCTGCGTACGCACTACCCTCCTCAGACCATACTAAGTGGGATTATACTGGGTTGTTGTTGTTGTTATTGAAATACAAGTAGGCTGCCACTTTAGCAGCTCACCTTACATATTACTCCCTTTGTCTAATATGAACGGTTATGATTACTAAAAATATTTGTCTCAAATTATTTGTCATTTTAGAAGTTCAACACAAAAGTGATTATTTTTTTTCTGTTTTACCCTTAGTAATAATTGTTCTTGAAAATGACACATAAATAGAATCAATATTCAATGAAGAGATATTATATTTTAGACATAAATAAGGTTAGAATAATCCAATCTTTTTCTTAATTAATATTTCTTATGGGACGTATAAAAGAAAAACACAACATAACATATAATATGAGAGTATTATTCTGCACGTGTCACCGCATAGAAAAATAAAAAGATCATTTTCTAATCCAGGTACTAGACTGCCTAAGAAAATGAGTTTGATTTTTTCATTTTTAAATAGTATCACGTGAGTATTACGTATGGGTGATTTGCTGAAATAGCTCAACTTACATGGCTAATTTGTGAATGCTGCAACCTACATGTACTTTTCGGGCTTGAATATAGCATTTTCGGGCATTTTAATATATATATATATATATATATATATATATATATATATATATATATATATATTAGAGTTATTTCTTTGTTACAAAAAAATAAAAAATAAATCAGTTTTATGACTTTAATGCAATAAGGTGAAGTTGGATGCCGTGAGACTACCCCATATTTGTATGCCTCCTATATATATATATCTTGATCAATCCACTCAGTAGTATTAATAAACAAGGAACAAACCTCTTTCACATCTCTTGACAGCCTGCTCTTTCATAATGGACAGCAGGAGATGCAAATGCAAGTGGTGCGGCACGAAAATTTCAGCTCCCATTGGAGCACAAACCATTTCGTGCCCAAGGTGCCAATCTGTTACCCAACTCCAACCTCCAAGAACCAACAACGGCTTTGCCGCTGGGGTTATTAACAATATTATGGGTGCAGTAGTTAACACAGGGTTTCCAGCAAGGCTGGGAAGGATGAATCCAACAGATGCCAATAATTATCAGCCTCAACCGTTCAACATGTCACCCCAGATTACTATGCAACCTCCAGCTGTTCATGGACGGAAGCGAGCAGTACTCTGTGGAATAACCTACCGTGGGCATTCCAAGAGTCTGAAAGGAAGTATTAACGATGTTTTATCCATGAGATATCTTCTGGTTCAGAAGTTGGGTTTCCCCAATGCATCCGTTCTTGTCCTTACAGGTATCTCCTACCATTCAGAAGGGACAACTCGGTGCACAAAGCATCCCGCATTCACGCAGGGTCAGGGGAAGGGCCGCACCTCCAAGGGTGTTATATAGACAGCCTAACCTAATGCAAGTATTAGTGGTTGCTTCCATGGCTCGAACCCGTGACCTATTAATTATACGGAGACAATTTTAACGTTGCTCCAAGGCTCCCCTTCATCTGCTACAGTTCATTTCTGGAACATAAATGCTTATGTTACTACTCTCTCCGCTCCCATGATATTGTTTCCTATATTCTTCATTCTTTCTTTATCAGATTTCTATCATATAATACATAAAATGTTGCAGAGGATGAGAAAGATCCATACAAAATCCCAACCAAGGGCAATATCAGATCAGCCCTACGTTGGCTTGTTCATGGTTGTCAGCCAGGAGATTCACTAGTGTTCCACTACTCTGGCCATGGCACACGAGTAAGAGACCGTGATGGCGATGAGGTTGATGGGAATGATGAATCATTATGCCCTGTTGATTTTGAGACTGAAGGAAGAATACTAGATGATGAGATTAATAATACCATTGTTAGGCCTTTACCCTGTGGAGCCACACTTCATGGCATAATTGATACTTGCTTCAGTGGAACTTTCCTAGATTTGCCATTTATGTGCAGAATAAACAGGTTACATGAACTCCTTTTTTCATGTTTATATGCACTGAAACTTTATATTAAGTTATTGTAAAAGTATTATATCTGAATGTTTTCAAGCAGGGCGGGATACTTTATGTGGGAAGACCATCGTATCAGCACATACAAAGGTACCAAAGGCGGAACAGCAATCTCTATCAGTGCCTGTGATGATCATCAAAATTCTGGAGATACAACGGTTAGTATTCGTATATACAAATAGCACACTTTCCGAACCCAGTAGCTTTTTTCAAACCCTGTATTTGTCCTAAGAAATACGTTAAATATGTACAAATTATTAATTTTGAACCTAGTAAGGTAAAAGGAATATAATCCCCAACGGATAATGTTCAAATCATGGCCTGCCTCTGTTAACACTAAATGCTCTAAGCAAATTAAAGAGACTCCTGCTAAACAACTAATGTAAGTATACTAACACGATTAAGCCGGTAACATAACTAGTTTGTATCGCCTGAATAGGCCTTTTATTTCTTTTGTGTTCTGCTATATACTAAACCACAATTATTTCGAGAGATATAGATATGTTCACCTCTAACACCTTCAATCATCAAACTGTCGCATCTTGGATTTCTGCAGGCTTTCACAGGCTTTCCGACAGGTGCCCTGACATATAGTTTCATCAAAACATTGGAGCAAGAGACTAAATTGACTTATGGACGCTTACTTATGAGTATGCACAATAAGATTCATGAAGCACAGAAAGGAGTAGGCATGAATGGTGCAAATGAAACTCAGGTATAAAAGTTTATGATATTCTCAAAAAAAAATCAGTGCAGCATTGCGTTACCATCGTCTAATGCATTTAATTGGTCTTGCCCAGGAGCCTCAACTATCTGCATCAGAGCAGTTTGATATTCACTCGAAGATGGTGGCTTTGTAGGAACTTAAAATATCCAACTCCAGCAAGAGTACAACTTCCCTGGCATAATCTTGTTATAATAAATCTCAGAACTTCTTTTACCATATTTGGTTAAGTACTGTCTGACTAAGGCTTCAGTTGCGTATTGATTCACTCTTATACTAATGTTTGGAAGTGAATCATTGTCATATATTTTCCTATAAACTTTAATAATATTAAAATAAAGCCCCTAAGATGTTATTGTCTTGTTATTTACTGGCCCTTGTCAAAGTGAGCTTTTGCCAGTAGACCTGTAAGCCAAGTTTGATCAAGCCTGACTCTCAAGTGTATTAAATAGCAGTCAGCACACAATATTTTGCAGTCTTTCAGATAATATCAAGAGACATCTCAAGCACAAGCTTTTAACAGAAAGCAGATTTCTTAGATAAATGAGAATACGTTAACGATAATACGATAAGAGCAGCAAAAGCATCTATGTACACCATAGGTTATGGATTAGAAGTCATTTTGAATCTTGAAACCAGCTTCTCTGATGAGGAAGTAAGACTGTCTATATTCGTCTTTCCCTGAGCCCGCCTGGCACTGGGTCCGCCATTATTCTTTATGCCCTCATCTTTTAAATGAAACACCAATTTCTCTCTCTTAAAGTCGATAAAAATAGATTTTCCTGCACTCTTCCTAGTTTGGTAAGCTTACAAATCTTTTATGCAATTGGCATTTCTCTTGCAGATGAGTCTCATCTATATTAATAACATTTTTGGCCTTGGATGGTGCAATTATTATTTTGAAATTGTATAGATTCTGCAACGAAAACTAGTTAAACTCACAAAAGTGTCCAAATGTATTGCGACTCATTAAAAGTGAAATGCAGGTTTGCGTCCCTTAAGACTGCATTCAAATTCATACTGACTGTATATCAGATAGTTGGGATAGCTCTAGCAGCATGTAAAGGATATCAACTGTACATAGACAATTAAAAGAACTTCACATTCACAAGGTCAAATTGTGCTTAATTCTTAAGACGAAAATCTAAGTTGAAATCTCAAATTTACATCACTGATCAACCAAGCATACTATGCAGAAGATTTCGTTTGACAAGTTCATGCAACTAGTATTCAAAAATATGTTTGCCATCCATGAGCTCCTCAATCTCTTAGGCCAGTAATCCATAAATATTACTCCGTATAATCTAGAGGAGGCCATTGGCCACCGCATAAATGCCATTACATAAATGGCTATTTACTCAACAATAAAGAGGGAAAATTGATGGATAGTTAATTTTCTGTTATAAAAACAAAAAAATGGATTGGATTTAATATTAATATTTTGTTATTAACAAATATTTAATAACACATTTCTGTTAATATTTTACTATTAACAAATAAATTTGGTCCAAAAAAGTTAATCAATTAATCGATCATTTGACCAAATCCGAATCCGAATTCGAAGTCAAAGCCGAAGCCGAGCCTAGCCGAGCGAGCGACGACGGCGGCGCGAGGCTTATTTTCTTCTCAACCTTTTAAGAGCTAGAAGAATAGCAATTGCTTATAAACCCATAAAATATCTCTTCCTCTTCCAATATGGGACAATGTCCATATGCCAAGGGGAAACTTGAAATTTCACTCAAAACTTTCATTTCCCTCCATTTCCCGTTCACTCTCTTTTAAATTTTTAATATATTAATTTAAATATCTTAAAAACCAACAATCCCCCATATGAATGGGGAATGGCTATATCACGGAAGTATGCATGAAAAACTGTGTGATTCACAAGTAAAGATTAATTGCATCTCGATAAGTAGGTTTCTCTTTGAACTTTTTGTAGTGAATTATGTCGGATATACTCGATCAATCAGTAGATTTGATATTTTTGAACTGTCAAACTTTTGTGTATACCTAGACAACCACAAGTCATACAACCAACCCTTAACCGTCTTTGGTTCTCATTGTTTGTTTGTTTCAGCCATGAACACCGCCTGGTTTCATAAGTGCGTAAAGAAATGGCCTTACAAAGTTCTCCTTGAAGCGGCTAATACTTCACACTTACATAGGTGATTCCTAAACGTGTCATCCCGTATATACACTATTTGATATACCTCGTATCAACCTTAGGAATCATTAAAAAGCCTTAATGCTATCCTTACTGAACATTGTTTCATCACGGGAATGGACCAAACGTTTAGTTGACAATGTTGAACTGTCATAAATGACTTTGTTTGATCTCCTTCAACCTAGATCTTGGGATCTCCAGTCTTCTAGGTAGAGTTACCGCCACTATGACTTGTTCTCGACCACAGTCCCATTCCCCTTGATGACTTCTCAACTACCTCTCTAGTTAAGCCTTTTGTAAGTGGATCCGACACATTATCACTTGACTTTACATAGTCAATCATGATAATTTCTCTAGAGAGTAATTGTCTAAAGATTTTATGTCTTCGTCGTATATGAAGCAATTTACCGTTATACATAACGCTCTCAGCCCTTCCAATTGCCGCTTGATTATCACAATGTATGCATATTGGTGCCAACGGTTTGGGACAAAATGGAATATCTTTCACGAAATTATGGAGCCATTCAGCTTCTTCACCGGCTTTATCCAAGGCTATGAACTCACCCCCCATTGTAGAGCGGGAAATACAAATTTATTTGGACAAATTCCAAGATACCGCTCCTCCACCAATAGTGGACATATATCCACTTGTGGACTTATAATCAGTTGATCCGGTGATCCAATTTGCATCACTGTATCCCCCAATGACTGCAGGATATTTACTGTAGTGCAAAGCAAAGTCCTGGGTATGTACTAAATACCCCAAAACTCGTTTCATGGCCATCCAATGAGATTGACCTGGATTGCTCGTATATCGACTCAATTTACTTATAGCACAAGCTATATCTGGTCGTGTACAATTCATGATGTACATTAAGCATCTCAACACACGAGCATAATCCAATTGTGATATGATTTGACCTTTGTTCTTTGCTAATGCAATATTCAGGTCAATTGGAGTCTTTCCAACTTTAAAGCCAAGTGCTTGAATTTTTCAAGTACTGTCTTAATATAATGAGATTGTAATAATGCCAGACCTTGAGAAGTCTTATGGATCTTAATTCCCAGAATTAAATCAGCAACTCCCAAGTCTTTCATATCAAACTAGCTAGTTAGCATATGCTTAGTAGCATTTATGTTGGCAATGTCATTGCTCATTATGGTCATATCATCCACATATAAGCAAACAATGACTATGTGATTTGGAACATTTTTAATGTACACACATTTATCACATTCATTTATCTTAAATACATTTGACAACATTATTTGATCGAATTTCGCATGCCATTGTTTGGGTGCTTGTTTTAGTCCGTAAAGGGACTTAACAAGTCTAGAGACCTTCTTTTCTTTACCTGGAACCACAAACCCTTCAGGTTGTTCCATGTGAATTTCTTCCTCCAACTCTCCATTTAAGAAGGTCGCCTTAACATCCATTTGATGAATTTCAAGACCATAAATTGCAGCTAGCGCTACCAATATTCGTATGGACGTAATTCTTGTAACTGTAGAGTATGTATCAAAATAGTCAAGACCTTCTCGTTGTCTATACCCTTTGACCACAAGTCTTGCCTTATATTTGTCAATAGTGCCATCATTTTTTATTTTCCTCTTAAAGATCCATTTAGAACCCAACAGTTTATTTCCAGGAGGAAGATCAACCAATTCCCATGTATGGTTGTTCAGTATGAATTCAATTTCACTATTGACTGTCTCTTTCCATAACAATGATTCCGAATAAGACATAGATTCTTTAAATGTTTGAGGCTCATTTTCCAATAAGAAAGTCATAAAATCTGGTCCAAATGAAGTAGACGTTCTTTGACGTTTACTACGTCTTGGATCCTTCTGCTTATGTGAACTTTCTTTTGTTTCTTCCCGAGGTCGTTTAGATCCTTCACCAACCGACTTACATTCCTTTTTATACAAATATATATATTTTCAAAGAACTCAGCACTATCTAATTCTATAACCGTATTATTATGAATGTCGGAATTGTCTGATTTATGAAGCAGAAATTGATATGTTTTACTATTGGTTGCATATCCTATGAAAACACAATCAACGGTTTTCCGTCCTATTTTTACCCTTTTGGGTTTAGGAACTTGCACTTTTGCCAAACACCCCCACACTTTAAAATAATTCAAGTTGGGCTTCATTTCGTTTCATTTTTCATATGGAATTAATTGTGTTTTGCGATGGGGTACTCGATTTAGTATTCGGCTAGCTGTAAGAACGGCTTCCCTCCACAAGTTCTATGGTAAATAAGAACTTATCAATAATGCGTTCATCATCTCCTTTAATAAATGATTCTTTCTTTCTGCAATCTCATTGGACTGGGGCGTGTAAGAGGCCGTTGTTTGATGAATAATTCCATATTCTAAACATATTTGTTCAAAAGGAGATTCATATTCACCACCCCTATCACTTCTTATCATTTTGATTTTCTTGTTAAGTTGTGTTTCAACTTCATTTTTGTATTACTTGAATGCGTCTATTGCTTTGTCTTTACTATTAAGTAAGTAAACATAGTAATATCTAGTATTATCGTTAATAAAATTTATGAAATACTTCTTTCCACCGCGAGATGGTATTGGCTTCATGTCACAAATATCTGTGTGAATTAAGTATAAAGGATTTGAATTCCTTTCAACTGACTTATAAGAATGTTTAACATACTTGGATTCAACACACACTTGACATTTTAATTTGTCACATTCAAATTTAGGCAATGCTTCCAAATTAATCAATTTCCATAAGGTTTTATAATTAACATGACCCAAACGTATATACCATAATTCATTTGACTCAAGCAAGTAAGACGAAGCTAAAATTTTATTATTATTCTCCACACCCATTACATTCAGCTTGAAAAGGCCCTCAGTGAGGTAACCTATTCCTACAAACATTTCATTCTTACTTATTACAACCTTATCGGAAACAAAAACACACTTAAATCCATTCTTAACAAGAAGTCTAGTAGAGACTAAATTCTTCCTAATCTCGGGAACATGAAGGACGTTGTTCAAAGTCACCACTAGGCCGGAAGTCATTTTGAGAAATATCTTCCCACATCCTTCAATCTTGGCCTTTGCAGTATTTCTCATGAAAATTGTCTCGTCGGGTCCAACAGGAGCATAAGTAACAAAAGTTTCCTTGACAGCACAAACATAGCGAGTGGTTCCAGAATCAATCCACCACTCTTTAGGATTGCCCACCAAGTTGCATTTGGAAAGCATGGCGCATAAGTGATCAACATCATAATGCTTTTCTACCATGTTTGCTTGACCCTTCTTCTTGTCTTTCTTCGGAGCACGGCACTCCATAGATTTGTGTCCGGCTTTTCCATAGTTTTAGCAGTTTCTACTGAACCGCTTCTTACTTGGGTTGTATTTCAGACCAGAAGCATTCTTCCTCTTCTTGTTCTCTTCAACAATATTTGCTCCCATTATTATTGAACTTCCACTACCTCTTTTTTCAGCAGCTTTGTTTTCCTCTTCAATTCTTAATCTAACAATGAGATTTTCAATGGACATCTCCTTGCGTTTGTGTTTCAAGTAGTTTTTGAAGTCCTTCCACAAAGGAAAAAACTTCTCAATCATTGCTGCTACTTGAAATGCTTCATTGATGACAAGACCTTCAATAAAATTTCCGTTAGTAAGAATACTAAGATTACTACTTTCAACATCAATATTAATTTGATTCATACCTTCAGCAAGGAGATCGTTAATAATCATTTGCAGTTCTTGGACTTGAGTAGTAACAGATTTGCTATCTACCATTTTATAGTCTAAAAACTTTGTAGCCACGAACTTTTTCAACCCCGCATCTTTAGTTTTGTATTTCTTTTCAAGCGTATTCCACAATTCTTTTGACGTTTCTACGCCACTATAGACATTATACAACGCATCATCCAACCCGCTAAGAATGTAATTCTTGCACAAGAAATACGAATGCTTTCATGCCTCAGTCACGAGAAAGTATTCATTATCAGAAGTTTCATCGTCCAGCACAGGAACATCTTCCTTGATGAACTTATGAAGATTTAAGGTAGTCAAATAGAAGAACATCTTTTGCTTCAAGCGCTTGAAATCAATCCCGAAAATTTTTTCGGGTTTCTCCGCCAGTGCCAAAGCAGCCAGTGTCGTTCGGCTTGTTGACGCATTGGCTGTCACCATTGGAGCAGCTTGGTTCTCATTCTCATTAGTCATTTCTGTAAAAGAATGACACCAACGTTAAAATCATGTAGATTTTAATAGAGTATAAAACCACAATGGTTTTACTCTCCAGAAACAATAATACAAATACAGAAATATACTAAATTCCTTAAGCTTGTTATTAAACTGTATTTGTAAAACAATTCTGGAAATATAAATGAATATAAAGAGAAATTATGATAAACAGAAATGACATAAATAGAAATGATCATAAATAATTCGAGCCCACTGAATTCAGAGTGTCTCCTTAAGGAATGTAATCCCCTTCTAGCACCCGAGGTTATGGATTATTTCCTCCCCGGATAGAACGAATTACACACTGGTGTAGTGGTACTCCAAACGCTAGTGTTTCAGCGAGCACAAAGATCAGTAGCAAATCACACTTACTTTTTGCTTTGTTTGTATGCTAAAAGTATGCAGAAAAAGGAGAGAAAACTCAGAAATTCGTAGTGAAATTCTGAGCAGAATAGTGTTGTATTTATAGCCAAAATTTGAGCTGAAATCTAAACAGGTGCAACTCTTCAGAATGGTTATTTCTGCAAAACTGCCACAACATAAATGTCATTACATAAATTGCTATTTACTCAACAATAAAGAGGGATGATGGATAGTTAATTTCTGTTACAAAAACAGAAAAATAAATTGGATTTAATATTAATATTCTATTATTAACAAATCCGAAGCCGAGCGAGCGAGCGACGACGACGACGACGCGAGACTTGCTTTCTTCTCAACTCTTTAAGAGCTAGAAGAAGATCAATTGCTTATAAACTCATAAAAATCTCTTCCTCTTCCAGTATGTGACAATGTTCATATGCAGAGGGGGAACTTGAAATTTCACTCAAAATTTTCATTTCCCTCCATTTCTCATTCACCCTCTTTTAAATATTTAATATATTAATTTAAATACCTTAAAACCCAACTTTATACTCCCTCTATTTCAATTTGTTTGAATCTTTTCGGAGTGCAAGGTCCAAATTAACTAATTTTCTATGTGAATTGGGCTGTACATTCTTTAAGTTTTTGAAATAAAATTTAAAAAATACTCTATATTAAAAGTCATAATAGATAACAATTTAAAATACATCAGAACTATTTGCACAATATGGTCAAAGAAATTTTATTTTATTAGGATTTTGCCCTGAATTTCTATTCTAGTAGGACGCTCTTTCTTGAACAAAGGTAAAAGACTCCTAAAAGAATTAAATATCCTTCATATGCCTTATCCATTTCTTGAGGAGAAGTTTTACACTTTTATAAATTGAGAATTTCTGATTCTCCGGACCATAACAGTAATAACGTCCATAATGTAGTCATAACGAATCTTGTTTAGGGTAGATTCCTTTCACAGTTTTTTTTATTTTTAAACTAGTTTTTATATGTGGTCAATTGACCAAACCCCATTATAATATCTTATTCTTTAGTATAATTTCTTTCTTGTCTAGTTTATTATCCAACAAATTTTTGTTCTTAGCTTTTGCATGCATTATGTTATTTCGATCACAACATGTTCGATTTCCTAAATAATAATAGGATCATTCTTTTTTAAAAGGTGGACTTCCTCATACAATGAATTCAGAAGGGGAAAGTACAGTGGGAAAGCAAATCTCTAGGTTGTGAAAGAATATAAAACTCAATCATGATAAAGGATCATACCTTTCAGAATATAAAAGATAGAATCCATTGTGCCGAAAGACACAAAATAGTTTGATTCTTGTTTCTCCATCACCACATCTGGAAAAGAATAACAAGCTATTTGATGATTTAATATACAAAGAATAATAAGGAGATAAACTAAACTAGATACGTGTATTAATTCTTTTTGAAGTGCCTGATTTCCCACTTTGACGTATACTTATATAGGTTAATTTCATGATGGTCATCCAACTTCCAATTTATTGCACTTAAGTCATAATAAACTAATATTTGAAAGGTAGAATATATAAAATAATACTTGAACTTGTACCCAAATTCATGTTATACACTTATTGATCACATGCAATCTTTTACACACCCAACCTTTTAAAAATGTGTCAGTTACACACCATTTTGATTACATGGCAAGAGCGTATTTTACACACAAAAAAAAAATCTGTGAACCCTCGTGTGTAACTAACACATGTTTATTTTTTTATTTTTTAATTAAAAATATCATCTTCTTCCTCAAGAGCTTAAACAAACAACCAACTCTTGCAACAATGGATAAATTATTCCCTTTTCTTTTTCTCCAAAATCTCACCATAGAAAACTTTCTTCCCTCTCTCATAGAAAACAAACAACCAGTTTGTTGCTGCCCTTCCCCATTTTCTTATTTTCGTTTTCTTCCCTATCCATTTTTCTCATCTTCCATGTCCACCATTTTAAGAATAACAATAATATAAATAAGCTTTGGAAGAAATTAGTAAAGAAAGTTAAAAGAAATCTATATCAAGAGAATTTTATAAATCTGAGTTTGAATCTATACCACGAATCGAGCAACCATGGATTTGCCCATAACCAACTTTAATGGAGTTTTGAGTTTTGCATTATATTTCTTGTGTCATATTTGAATCTAGACTCACAAACTCGTGATTAATGTACTTGAGTTCCTAATTTTTATTTATAATATGAAGGTGATTAAATGTGAATTTTTTGTGGTGTCTGGCGTCAATCTCCCATGGAGAAGAGAAAGATATAAAATGGAGAAGATAGTTAAGAGGTATAGGTATAATTTTAAGTGTTTTATTTTTTAAATAAAAAATGGTGACATGTGTCATTATCTGATTGGAGAATAAAATCACACATGTTTTGGAAAATTGATCAAGAAAAAAATAGTGTGTATTTGACACACTTTTAAAAGATTGGGTGTGTAAAAAGTTGCCCGTGATTAACAAGTATTTAACAGGAATTTAGGTACAAGTTTAGATGTTATTTTATGCATGCCTATTTGAAATGAAAAAGTAACTCAATTATGTCTATATACATCACAAAATAAATTATAAAACAAAAGCCAAAAATACTAAATTCAATAAGGGAAACCCAAGTAGGCTGCCACTTTAGCAGCTCTCCTTACATAATATTCATATGACACCACTTAAAAAAATAAAATAATCGAATATTATGTTGTGTTAGAAAATATGTTTCTTTTTCATTTTTTAACTAATATCAAGTGAATATTACATACAGTGTATTGCTGAAATAGTTATATTTAACATGGCTATTTTGTAAATACAGCAACCTAGTGTGTCTTCCGAGACTAAATTAAGCATTTTCGGACATTTTTATTTTCTATAACATATAAGCATAATTGAGTTACTTTTTCATTACAGAAAATTAGTTTTGGATGCCGTGAAACTTCATCATATTTATATGCCTCCTATTTATGACAACAACTCCTACTACCCAGTATAGTCCCACAAAGTGGGATCTGGAAAGTGTAATATGTAGACAAGCCTTACCCCTACTCGAAAGGGCAGGGAGGCTGTTTCCAATCGACCATCGGCTCAGGAACGAAAAATCAAAACAAAAACAAAAATAAAAACAAATTAGCATTAGTAGCTCTAGCAGAAATCACATAAATAATTATCTAAACATAAAAACGTATATAAAATGGCATGCAATAATATTAAACATTAACTAATATAAGTGGGCAATGCTATATATATATATATATATATATATATATATATATATATATATCTTGATCAATCCACTCAATAGTATTAGAAAACAAGGAACAAACTAGTTTCATATATCTTAGTTTGACAGCCTGCTCGTTCATAATGGACAGCAGGAGATGCCAATGTAAGTACTGCGGCATGAAACTGTCAGCTCCCATTGGAGCACAAACCATTTCCTGCCCAAGGTGCCAATCTGTTACACAACTCCAACCTCCAAGAAACAACAACGGCTTTGCCAATGGAGTTATTAACAATGTTATGAGCGCAGTTAACACAGGGTTTTCAGCTTTTCCTGCAAGGCCGGGAAGGATGAATCCAAATGCCAATAATTCTCGGCCTCAACAGTTCAACATGTTACCACAGATTAGTATGCGACCTCCAGCTGTGCATGGAAGAAAACGAGCAGTACTTTGTGGGATTACCTACCGGGGGCATTCCAAGAGTCTGATAGGAAGCATTAACGACGTTTTGTCCATGCGATATCTTCTGGTTCCGAAGTTGGGTTTTCCCAATGCATCTGTACTTGTCCTTACATGTATCTCCTACAGTTCAAAAGGGGCAGCCCGGTGCACAAAGCATCCCGCATTCATGCAGGGTCCAAGGAAGGCCGTACCCCCAAGGGGTGTGATATAGACAACCCAACCTAATGCAAGTATTAGTGGCTGCTTTTACGGCTCAAAGCCGTGACCTATATGTCATACGGAGACAACTTTACCGTTGCTCCAAGGCTCCCCTTCATCAGATTCACGTCTAGAAAATAAATGCTTATGTTACTACTCCCTCCGCTCCCAGATATTGTTTCCTATATTCTTCATTCTTTCTTTATCAGGTTACTAACATATAATACATCAAATTTACAGAGGATGAGAAAGATCCATACAAAATCCCAACCAAGGGCAAAATCAGATCAGCTTTACGTTGGCTTGTTCATGGTTGTCGGCCAGGAGATCCACTGGTGTTCCACTACTCTGGCCATGGCACACGAGTACGTGACCGTGATGGTAATGAGGTTGATGGGCATGATGAATCACTATGCCCTGTTGATTTTGAGACTGAAGGAAGAATACTAGATGATGAGATTAATCATACCATTGTTAGGCCTTTACCCCGTGGAGCCACACTTCATGGCAAAATTGATACTTGCTTCAGTGGAACCTTCCTTGATTTGCCATTTATGTGCAGAATAAACAGGTTACATGAACTTCTTCTTTTTTCATGTTTGATGCACTGAAACTTAATATACGTTATCGTAAAAGTATTATGTCAAAATGTTTTCAAGCAGGGCGGGATACTTTATGTGGGAAGACCATCGCATCAGCACATACAAAGGTACCAGAGGAGGAACAGCAATCTCTATCAGTGCCTGTGAAGATCATCAAAATTCTGGAGATACAACGGTTAGTATCTGTATATACAAATTGCACACCTACTCTTCTATTGACACTAAAATCTCTAAACAAATTAAAAATACTCCTGGTAAACACCAAACTAATGTGAGTATACCAACACGATTAAGCCGTTATCATAACTAGTTTGTGTTGCCTGTATAGGTCTTTTATTTCTATTGTGTTCCGCTATGTGCTAAACCACAGATTTCGAGAGACTATAGATGTGTTCACTTCTAACACCTTCACTCATCAAATTACCGCACCTTGGATTTCTGCAGGCTTTCACAGGATTTCCGACAGGTGCCCTGACATATAGTTTCATCAAAAACATTGGAGCAAGAGACTAAATTGACTTATGGACGCTTACTTATGAGTATGCACAATAAGATTCATGAAGCACAGAAAGGAGCAGGCATGAATGGTGCAAATGAAACTCAGGTACACTTTTATGATACTGTCAAAAAAAATTCTGTGCAGCATTGCATCATCATCATCTAATGCATTTTATTGGTCTTGCCCAGGAGCCTCAACTATCCGCATCTGAGCAGTTTGATATTCACTCGAAGATGGTGGCTTTAAAGGAACATATAGTATCCAACTCCAGCCCGAGTACAACTTCACTGGCATAATCTTGTTACAATAAATCTCAGAACCATTTTTAACTGTATTTGGTTAAGTGATGTGTTGACTAAGATTCAGTTGCGTGTATATTCACTCTTATAATGATGTTTCGAAGTGAATCATTGTCATATATTTTCCTATAAACTTTAATAACACTGACAAAACTTCCAGATGGAAATTTGCTCAGAATAGATCGTCTACTGGTACATGTTGTCACATTCTTCAGACTCCATATATCGATTTGTTTTCTAATTTCATGTATATCAATACTACAACCATATCACAAGATTCTGTCAAAAGCTCCTATAAATGATGTGCAGCATGATCCTTACGGGATCACACATAATCCTGATTCTATTGTTGACGTACATAAAATGGATAGCTTAGAGTCGCATTTCTGTATAATCAGATAAATTTGATAGGGTACTTCACACTTAAACTAATAGATCAGAAATGAGCATTATCTGTCAATATCTCCAATGGAAGCTATTGCAGTAAGATCCATATTGGATTAAACCAGGCAGGAATCTAATGTTGATGAATGACGATGTACATAAAAGGGATAAATAGTGAAATCAAATGTCACATTTCTGTATAAGAACTAAGAAAATAACAGTTAAAGGGCACTTGACACAGATAAATGATATATGAACCAACATAGAGTCTTGACTTATGTGGTTTCTGCTGCTAATATTTCTGCTAATTACTATTGTGTGTGATCACAGCCAATAGTAATTATCCTATCAATTTTATTGAAAGAATTATGATGAAAGTTTCTATATCGATATTTTACGATACGAAGTGAGATCGAAAACCAAAAGAGAGGTCAAATATAATCTACATGGAAGAAAATGAGGCCTGAAATTAAAAGTAAACTATTCTGCTCAATTTGCTGTGAATTCAAGCACTATATAAACACAACCAAACGTGCATATGCATGTAAGTGTGCTTTCGACTTGTAAATTAAACCACTAGAAAAACTAAAATAATCACAAAACATAGCTAACAGATACAAATGTTACTTTGGGCCTTCATAGGCATTTTTCTGCTAAGAGAATTGGTACAACGCAGAAACCAAAGGACCAGATAGAGGAATAAACACAGCACTATAACCTTTTCCTCCACCTCACATTTTGCGCCACCAGAGAGACCCCTTCCTTGGCTGAAAGATGGGACTCCATTTCAAAGTTGAAAGTTCTTTTTAGAAAATTCAGTCAAGAGCTTCCGAGAAGCTGTGCACCAGCGGGTGTAGCAATCATGGAGGTTAGGCCAGTCAGAAGAAGGGCAATAGGTAAAATGGTGAAGCCAGAGGGACAAGACCTTTTCTTGCTCCTCTTCTTGTTCCAATGTTCCAATGATCTGCTCCAATACTCTTTCAAGCTCAGCCCTTTCGCTAATGCTCAAGACTGGAGTGTCTGTGCCATTGCTTGCTCGGCATAGCAATGGAAGCCATGACATCAACATGTTCATGTTTGTCCGCCTTAGATGTTCTTTCGTACTTTCTTCATCCTCTCCATCTTTTCCTATTTCTCTGGCTTTCTTGAATAAGAAAGCTAGAGAGGAGCACAAGACCATAAAGAGAAATTCAGAACATGGCACTTTTACTATCCCAAAATGCAATTAAAGAAGAGATAAGGTGCTTATTTTATGCCAACCAAATATCAAATAGAATAGCAATTTAAGGTGAGATTGTAGTACACAATAAAACTCTGAGAATACATAATAAAAGTTTTCTCTGTGCAATGAAAGATTATTGGTGTAGCCGCTTAAGGTTGGGAATGGAATGAATTATTGCAGTGTATTGGATACAACTGTGCTGAAAAAGTTAACTGGTAGAACCAACACTTAATCTCTTGCATAGGAAAGCATTTAGGCTTATGAAGTTGCTAAAAATAAGACAGCTCGGTGCTCTAAGCTAGGCTATGCAGGGGTCCCGGAAGGGCTAGACCAGGGCTTATTAAGTTGCTACTACAATCAAAATATCCTACTGTAGTAAAAGCATTCAGCTTTGAATTGTTTTTACATATGTTCATAACGTATAGTATTATATTGTATTGTATTGTTTTGATGGATAGCTAAAAGATTGCATAAGATGAGTTCTATACATATTTTTTCCAAACATGTGTAGTAAAAAATTGCGAAAATTAGAAAATGATCAAAGAATATTCCATAAAAAAATATACCTGAAAGTTTAACAAGAGACCCCTGAAGCCGCGCCTCAGCAGAAAGAGAAAGCCAAGCCAACTGTGAAGCCGAAGCCCACATATAAACAGCTTCATCAACACACCCACAAGCTGCCATCTTCTGAGCCAACCACAGCAACTCCGCCGCTAACTTCTCAGCCGAGCATCCGAATTGTCTCAGCTGGTTCCTCGCCCTACCCCGCTGCCACACAGCGTCACCATAATACCTAATCGCCCTCAATCCGCGGCTCAACTTACTGATGTAATCGCCACCATCCCCACCGGACGCAATTCCGCCTTCTTCCGCCGCCACGGCGGTTTCAAGCTGACCAAGTGTCCTCGTAAAAGCCGCCGACAAGGCGGCGCAATTCACTTCTCTTAATGCTTCGTTACCTTCCAACAGATTCTCATCAATTAGCCTCTCGGCCAGTGATCTCACGACCTCATATTTCCTCGAACTCACCGGAATATCATTCACAATTGACAACACTTGCGTCAATGCTCTCGATATCCCCGACTCTCCACCGCCGCCGCCGCCCACGGCTGCCGGAGAATAAATCTCCCCCTTTTGATGCTTCAAAGGGTAGCTGTTGTAATATTCTCCAGATGGAAAAAGTTTAAGAAAGAAGAGAAAAGCTTGAATAAGGAACCAACGTATAAATTCGAGAAGTTTGTATTTTTCTGCTAAGAGGAAGAAGGGTTTATCAGCGAAGATAAAAGCAGAGGTTAATACGTTTCTCAAAAGCAAAGGAGCTATGGAGGAAGAACTGCTCTCCGTCATGGCCCTCCGTCGGAAAATTCGCCTGAACTGCTGGGTGGTAAATGACAATAATGAGAAATTTGAGGGCCACGAAAACGCATTATAGACAAATCATGGGAGACTAATTTTGGACCATAAAAACATTATACATCTCAAGCATTGCATGCAAATCTTTCAGTCGTTGTCAGCAGTTAATTTACCCGGAAAATTCTTTCAAACGGCGGATGGTATCATGAAAAATAAAGAATTGGAGTAGGGTAAAAAGGAAATGAATATGGGGTGTTGAATAATAGAGTCGATTATTTTGCTATTTTTAAGGGCAACGAGATTTTAGCGTGATGGTCAAAATTTGGAAGAATAATGAGAGTAAATCTCCCCACCTTTAATTGGTAATCAATATTGTCTATATTTATGTTGTTACCAAAAAAGGCTAGCGCGTATGATTTTGTCTTTGTTATTGGTCAAAGAATCAGGCTAGATCCATGTTCATGCTAGGAGATTTTTGGGATGGGCATATACCCGCAAATCCGAAATCCAAATCGAAATTTAAAGTTCTTGGATTTTAGGTTTGGATTTTCGGATTATGATTTAGATTTTAGATTTAATTTTTAAATTTTTTAGATTTCGTATTGAATTTGGTACTTCGAATTTTTAGATATTCAAAAATCCGAATTTTTTATACTTTATATTTAGTCTATTATCTATATGTCACTAGTAATAAGTTCAATGCCCTACTCATTAGATATTTTCATATAGGTTCATTATTAATTACTAAGTTATTGTAGGAATACTTTCTATTTGGACATGATTTTACTATTTCTACTTCTATCTATCGTATTAACATTTCTATTGTAATTTATTTTATATAATAATTTTATTACTTTAATATATTATTTGGATGATTGCGGTTAAAATGAAGAATTTTTCAGGCAATTTAATATGAGTACTTTATTTGGATATTCATTTTTGTAAAAATAAGAAACATCTCAACTTATAAGCTCAAAACTGAAAATTCAAAATATCCAAACCGATTAATCTGAAACCGAACTTAAAAATCCTTTCCAATTCAAACTTATTTGGATTGGATTTTGAAATATCTAAATCGAAATTTCATATTCAATCCGAACTGTCCGAATGCCCATCCCTACTTCTAGAGCAGTGGTTAGGCATGCAATGCTGTATGGGACCAAGTGTTGGGCGGCTAAGAACTCACACACCCAGAAGATAAAAGTAGCAGAGATGAAGATGTTGAGGTGAATGTGCGGGCATACAAGGATGGATAAGATTAGGAATGAAGATATCCGAGAGAAGTTGGGTGTGGCCCCCCATAGAAGACATGATGGGGGAAGCAAGACTCAGACGGTTCGGGCACATTCAGATGAGGAGAACTGATGCACCGATGAGAAAGTGGGAGCGATTGGTTGTGGTGGGCATGATAAGAGGTAGAGGGAGACCTAAGGAGTATTGGGGAGAGGTGATAAGACAGGACTTAGGCATCTTAGGATTACTGAGGACATGACCCTTGATACGGGACTGTGGAGGTCGAGCATTAAAGTTGTAGGTTAGGTTAGGTTAGGTTAGGGGAAGTTGTGGATATTTGTACAACGCACTAGAGTGAGAATAGCTAGCTATAAGGTAATCTTAGGATGTTACTGGTCAGCTACCGATACTGGGAGCTATCGTTTGGATATTAATGTACCTTCAATCTATTTCATCTATATCATCTATTTCTATTTCGTATATTGCTGCTATTTTGTTATTTTATGTTATATGGTATATTTTATGTTATTTTTAGTATGAGTTTATTGATAGTACTAACTTATTGTCTGTTGTTGATGTCTTGAGTTGAGGGTCTCCTGGAAACAGTCTCTCTGCCCCCCGGGGCAGGGGAAAGGTCTGCGTACATATTACCCCCAAACCCCACTTGTAAAATTTTACTGGATTGTTGTTGTTGTACTAATATATACGTATATAATATATTGAAGAAACAAAGTTATGTGTATTAAATAGTTAACCACTTGAAAGACATAACACGCTAGGACTTACGCTGTGGTCAAAATTAGTTTATATTTCCCCGTTTATTTTTACTTGGCAAGTCTATTAAGAAATATTTTAATTTTTATTTATTATTGTATGCATATTAAGAGAAGATAAAAAAAATTCTGTTACACCCACAATATTTATTACTCATTTCAAATCATTTTCTCAAATACAATAAAATACTCCGTCCGATCACTTTTACTTGGCATGTATACTAAAAATAGATTTTATTTTTACTTGTCACTTTACGCATATCAAGAGAAGACAAAAAAAATTCTTGCAATACCAACAGTATTTATCATTCATTTAAAATTATTTTTTCAAATCTAATAAAATATACATATGTGAATATGAATATCATGATAAATTATGCTCTTCATTTATTATTTTTTAAGGAACGCAAAAAATTTAAATGTGTCAAGTAAAAGTTAATGTGGTAGTATTAAAACAGCCGGATCGCCCATTGGCGGGCTAGTTGTAAGTTCTTACTTTTTATTGCCAGTAAAAAAATTCGTGCTAAAACAATCTTATATATACTCCCTCAATCCTGTTTATACGACATTGCACACTAATTAGAGAGCCCGACAATTTAATTTAACTTTGATTTTAAATATAGTTTTTAGTTTTTAATTATGAAATTTTGTATTTTATAAAAAAAATTTATGTAGCTTTTAAAACTGTGAATTTTTATTTATTTTTTTTAGAATAAAGAACCGACGCTAAATTTACTCTGGATATTGGATTCTTAATTTGATACCCCTGAGGCTCGTTATTGATAAATACACCAAATACCCCTTTAATCTGATGCTTACGCAAAAATAAAAGAAGGAAACTACGACAAAAATATATTTCAACGCATGTTGCCTATCTGACCCACTATCGGCAAGGCTGACACAAGAGGATGTCATCTGTAACAGCCCAGCCCATTAGTGATATTGTCTGTTCTGGACTTGAGCTTTTACGGGTTTAAAATGTGTTACTAAAATTTAAGGCTTGTTAACTTATATAACCAGCATCATTCTTGTATTTTAACGATGTGTGACTCTGTCTATAGTATGAGTGCTAGAGTTAGCCACATAAAACAATTGCAGCTGTAATTGAGGTCAAATCTTATATATGTGGAGAAGACAATTTATATATAGCGCACATTTTGGATCCTGTCTTATTATCTTATCGTAGATTTATACCTCTTTATAAAAGCATCCTTATATATTAATAAATTCATTATAACAAGCAGTACTTATATAACAATACATACTATAAAAGTTAAGGTTTTTCGACATCAACATTTATGTTATATTGTAATGTATGTTTTTAACAATACTTTACTATAATATTCAAAAATATTCGGAACAAACGAGATTATTTTAAAAAGATTTCATTGCAATATTTTTCAAATGTTTTTGGCAGGTCTCTCGTGGTTTCACTCATCTATCATATCTATGAGGCAACAATGTTTGTCTGTCGTCGAAGCATTTGCATTATATATATATATATATATAATATAATGCTATTGTTCTTTAATTTAATGGATTTGGCTTCTTAAAAGGGGGAAAAAAGAAGAAGAAACTTACTAGATTCAGAATAGTTGTAATTCATTCCGCTGTTATAGCTTTTAATGGCCTCTATAATACGTCCTGATGTTATGATTTTAAACTTTATTTAGTTTTTAACTTTTGTAAAAGAGAAAAAGCATAACAAGTTTTCAACTCGTTCTCTCTGTCTGCTGGCTACCTTCATAGCAACTGCAGTTTATAGATTTCCATGTAAAAGATGTTGGGAAGCGTGTCATGTTAATAAAAGAGAAAAAATATTTAAAAAATAAAAGCAATAAATTGTACAAATAAAAATAAGATAAGATTTACGTGGTTCTGTAATTTTTGAATACTCTATTACCACACAAAGTATAACTCTTTATTAATTAAAGGGAAAGAGGAAGTTGGAGGATGATTTGCAAATGAAAATGCAGGCCACTTTAGGCATTTGACTGTCCTGCCGATATAAGCGCTTAGGTCATAAGAAAAGAACTCAACCTACCGACATAAGCACTTGCGTCATAAGAATATCGTCGTAAGAACTTACGTCATAAGAAAAGAATTCAAAGATAAACTCTTCCGCCTATCATTTTTCTTTTCTCTTGGACTTTTCTTTCTTTTGTTTTGTCTATTTTCTTTCGTTCACATGCAGTAACAGGTTGCTCCTATCAATCTTCCCCTCAAACCTATGTTTCATAAAAAAAAAGATTTGTCATTCTTTGGTGGCGCCTTCATGCTATCAGTCTTGAAGGCTAACTGAAGCAGTGCACAACATTAGTTTGTCAACACCGATAACTTTGGTTAACATGTCTGACGGGTTCTTTAATCATAGTATCTTCTATAGGAAAGAGTTCATTCATTCATCAACTCTCGGATATGATGATATCTCAATTGGATGTGCTTTGATCTTGCATGAAATACTGGATTCTTGGCAAGATTGAATTGCACTCTAGCTATCAATGAAAAGCTCACAATTATCCTGCTATTTACCTAGCTCCTTAAGAAATTTTTTGAGTCAAATCATCTCTTTTTCGGCTTCTGAGATTGCCATGTACTCTGCATCAGTTGTAGATAGAGCAACACTTTTCTAAAATTTAGAGATCCAACTAACAACAGTACCATCCAAGGTGCATGATTATAGGCTATAATTGCGTATTTTAGTAGATTATTACACTCTAATTTACTGCACTTTAGTTGAGTTTGCGTTTTAATCGCTAATGTTTTGCATTAATTGTGTGTTTTATGCTTTGTAGGCGTGATTCCGAGCTATATAGATGTTATGGAATATTTAAATGATTTGAAGCCTTGAAGTATGAGTAAAAGCTCAAGGAATTAAGTCGGGATCGTATTTGGGGGTCAAATTTGATAGTTGAGAACAAACGAAGACTCGATGAGGTATATTGCGCACTGTCTAGTAAAATTAGGGGTGTTGAAAACCGATCCGAAACCGAAAACCGAACCGAACCGAAGCATAATGGCTTAATGGTAACAGCTTAACGGCTTAACGGACGGAGAACGGATTGAATTTTTTTTATTAACGGCTTATAGGTTTGGGGGCGGATTATTCAATTTTCTTAATGGATAATCCATTAATCCGTTAAGAATATAAATATATATATTCTTGTTTTATTTACAGTAAAATGTTTGAATTACTTCTTTAGTGAATTGGTAATAACTTAATGTTTTTGGTAAATCAACCCCCATTCCTCTCTCACTTAAGAAGCATAAGTTCTGATTTATGACATGGTTTGATTATTCTCTTTGTAAAGTAAACTTACATTCTCATTTTGGCCTAACAGCATGAAATATGTAGTTTGAGCTAAAGTGGTAAAGGATGTATTATTTTGCAGATTGGGACTTGAAACTGCAACAAACAATGGTAGAGATGTTTCCCTTGAGGTCAGAAGATGCTGCTTATAGCAAAGTGAGGGGAATGCTATCTACGCTTGGAGATCCCTATACGCGTATTATTAGTCCAAAGGTGAGTATTTTTAAGGCAGTCCGTTTACACCAAGTAAATCTTTCTTGTATGATTAAGAAAAGTTATACTAATCTCTAATATCATTTGAGACGAGGAATTTTCGTATCTGTTTCTTTGATAAACAAACTGAAAGTTGGTTGAGGAAAAAATTGGGACGCTATTTCTTGGAAGTTCCTAGTTAATAATGCTGGAGCAGTAGGCTTTTCGATAACCCTCATAGGTATTAAACCGATAAACCGCCTGATAAGAGCTAACCCGATACCAATCCGCCCGATATCTTATCGGGTGGCTAACGGATGAATACATTTAAAAGCCGATAACCGTTAAGCCAAACCGTTAAGAGTAAAAAGCCGTCCAATCCGCCCGATGAACACCCCTAAGTAAAATGCACATAACGTATTACTCAGAACTCCATTTTGGCTCCATAACATATGGTTGGACATATAATGTGACGACCCGACCCGTCGTCTTTTGTATTTCAGCCCAGTTATCCTCGTATTATGTTTCCCCGTGTGTTGATATGTGTGTTTAGTGAGTTTGAAGTGTGTTGGGTTGAATTTGGTTAGAAATGAGACCAATAGTCTCTTTAAGAAAAGCTTAAGTTGGAAAAAGTCAACCGGATATTGACTTGTGAGTTAGAGGGCTCGGAATGGATTTACAATGATTCCACTAGTTTCGGATGGTGATTTATGACTTGTGAGCGAAATCGGAATTTAATTTGGAGGTCCGGTGTAGAATTAGGCTTGAATTGGCTATGTTCTAATATTGGCGAATTCCGGTTGATAGGTGAGATTTTGATCCGGGGGTCTGAATGGAATTCCGACAGTTGCGGTAGCTCCGTTAGGTGATTTTTGATATGTGTGCAAATATTCAGATCATTCAGAGGTGTTTAGGTCGGGTTTTGGATCAAATACGAATTTGGAAAAGTTCTAGTTTGACTTAGGCTTGAATTTGAGGAATTTGGTAATTTTTGATATTTATGATAGTGTTTTTATGCTTCGAGCAAGTTTGAATGAGGTAATTGGTCATGTTGGTGCCTTTGGTTGAGGTCCCGGGGGCCTCAGGGTGATTTCGGATGGTCAATCGGGCTATTTTTGGACTTAAATGACTGCTGGTATTCAGGTGTTGGTGTTGCAGAAGATTGTTCTTCGCGTTCGTATGGGTGTGTCGCGAACGCGTAGGAGGAATCAGAGAGTCTGGGATTTTGGCCTTCTCCTTCACGAAGGGAGGCCGCGTTCCCGTAGGTCTGGGGGACTGTGACCTTCGCGTTCGCATAGTAGGCTCGCGTTCGCGGAGGGGAATTGCTGAGGGGGATTGTTTTGTGCTTCGCGTTCGCGTCTCTGGCACGCGTTCACGAAGGAGAAAGGGCAGTCGTGCATCGCGTTCGCAGGCGGGCACCGCGTTCGCGTAGAAGGAATTTTTGGGCCCATGGTTTTTGTGCATCGCGAACGCGGAAGGACCTCGCGTTCGCGAAGAAGAAGGTGTGAGCTGGGATGAATGTTTTAAGGGAAATTTCAGTCGCGAACCCAACCATATTTCCACCATTGTTGGACATCTTAGAGAGCTTTAGGAGCAAATTGAAGAGGGATTCGAAGATGATTGACTATATGTAAGTTTTATGGACTCAAAACATCTTTTAAACATGAATTTAGCCCTTAAATTTCTAGAATTAAATCAAAAAGGGATGAACTAGGGCTTGGAATTTTGAATGTAAATTGGGGATTTGAAGGAGCAAATGGACTCCGATTTTGATGAATTTTATATGTACGGACTCGTGGAGAGACGGAAATTCTGAAAATGTGAATTTTGTAATTTTTTGAGAAGTGGGCCCGCGGCTCGGGTTTTGCCAACTTCGTGTTTTTGGGTGTATTTCGAGTTATTTCGATTGGGTTATGCTCCATTAGCCTATTTTGATGCATTCCTATTGGTTTTGATCAGATTTGGCATCCGAGGAGGTTGATTCTCGAGGGAAAGGCATTTCGAGCTAGTTTGCGGCCGGCTTGAGGTGAGTAATGGGTGTAGATGATGACCTGAGGGTTCGAAACCCCGGTATATCATATTGTGACACTATTATGAGGCTAGACACGCACTCCATGGCTAGTGCGGGGTCGTATATGTTGGAAATTGTGACTCGGTCCAAATCGAGGGATAAATTGTGTTATGTTGGCGATTGCTTCGCATACAATATTGATGATATCAGGGATTGATGCCATGTTTGGGGCCTTGTGCCGACTTGTAGAATCCTTCAGGGATTGATATATCAGAGTTAGCATGATTTGCATATTATTTAATTCAGCCCAGGGTTTTAACATTATTTTTGCGAACTCAGCCATATTTCTATGTTTTGAAAACTCAAATGATTCCTAAATGATATTTCGGGCTGACGATCAATATCCCACTATTTTTTTTATCTCTAGACTGTATATTATTTCTTGGAAACGGTGGTAACTATTGGCACCGTATTTTTAAATGGAAACGGTGGTAACTATTGGCACCGTGTATAGTAATGGAAACAGTGGTAACTACTGGCACTGTATGATATGGTGCTTTGGCTGTAGGAGCCTCTACGGAGTATGAACCCCCACAATGAGCGCGGGTACCCAAATGGATCGGGTTGCAGGTTCCGCAGTGTTCATGCATTGCATTGCATCTCATATATTTAGTTACCGTTGATTTATCTGTATATCTCTGAGGCTGGTACTGCATAGAATTGCTAGATAGCTTAATTTTGAGTTATTTTGTGTTTTATTATCTTCGGGTTTTTATACATGCTTATTACTCACTAAGTTGGTAGATTCACCCCATACTCCCTGCACCTTGTCTGCAGATCCAGGTGCTCCAGAGATCTAGTGTTGCTGCTGTTGATTTCCCGAGCTATTCAGAGTATTGAGGTAGCTGCCAGCGTCCACAGGACCACTTACTCTGTCTCTATCAGTCTGTTCTTTTTGCTATTTTACCAGACTTTGGTATCATTTCCATTCAGACTTGTATCATGTTTTGTTAGAGGCTCTATACCCATGAATCCTCAGCTTTGGGAGGATTATTGTTCTTTCTCAGCTGTATTTTCATTGGTATTGTCTATCCATGGTTGGGAGTTTCTTATTAAATTCGTTGTGTTTCCTTAAATTGTTTCTTTTGGGCTGGAATGTTGTTCTTGGTTGTGGTTTGGTCAGGCTTGCCCAGCCTCGCGTCCGGGCACCCTCACGACCGGGTTTGGGGTCGTGACTAGTTGGTATCAGACCCTAGGTTACTAGGCCTCACGAGTTATGAGCTGGTTTGGTAGAGTCTCGCGTATCGGTACGAGACGTCCATATCTATCCTCGGGAGGCTGCAGAACCTTTAGGAAGCACTTCATATTCTTGAACTCTTATCGTGCGACTTTGTTGATTTGAGAACTAAAACTTCTTATTCTATTCTCTCAAAGATGGAGAGAACCCGTGCTACCGGACGTGGCGGACGACCCCCATCGCCACCAGCTAGAGGACGTGGACACGGTCGTGGCCATGGTCGTGGTAGAGCAGTAGGGGCAGTACCAGTTGACCCACTTGTTGCCCCTGTTCAGGATCAGCCCCCAGTTGTTGAGGCTCCAGCAGCAACTACTCAGGCACCGGCAATGCCCATTGTGATACCTGGTCTCTAGGAGACGTTGGCTCAGATCTTATCCATCTGCACCGGTTTAGCTCAGGTGGTATCAGCTACCACTGTAGCGGCTACTTCTCAGAACGAGGGTGGTCATCAGACCCCCGCAGCTCGCACTCCAGAGCAGGGTGCACAAGGTTTGCAGACCCCAGAGGCACCACCAGTTCAGCCAGTTGCCCCTGTTCAGCCAGTTATTCCAGTTCAGGGTGATGGGGTACTAGTGATGCCTGATGACGAGCAGCGTCATCTGGAGAGGTTTAGCAGGCTTTCACCTCCGACTTTTTGCGGTGTTCCGGGCGAGGATGCCCAGGGGTTTCTAGACAAGTTTCGACGCAAGCTCGGGACAGCAGGGATTCTTGAGACTAGTGGGGTATCTTTTACCACTTTTTAGTTCTCAGGAGCAGCCTTCACCTGGTGGGAGGCATATGAGTGGCGTAGGGCGGCAGGGTCAGCACCGTTATCTTGGCAGGAGTTCTCCACTATTGTTTTGGAGAAGTGGGTACCTAGGTCACAGAGGGAGGAGTTACGCAGGGAGTTTGAGTTGCTTTGCTAGGGGGATATGTCTGTGCCGCAGTATGAGACGAGATTTGCAGAGTTGTCTTGTTATACTCCGTGGATGGTCCAGACGGATCAGGAGAGGATTAGACGATTTGTTGACGGGCTCATTTATCCCATTCATATTCTGATGACTCGAGAGAGGGTCCTGAGTCATACCTTTGAGGAGGTTGTGGATATAGCCCGCGATATTGAGATGGCTCCCTCTACATGCCAGTTTCATCAGGGTAGAGGCCGTTATTTTAGGCCTCCTCAGTCATGCCGCCCAGAGTACAGCGAAGCTTCTTCCGCTCGTGGCCGTCAGGGTCACCAGCAGGGCTAGTCTTCACTCAGTGCCCTCCCAGCTCAGAGTTTTGCACCCGCCTCGTCAGCCCAGGGTTCATCTAAGGTGAGGGGTTCCCTTCCGTCCCCTCCTCCAGCTTCAGGCGGTTGTTTCGAGTGTGGGTAGTTTGGTCATTTGAAGAGACATTGTCCTCGACTTCGTGGTGGTAGGTTTCAGCAGAGGCATCAGCCCTCCTGTTCTTCTCCATCTACTTCAGCATCATCCCAGTCTAGTAGTGGTGGGGGTCAGTCATCTAGAGGCCGCCCCAGGAGGGATGAGCGATCGAGGGGTGGTCAGGCTCGTTTTTATGCACTCCCAGATGGGAGAGATGGTGTTGCTTCAGATGCAATGATCACAGGTATTATCTCAGTTTGCCACAGGGATGCTTCTATTTTGTTTGATCCCGGGGCTACGTATTCTTATATATCTGCTTACTCTTCTCATCATTTGGGGACTACCTGAGGATGTCCAGTGTTGCATGTGCATGTATCTAACCCGGTGGGTGATACTATTACTGTGGACCACGTGTATCGGTCCTGTCTTATTACTATTGAGGGTCTTGAGACCCGAGCTGACTTGCTGCTATTGAGCATGGTGGATTTTGATGTTATTCTGGGCATGGATTGGCTATCATCGTGCCATGCTATTCTGGATTGTCACGCCAAGACAGTCACTTTGGCTATGCCGGGTATCCCGAGGATCGTGTGTCGTGGTTCGATGGATTATGTACCCAGCAGGGTAATCTCTTTCTTCAAGGCCCAACGAATGGTTGGGAAGGGATGTTTATCATATCTAGCATTCGTGAGGGATGTGGGAGCTGGGACTCCTAGTCTTGATTCGGTTCCCGTGGTGATGGAGTTTCCTGATATATTTTCAGCAGACTTGTCGGGCATGCCGCCGGACAGGTATATTGATTTCAGTATTGATTTGGTGCCGGGCACTCAGCCCATTTCTATTCCTCCTTATTGTATGGCACTATCTGAGCTAAAGAAGTTGAAAAGGCAGCTGCAGGAACTCCTAGATAAGGGGTTCATTCGTCCGAGTGTGTCGCCGTGGGGCGCATCGGTGTTATTTGTTAAGAAAAAAGATGGCACAATGAGAATGTGCATTGATTACAGACAGTTGAACAAAGTGACAGTAAAGAACAAGTATCCACTGCCCCGTATTGAGGATTTGTTTGACCAGCTTCAGGGAGCAAAGGTATTCTCTAAGATTGATCTCCATTCAGGCTATCACAGCTGAAGATTAGGGATTCTGATATCATGAAGACAACTTTCAGGACAAGATATGGGCATTATGAGTTTCTAGTTATGTCATTTGGGCTAACTAATGCCCCAACATCATTCATGCACTTGATGAATTGTGTATTTTGGCCGTATCTAGATTCTTTTTTGATTGTGTTTATTGATGATATCCTTGTCTACTCGCGTAGCCAGAAGGAGCACGCGCAACACTTGAGGGTAGTGTTGCAGAGGTTGAGAGAGGAGAAGTTGTATGCAAAATTCTCCAAGTGTGAGTTCTGGCTCAGTTTCGTGGCTTTTCTAGGACACGTGGTGTCCAGTGATGGTATTCAGGTTGACCCTAAGAAGATCGAGGCGGTGCAAAGTTGGCCTAGACCGTCCTTAGCTTTTGAGATTCAGAGTTTCCTCGATTTGGCGGATTATTACCGCAGGTTCGTTCAGGGTTTTTCATCTATTGCTTCGCCCTTGACGAAGTTGACGCAGAAGAATGCACCATTTGCGTGGTATGATGAGTGCGAGGAGAGATTCCAAAAGCTCAAGTCATTGTTGACTACGACTGCAGTGTTTGCCAGCAGCTTTAGGTTCTTATGCGGTATATTCTGATGCTTCGAGTATTGGTATTGGATGTGTTCTGATGCAGGAGGGTAGAGTAATTGCATATGCTTCCCGGCAATTGAAGCCCCATGAGAAAAACTACCCTGTTCATGACTTAGAGTTGGCTGCTATAGTTCATGCCTTGAATATTTGGAGGCACTATCTATATGGGGTATCTTGTGAGGTGTATATGGATCATCGCAGCCTTCAGCACTTGTTCAAGCAGAAAGATCTGATTTTGAGACAGCGGAGATGGCTTGAGTTACTTAAGGACTATGATATTACCATATTGTATCATCTGGGGAAGGCCAATGTAGTGGCTGATGCTTTCAGCCGGAAGGCGGTGACTATGTGTAGCTTGGCAAACATTTCAGTTGGGGAGAGGCCCCGATGTTCAAGCTTTGGCCAATCAGATGGTGCGGTTAGATATTTCAGAGCCTAGCCGGGTATTGGCTTGTGGTTTCTCGGTCTTCTTTGTATGATCGCATCAGGGAGCGCCAGTACGATGACCCGCATTTGCTTGTCCTGAGGGACAGGGTCCAGCATGATAATGCAAGAGATGTGACTATTGGTAGTGATGGGTGTGTTGCGGATGTAGAGCCGGATTTGCGTGCCCAATGTGGATGGGCTCCGAGAGATGATATTGGAGGAGGCCCACAGCTCGTGGTATTCCATTCATCCGGGTGCTGCGAAGATGTACCAGGACTTAAGGCAGCATTATTGGTGGAGGAGAATGAAAAAGGACATTGTGAGTTATGTGGTTAGGTGTCTCAATTGTCAGCAGGTCAAATATGAGCATCAGAGACCCGGTGGTGTACTTCAGCTGATGGATATTCCGGAGTGGAAATGGGAGAAGATTACTTTGAACTTTGTGAGCGGTCTCCCTCGTACCTCGAGGAATGTTTATTTTATTTGGGTGATTGTGGATAGACTGACCAACTCTGCGCATTTCATTCTGGTGTGTACCACCTATTCTTCGGAGCGGTTGGCAGAGATTTTCATCTGTGAGATTGTGTGGTTGCATGGGGTCCCAGTTTCTATTGTCTCAGACAGGGGTACTTAGTTTTCTTCCCAGTTCTGGAAGACTTTTCATCGGGAGTTGGGCACTCAGATTCAGATGAGCACAGTTTTTCATCCTCAGACGGACGACAGTCCGAGCGTACTATTCAGATATTGCAGGACATGTTGCGTGCTTGTGTTATTGATTTCGGAGGTTCTTGGGCTGAGTTCTTTCCGCTTGCGGAGTTTGCTTAGAACAATAGTTATTAGTCCAACATTCATATGGCGCCGTATGAGGCTTTATATGGGAGACGGTGTAGGTCTCCAGTTGGTTGGTTTGAGCCCAACGAGGCTAGGCTATCGGGGACAGAGTTAGTTCAGGATGCCTTGGAGAAAGTGAAAGTTATCCAGGAGAGACTTCGTACAGCTCAGTCACGTCAGAACAGTTATGCGGACCGAAAGGTACGGGATGTATCTTATATGGTGGGTGAGAAGTTTCTGTTGAAGGTTTCTCCTATGAAAGGCGTGATGAGGTTGTGAAAGAAAGGGAACTTATTCTGCGGTTTATTGGACCTTTTGAGATAATCAGGAAGATTGGGGAGGTGTCCTATATACTTTCATTGCCACCCACTTTGTCAGGGGTTCACCTAGTGTTCCATGTTTTCATGCTCAGGAAGTATGTTGGGGACCCATCTCATGTTTTAGACTTCAGCACGATCCTGTTGGATGAGGACTTGACCTATGATATGGAGCCAGTGGCTATTTTGGGTCAACGGGTTTGAAAGTTGAGATCAAAAGACATAGCTTCGGTGAAGGTGCAATGGAGAGGTCGGCCCGTGGAGGAGGCCACTTAGGAGACCGAGCAGGAGATGCGGAGCAGATATCCTCGTTTGTTTGAGGCTCCAGGTATGTTTCTTGACCCGCTCGAGGATGAGCATTTATTTTAGTCGAAGGGGATGTGACGACCCGACCCGTCGTCTTTTTTTATTTCACCCCCTTTATCCCTGTGTTATGTTTCCCCGTGTGTTGATATGTGTGTCTGGTGAGTTTGAAGTGTGTTGGGTTGAATTTGATTAGAAATGAGACCAATAGTCTCTTTAAGGAAAGCTTAATCTAGAAAACGTCAACCGGACATTGACTTGTGAGTTAGAGGGCTCGGAATGGATTTCCGATGGTTCGACTAGTTTTGGATGGTGATTTATGACTTGGGAGCAAAATCGGAATTTAATTTGGAGGTCCGGTGTAGAATTAGGCTTGAATTGGCTAAGTTCGAATTTTGGTAAATTCCAGTTGATAGGTGAAATTTTGATCTGGGGGTCGGAATGGACTTTCGACAGTTGCAGTAGCTCCGTTAGGTGATTTTTGATATGCGTGCAAATTTTCAGATCATTCAGAGGTGTTAAGGTTGGGTTTTGGATCAAATGCGAATTTAGAAAAATTCTAGTTTGACTTAGGCTTGAATTTGAATATTTTGGTGATTTTTATGTTTATGATAGTGTTTTCATGCTTCGAGAAAGTTTGAATGAGGTAATTGGTCATGTTGGTGCCTTTGGTTTAGGTCCCAGGGGCCTCGGGGTAATTTCTTATGGTCAATCAGGCTATTTTTGGACTTAGAGGACTGCTGGTGTTCAACTGTTGGTGTTGCAGAAGATTGTTCTTCGCGTTCGCATGGGTGTTTCGCGAACGCGCAGGAGGAATTGGAGAGCCTGGGATTTTGGCCTTCACATTCGCGAAGGGAGGCCGCGTTCGCATAGGTCTGGGGGTCTGTAACCTTCACGTTCGCATAGCAGGCTCGCGTTCGCGGAGGGGAATTGCTGAGGGGGATTGTTTTGTGCTTCGCGTTCGTGTCCCTGGCACGCGTTCGTGAAGGAGAAGATACAGTCGTGCATCGCATTCGCGGGTGGGCATTGCATTTGCGTAGAAGCAATTTTGGGGCCCCTGGTTTTTTTGCTTCGCGAATGCGGAAGGACCTCGCATTCGCGAAGAAGGAGGCGTAGCTAGGCAGAATGTTTTAAGGGAAATTTCAGTCGCGAACCCAACCATATTTCCACCATTGTTGGACATATTAGAGAGCTTTTGGAGCAAATTGAAGAGGGATTCGAAGAGGATTGACTAGAGGTAAGTTTTATGGACTCAAAACATCTTTTAAACATGAATTTAGCCCTTAAATTTCTAGAATCAAATCAAAAATGGGATGAACTAGGGCTTGGAATTTTGAATGTAAATTGGGGATTTGAAGGAGCGAATGGACTCTAATTTTGATGAATTTTATATGTACGGACTCGTATAGAGACGAGGATTCTTAAAATGTGAAATTTCATAATTTTTCGAGAAGTGGGCCCGGGGTTCGGGTTTTACCAACTTCGTGTTTTTGGATGTATTTTGAGTTATTTCGATTGGATTATGTTCCATTAGCCTATTTTGTTGCATTACTATTGATTTTGATCATATTTGGCATCCGCGGAGGTTGATTCTCGAGGGAATGGCATTTCGAGCTAGTTTGCAGCCGGCTTGAGTTGAGTAATGGGTGTAGATGATGACCTGAGGGTTCGAAACCCCAGTATATCACATTGTGATGCTATCATGAGGCTAGACACGCACTCAATGGCTAGTGCGGGGTCATATATGTTGGAAATTGTGACTCAGTCCAAACCTAGGGATAAATTGTGATATGTTGGCAATTGCTTCGGATACTATATTGATGATATCGGGGCTTGATGCCATGTTTGGGGCCTTGTGTCGACTTGTAGAATTAGCATGATTTGCATATTATTTAATTCAGTCCAGGGTTTTAACATTATTTTTGCAAACTTAGTCGTATTTCTATATTTTGAAAACTCAAATGATTCATAAATGATATTTCGGGCTGGCGATCATTATCCCACTATTTTTTTTCTCTCTATATTGTATATTATTTCTTGGAAACGGTGGTAACTATTGGCACCTTCTTTTTAAATGGAAACGGTGGTAACTATTGGCATCGTGTATTGTAATGGAAACAGTGGTAACTATTGGCACTGAATGATATGGCGCTTGGGCTGTAGGATCCCCTTCGGAGTCTGAACCACCACAGTGAGCGCGGGTACCCAAATGGATCAGGCTGCACATTCCGGAGTGTTCATGCATCGCATTGCATCTCATATATTTAGTTACCGTAGCTTTATCTGTATATCTCTGAGGCTGGTACTGCATAGAACTGCTAGATAGCTTCATTTTGTGTTATTTCGTGTTTTCTTATCTTAGGGTTTTTACACATGCTTATACTCACTAAGTTGGTAGACTCACCCCATACTCCCTACACCTTGTGTGCAGATCCAGGTGCTCCAGAGATCTAGTGTTGCTGCTATTGATTTCCCGAGCTATTCAGAGTGTTGAGGTAGCTGCCCAGCGTCCGCAGGACCACTTACTCTGTCTCTATCAGTCGGTTCTTTTTGCTATTTTTCCAGACTTTGGTATCATTTCCATTCAGACTTGTATCCTGTTATGTTAGAGGCTCTGTACTCGTGACTCCTCAGTTATGGGAGGATTATTGTTCTTGCTCAGCTGTATTTTCATAGGTATTGTCTATCCCTGGTTGGGAGTTTCATATTAAATTTGTTGTGTTACCTTAAATTGTTTCTTTTTGGCTGGAAAGCCGTTCTTGGTTGTGGTTTGGTCGGGCTTGCCCAGCCTCGCGGACGTGTGCCCTCACGATCGAGTTTGGGGTCGTGACATATAACTTAAAGGGCTACAACTTTCATGTTTTGTGGTTTTCCAGATTCCAAATGGAACATGGTGAAAAACTACGGTTACACCGCGACCGCGGCAGAGTGCAGACACAAACAATTGAAGAATCAAAGGCCATGTTTGGCCGAGGTTTGTCCGCGACCGCGGTAGAACCGCGGCAGAAGGTGCAAATTTCAGGGACTAAAGTACAAAATACGGGATTTTTAGCCCAATACCTATTTTAAACACTAGACTTCACCCAAGAGAGGCATGTATTGATTTTTAGAGTTTCTTAGCAAGGAAAACCATTGCGAGAGATCACCCAAAATATCTTTCTTCTTTTCTTTGATTTTTATTGCTAGTTTTTATGATGAATATTATTTTAGCTTGTTTACCCATAGTCATGAGTAGCTAAATTTCTTGTCTAAAATTTTGATGGAACCTATTGGGGGATGAACTTCTTGTTTATGTGAATACAAATTGTTAGTTTCAATCTTTATTTATTCAACTATGTTCTTGCTGTAGTTAATTGACAGGATCCTCAACTAGTTGTGCCTATTTAGTGTGCATAACTCAGAATAGAGTGCATATTTAGGTTATTGTTGAATAACACCACTCCTAAATTATAAGAGGAATCTATAACTGCGGGTTTAAAGGCGGGATTAGGGAAAACGAAGCCTTGGGTGCAATCTTAAGTGAACTGTGTTAATTAAAGCTAGCTAGTGTATCTCGGGAGAGTGCGATAGTATATTACTGTGATTACTCGGGAGAGATTTACGGTAAGACGAGCATTCATGATTGATAGAGGTGTATTGGTAAATTTCTATGAAGCATAAACAGAAGGAATTGCATCAATAGGGGAAATCTTTACCTTAGCTTTTTCTCATCATTTTTTACAACCTTAGCATTTTTGTTTACAGCTGTTTAATATACTTGCAATATTAGTTACTAAAGAAACCATCAACTCTGATTCAAACATTTGGAAAACTAGTTCTGAAGAGTTTAGTGGGTCAAAAGATTGTAATTGATAGGTTAACTTTCTGTGGATTCGACGCTGGGCGTAATACTTGGGTTATATTAGCAACGTCCGCAGTGTCCTTGTTTATAAGGCATACTTGGGCGTGAATCGGGGGAGTTAACGGAATTATCAATTACCATTGATAGAAATACAAAAATTCTTAGTGTGGTCAGTTTTCTTTATACCCAACTTGTGAATATTTGTGTAATTAATTTTCTTGCCTCAGTCTATTTTTATTGTTTGGGTCTTGTTTATTTTCTTAGTTTTGAAAAATGGCATCATATAATAAAAATTGGTGGGATGGTAGTAGTTCATACTGTAATGGCCCTTGTCTTTATTGTGGAGGGCCACATCGTGGCAAAATTATTTAAATTCTCCCGGGGTGGATTGTGCGCACAATCTCAAACCCATGAGTGGAGTATTCGTGATAAGTGTGATTTTCAAAATTGTCATTGGGATGATTGTGTTTATTGGTCCTTCCCTTCCCTAAGCCCCCGCTATGATGATTCTATTGTTTTTGATGAAAATAATAGGGCTAACGAATTGGAAGAAGTTGAGCATGGCCGAAAGGGAGAGTTCAAGCTCATGTTAGAGTGCTTACTTGAAGGAGGACACAAAGAACAAAGTGCCTTGGAGGAGCTTTTGGAAAATAGTCTCCAAAATTTCTTGGCACTTAATTAAAACCAAGAATTCTCAAACGCCCAAAATGAGAAATAATGCTCATGTTGGAGACCATTATTGAAAATCAAGAAGAATGTGAGCTAAATTTTGAAGAGTCAAGAATTGACCTCATCCAACCAACCCCATGAGTACCAATGATGCCGAGAAAAATATGGACTTAGAATCAACCAGTGTAAATAAAAATCTAGTTGAGAATGACTCTAGTCTGGGGGAAGAAGAGGATGTTAGAATAGAAAAATTGCAAAATGAAGGGTTGAAGTCACTTTCCAAGTATTTTTCCACATTGAAATTGTGTAGTGATATAAAAATTGAACTACATGAGTCTGTGAGGGACTGCGAGGAGGAAAGGCAACAACCATACATTTTACAATTTGAGGAAACAAAAAAAAAACAAAATGACATTCCTCACATGAGAGCCAAGAAGTGCAAAATGAAGAATTTAAGGCTCGGCTCGATAATCAACTTACCACCCCATATCGCTCGTGGTCGCAAGATTGATTCCAAGCTAAGTGCACAGTTCATATCGTCCAAGTGGCGAGAAAAGTGGTAAAATTATTTGCGTCGTGCTGCGACTTTAAATCAAGCGCTTGTTGGGAGGCAACCCTATTTTATTTTATTTTATTTTTATTTATTATTGTATTATTCTTGTAGTGTAGATTTTTTATTTTTAGGAACATGGAACACTAAGCCATTGGAAGGATATAACAACAAACCATTGGTTGGAACTAAGTGTGAGGTACCCGCACGAAGGGCCAAGATTGGGAGAAGTCTGAGTACCCATGAGCTGCTAGTGCTTCGGCCTTTGGCCTATCAGGGAGTTTCTTTTACCCTCTTATTAATATGGTGTGCATTGGGGACAATGCACAACTTTAGGTGTGGGGTGGGGGATTTTCCTTGGGACTGTATTGTAGTGTACATAGGCATGGAACATGTTGTAATATTGTATATGTGTTGTTTCATATAGTTGACTGTACTCACATCAGGAGTAACTGACTTGTCCCAGCGACAGATGATTGTCGTCGGGTCTCTTGAGGGTCAAAGTCGGATCTAAAAAAACAAAGGTAGAGAACTCTTTTTGAGGGCGGACCACTTGGACAGTACTCTTGAGGGAAATAGTCCATGTTGCTTCTTTTTATTTTATTTTATTGTTCTTTTCTAGGTAGTGTAGTAATTCTCCCTTGGTTTTTCTTTAAACCAGAGTTCTTTTCCAAGTGTTTTATTTGAACTGGATGTAGTTAGTTTTTTTTTTGGGAGTAGGATCCATTGTGTTGTGTTTTGAAGTGAAGCAATATCTCATGACTTTGTTATGCCTTGAGAATGTGAGTACTTTGGTTGTGACACTTAGGCTCAGTTTTTGACTCTTGTAGAAGTACCTTTAATTGTATTATCTTAACTTTGCTCAACTGCTTTGACTAGAGTGTCTTGATGAATCCAATCCTGAGTGAGTTATGTGTCATGCATGTGTGAGGTTTGTTGTATTCTGTGCATTGCATTTGATATCTAGAACTTACCCTATGTGTCTCCAAAGCGAAATAGTTGTTTTGTTCAATCTTGGAAGTGATATAACGTTTCTTTGTTGAGCAAGATATGTATATTTTACCCGTCTAATTGTTATGTATCGTAGTTAATCCCTTTGAGCCTGTAATCTAGTTTCTTTGGCAACCACATTACAAGCCTCACCCATTTGTTTGAATTAACCATCTATTTGAACTATTGTAACCTCTCATGAGTACTTGAATTGTTATGAACTTTCTGAAAATTAAAGTGTGAGGTGGTTGGTTTGGCTTTTGAGTGGAACCAATGAAATAAGGATAAAGGTGCACTGATTTGAAAAAGCAAAAGCCACTTGAATTGGAAAAAAAAAGGAAAAAAAATATTCTTTGATAGGGGTGACTCTTGATATAATTGATCTTACATAATTTGGGAGTCGATGTATATTGATGTGAAGGTGGAGTTTGATTTGATAAGTATGGGGTTTGAATGTTAAAGTATATGTATTAAAGTGCTTAGGGAGGTATAGTCACTCTCATATCTAAATGTATCCTACCCGTCCCGTAGCCTACATTACAACCAAATAAAGTCCTAATTGATCCTAGATTGAATGAGCTCGATTAGTGGAGTAGTACACTACGGACAAGCTTATGGTGCATCTTTTGTGGCATATGAATATTATTTCTGAGAGTGGGTGAATTCTTTCTATCTTGAGTTCCTAAGTGTTCTTAAATTTTATTGTGTGGAACTACTCTTTTTGTTGTGTAAGGGCACTTGATTCGTGAAGGAAAGGTAATGTCAGTGACCTCTATATTAGAGTAAGTGGGTAAGTTATGAATAATGCATGGTACTTGTGAGTCAAATCTTGAGGTGAATATGTTACGCTTTTGTGCTTAGTCTATTTTAAATATTATTGGTGTGATAAGTTTGAAAAATTGCTTTAAAAAGGCCGTCTCTATATAAAGTGTAGTTTCATTACTCGAGGACGAACAATGGTTTAAGTGTAGGGTGTTGATGATAGTCTATAATTATGTGTATTAGTCGATTATTACACTCTAACTTACTGTACTTTAGTTGAGTTTGTGCTTTAATCGCTAGTGTTTTGCACTAATTGTGTGTTTTATGCCTTGTAGGTGTGATTCTGAGCTATACAGATGATATCGAATAAATTTAAGTGATTTGAAGATTTGAAGTCTGTGTAAAAGCTCAAGGAATTAAGCCGGGATCGTGTTCGGGGGTCAAATTCGATAGTTGAGAACAAACGAAGACTCGATGAGGTATATTGTGTACTGTCTCGTAAAATGAACACAACCTTTTACTCAGAACTCCATTTTGACTCCATAATATACGATTAGAAAGATAACTCAAAGGGCTACAACTTTTATAGTTTGCATTTTTTTAAATTCCAAATGGAACAGGGTGAACAAATTCGGTCTTACCGCAACCGCAAGCATAACCGCGGCAGAGTGCAGACACAGACAATTGAAGAATCAGAGGTCATGTTTGGCCGCGGTTTGACCACGACCGCGGTAGAACCACGGAAAGAGGCGGAGATTTCAGCGACTAAAGTGCATACATGGTATTTTTAACCCAAAACCCTATTTTAAACACCAGACTTCGCCCAAGAGAGGCATGTATTGATTTTTAGAGTTTCTTAGCAAGGAAAACCATTGTGAGAGATCACCCAAAACATCTTTCTTCTTTTCTTTGATTTTTATTGCTAGTTTTTATGATGAATATTATTTTATCTTGTTTACCCATAGTCATGAGTAGCTTAATCCTTGTCTAAGGTTTTGATGGAACCTATTGGGGGATGAACTTCTCGTTTTTATGAATACAAATTGCTACTTTCAATCTTTATTTATTCAAATATGTTCTTGTTGTAGTTAATTGACAGGATCCTCAATTAGTTGTGCCTCATTAGTCTGCATAACTCGGAAGAAAGTACATATTTAGGTTATTGTTGAATAACACCACTCCTAAAGTATTAGAGGAATCTATAACTGCAGGTTTAAAGGCGGGATTAGGGATAACGAAGCCTTGGGTGCAATCTCAAGTGAACTATGTTAATTAAAGCTAGATAGTGTATCTTGGGAGAGTGTGATAGTATATTACTGTGATTACCCAAGAGAGATTTACAGTAAGACGAGCGTTCATGATTGATAGAGGTGTGTTGGTAAATTTGTATAAAGCATAAACAGAAGGGATTCCATCAAAAGGGAAAAAGTTTACCTTAGCTTTTTCTCATCATTGTTTACAACCTTAGCATTTCAGTTTACAGCTGTTTAATTCACTTGCAATCTTAGTTACTAAATAAACTATCAATTGTGATTCAAACGTTTGGGAAACTGGTTCTAAAGAGTTTAGTAGATCTAAAGATTGTGATTGATAGGTTAACTCTCTGTGGATTCGACCTTGGGCTTAATACTTGGGTTATATTTGCAACGTCCGCAGTGTCCTTGTTTATAAGACATAGTTGGGCGTGATCAGTGCACAAGTAGCCTGTGGCTTTTCGACTATCTAGATTGCCACCTAAATTTGCATCAACAAACCTTTTATATAATATTGTTCTTGTTTACCTTGAAAATGATAATTACAATTAAATATTTTTGGTTCTAAAATATGTAATTTATTTTTATGCTAGCTGTTAGACAGTAGATGCTAAATGTGAGATTAGAAAACAAGATAAAATCCTTGAAGCATGATGATAGGCTATAGTTACGTATTTTTGTCGATTATTACACTCTAATTTATTGCACTTTCGTTGAGTTTACGCTTTAATTGCTAGTGTTTTGCACTAATTGTGTATTTTATGCATTGTAGGAGTGATTCCGAGCTATGTAGATATTATGAAATGGATTCAAGTGATTTGGAGCTTTGAAGCCTGAGTAAAAGCCCAATAAATTAAGTCGGGATCGTATTCGGGGATCAATGGATGATAGAGCAATGAAATGAAGAATCGAGTAGGTATATTGCGCACTATCTAATAAAATGAACATAATTCTTCGCTCAGAATTCCATTTGGACTCTACAATATTGGTTGGAAAGATAACTCAAAGAGCAAGAACTTTCATGTTTTTATGTTTTTCCAAATTCCAAACGGAACAGGGTTAAAAATCTGGTCGAAACTGTGACAACGGACCTAGATGCGGACTGAGGCAGTGCACTGGGGAAATACCGCGCCCGTACCTCGACCGCGAGCGTCTAGGCCTAAAAAATTATTCTTTTTCGTGTAGGAGAAGGTATATTTTTTTTTGTCCCGGCGTTACTTGGTATATATATGGAAAATAGTATTTTGGGGAGGTTGGACATATTTTTGACACATATTCGACCTAAGGAGGCAGAGACACAATAGGAGCAAGGCAGGAAATTCTTCAACGAGTTTTTCTTTCCTCTTCCTGCTTTTCATTGTTGGTAATGACTTTTAGTATTGTAGTTTTACATACTATTATGAATAGCTAATTTGTTATCTTGGGTATTGATAGAACCTTTTGTAGGATTAATTCTTGTTATGTTTTTATATAATTGAGCGGTTGGATTTCTCTACTTGTTCAACTACGTGTTTATTGCTATTTATTGAATGGCCATTGATTGACTATGCCTATTTATTATTTGTTGATTGACAAAGGATACATATTTAGTTGGTTGTTGAACAATGTCACTCCTAAAGTATGTGAGAAATCAATACAACGGGTTTAAAGGTAGGTTAAGAAATAACAAAGCCTTGATGCGGTCATAATGAGCAGTTAGATAAAACCAACTAGCGTAGTTCGAGAGAATGTATAGTAATTTATTGTAGTTTCTCGAGAGAGAATTACGACACCTAAAGTGCTCAACGATCAGTAGAGAATACATCAGCGAAATTATAGAGAATATAGGTGGAAGAATTTCGACACTTGGGGAAATTATAACTCTAGACATCCTTAATTTGGTCTCCAACCCTTTTTCTCGTTAGTTGATAATTTTATCACTTTGTAATATTTGCTAGTTAATTAGTTAGAAATATAAATCTCAATCTTTATAATTTATAAAATTATTCAAACTTGGCTTCTTAATGATATTAAACAGATATAGCTAAGCCTTAGTTCTCCGCGTGATTCGACTCTGGACTTTTAGACCAGATTATATTTGCAGCAATCACTTATCCTTTTTAGAACTAAAGTTGGGTGTGATCAAATTTTGGCGTCGTTGTCGGGGAACTAACGGTGTAGCTGTAGGTGTACATATTGCTAGGTTGCAAGTTTGAACTTTTATTTTCATTTTTTTGTATTTGATTTTTCTTTCACTTGTTAATTTGAGAAACATGGAATCCTGGAATTATTAAAGTTTGGATGTTGGTAATTCTACTTTTAATCCTTCTTATGCATATTGTGAAGAAAACCAATGGCAAAATTATCAAAATATTCCCGAGAGCGAGTTATGTGCACCAACTCAATCTTATATATGGAATGTATGTGATATGTGTGGTGGTCAAAATGGTCACTTTTATGGTTGTGCTTATATTTCTTATCTTCTTCAAACCCTTACTTTGATGGTTCTTCTTTTTCTTATATAGTTAATAGAAACAAAGAACCTGGGGATGATGACCTGAATGAGATCAAGGATATGCCAAGGTTCCTTGTGGAACAAAATAATGATAAAAAATTGCACATACAAAGTCAAGATGCTGCTATTCGCAACCTAGAGGCACAAGTGAGTCAACTAGTTGAGATAGTTAAGGTTCAGTAAGCCAATATTGTGGATAGTAGTCAAGAAGAGCATAAATTAGATGTCGAAATTAAGGTGCAAATGGAGGAGGTTAGAGTAGAAAATCAACAATCTAACCAACTAGAATTTGAGGATGGCAATGTTGAAGAAGTGAGACTAGAGTCAGCCAAGGACATTGACGATATAAATTAATTGACTCTAGTATCATTGATGTTGAGGACGCTAAAAGTCCTGAAGTTCATGTGTGTGAGCACATTCGTTCACACTCCAAACATTTTTCCACATTGTGTTTGGATGATGATATGGAAATAGAGCCATCCAAACCAATTGAAGAGTCAAGGGATGAGGAACAATGTGCATATATTTTGGAATTCTTCTTGCCAGAAAGGATTACATACCTCATACAAAGGCCAAGGAATGCAGAATACTACATTATTTTCTTGGGCCAGTTAGATTCATTCCACCACCCTAAGAGCATAATTATAAGCTTGAAGCAAAATTTGGGATTCAATTCATAAGCTCGAGTTGGAGACCAAAAATAATCCATGTCGTGACGCGACGTTAAATCAAGCGCTTGTTTGGAGGCAACCCAACTTTACTGCTTTTTTTAATTGTATTACTTTTTTAGTGTTAATTTTTTATCTAATAGGAACATGAAAAGCAAAGCTATTGGAATGATGCAATAGCAAACCAAATGGTTGGAACTAAGTCTGAGGTTCCCGCACGAAGGACCAAGCCTGGGAGAAGTCTGAATACCCCATGAGCTACTACTGTTCGGCCTTTGGCCTACAAGGGAGTTTTTTTACCCTCTTATTAGTTATGGTGTGAATTGGGGACAATGCACAATTTTAAGTGTGGGGTGAGGAGATTGCCTGGGTGACTTTCTATGCTATTTTAGTTGTGATAGTTTAATTGAATATTTTTTTTCTTTTTTATGAAAACGAAAAAAAATTGGACCTTTTTCGACGATGGATCTATTAGAAAATTTTTGAGAGGGATTTAAGTCTAAAGAAAAAGACAAAAAGATTTTCTGTTGTTAGGTAGTGTAGCAATTACCCCTTGATTTTTCTTTGTGACACGGTTCTTTTCCAATGGTTTTGTTTGAACCAGGTGTAGTTAGTTTTATTTTTTTAGGAGTAGGAGATAGTGTGAGATGAATTGAATTGCAGCGGTATCTCTTAACTTTGTTATGCCTTGAGAATAGTAAGTACTATGGTTGTGACGCTTAGGCTCAGTTTTTGACTCTTGTATAAGTACCTTAAATTATATGATCTTAACTTTGCTTAACTGCTTTGACTAGAGTGTAATAATAAAACCAATCTTGAGTGAGTTATGTGCCATGTGTGTGTGAGGTTTGGATGTTATTATTTGCACTGCATTTGATGCCTAAAACTTGCCCGTGTATTTGCAAATCCAAATTGTAGTTTTGTTCAGTCTTGGAAGTGATATAGGTATTTCTTTATTGAGCCAGATATGTATATTTTACCCGCTAATTGTTATGTATCGTAGTTAACCCCTTTGAGCCTGTAATCCTATTTGTTTGGCAACCACATTACAAGTCTTACCTATTTGTTTGAATTAACCATCTATTTGAACCATTGTAACCTCTCATCAGCACTTGAATTATTTATGAACTGTGTAAAAGTTATAGTGTGGAGTGGTTGATTTGGTTTTTGAGTGGAATTAATGAAATAAGAAGAAAGGTGCACTGTTTTGAACAAGTAAGATCCACTTGAATTGGAAAAAAATAGTTGTATTGCTGTGAAAAAAAAAGTATTCCTTGATAAGTGGTGACTCTTGATGTAATTTTGCTTTAAAATGTATGGGGTAATATAAATTGAGGTGAAGGTGAAGTTAGGTTTGACATGATTATTGGATTTGAATGTTAAAGTATATGTATTAAAGTGCTTAGGAAGGTGTAATCATTCTTGTAATAAATATATGTCCCGCAACCTACGTTACAACCAAATAAAGTTCTACTTGATCCTAGACTGAATAAGCTCGATTAGTAGAGTAGTACACTACAGGCAAGCCTATGGTGCATCTTTTATGGCATATGAATGGTATTTCTGAGAGTGAGTAAATTCTTTCTATCTTGAGTTCCTAAGTATTCTTAAATTTTACTATGTGGAACTACTCTCTTTTGTCGTGTGAGGGCACTTGATTCATGAATGAGAGGTAAAGCCAGTGAACTCTATGTTAGAATAAGTGGGTGAGTTGTGAATAATTTGAGGTACTTGAGAGTCAAATCTTGAAGCGAAAATGTTACGCTTTTGAGCTTAGTCTATTTTAAGTATTCTTGGTGTGACGAGTTATTGTTTAAAAAGGTCGTGTCTATATAAAGTGTAGTTTGAGTGATCGAGGACGAGCAATGGTATAAGTGTGGAATGTTTGATAGGCTATAATTATATATTTTAGTCGATAATTACACTCTAATTTGCTGCACTTTCATTGAGTGTATAAATTAATCGCTAGTGTTTTGTGTTTTGTGCCTTATAGGAGTGGTTTCTAGTTTTGTAAATATTATGAAATCAAGTGATTTGGAGCTTTGAAAGCCTGAGTAAAAGTCCAAGGAATTAAGCTGGGATTGTACTCGGGGATCAACGGATGATAGAGGAACGAAACGAAGAATCGAGTAGGCACATTATGCACTGTCCAGTAGAATACACATAACTTTTCGCTCAAAACTCCATTTGGGATCCACAATATATGGCTGGAAACCTAACTCAAAGAAATACAACTTTCATGTTTTACATTTTACAATTTCCAAACGAAACAGGGTGAAAAACATGGGCTAAACCGCGAGAGCGGACCTAGATGCAGACTTAGGCAGTGAATTAGGAAAATACCGTGCCTGGACCGCGACCGCGAGTGTCCAGACCTAAAAAAATATCCTTTTTCATGTAGGAGAAGGTATAATTATTTTGGCTCGACCCTACTTGGTATATATACATGGAAAAATGATATTTTGAGGAGTTTGGACAGATTTTTGACACAGATTCGACCTAAGGAGGCAGAGACACAATAGAAGCAAGGTGGGGAATTCCTCTACGAGTTTTTCCTTCATCTTCCTACTTTTCATTGTTGGTTATGAATTTTAGTATTGTAGTTTTACATACTATTATGAATAGCTAATTTTTTGTCTAGGGTTTTGATAGAACCTTTTGCAGGATAAATTCTTGGTATGTTTTTATGTAATTGAGTTGTTGGATTTCTCTACTTTCAACTACGTGTTTATTGTTGTTGATTGAATGGCCATCGATTGACTGTGCCTATTTATTATGTTTTTCTTTAGAAATGATACATATTTAGGTAGTTGTTGAACAACGTCACTCTTAACGTATGTGAGAAATCAATACAGCGGGTTTATAGGCAGGTTTTAGAAATAACAAAGCCTTGACATGATCATAAGGAGCGGTCAGATAAAGACAACTAGCATAGTTCGATAGAATATATTTAGTAAATTGTTGTAGTTTCTCGAGAAATAATTACGTACCTAAAGTGCTCACGGTTAATAGAGAATACATCGGCGAAATTGTAGGGAATATAGCGGGAAGGATTCCGACACTTGGGAAAATCATAACTCTCGACCTCCTTAATTTGGTCTCCAACCCTTTGTCTCGTTAGTTGATAATTTTACCGCTTTGTAGTATTTTCTAGTTAATTAGTTAGAAATATAAATCTCAATCCTTATAATTTAGAAAACTGTTCAAACTTGGCTTCTTAGTGATATTAAACAGATATAGCTAATCCTTAATTCTTCGTGGGATTCGACTTCGGACTTATAGATCGGATTATATTTATAGAGACCGCTTATTCTTTTTAGGACTAGAGTTGGGCGTGATCACGGCGGTATGATATACAAACCGCATGGCTAAGAAACGGTGCCTCAAGGTGGCCTATATGGGGCCTGGAGATCGAGCTGGGTGTTGGGATATGACCGGCCGATGAAGGACTAACAATTTTAAGAGCTTTGATGAAGACTCTTTATGATCAATAATGAGCAATAAATAAAGAACAATTAATGAAATACAATAATTGTAAGCAATAAATGTAAATAATAGAATCAAGGAGAATGTGTTTAATTTAGATAGCAGAGAATGTTCTTGTATTAAATGTTGTGTGTTGTATCATGTGTGAAAAAAATAACAGGGGTCACCTTGAGATATGGAGGGGGAATCCCACCATAGTACATGTGCATTTATTACAAGGATCAGAGGCTGGTACAGCCATTTAATGCCATGGTACATGCTTGAACAAGCCTAGTAGACTTGGTCACTTTAATCACATGCCTTGGGAACTTCCTGTATGTCCATCATAGCCTTTGATTTACATTGACTTGAGGTCGATCACTGAGAACCCTCGGAGTAACCCCGATCCAAGCCTCGAGCTTTTTAAGGGCGGTCTTACGAAGTGCCATATGGATAATAAAATCAAACTCTTCGGTTTTTACCATATACAGATAGTCCCTGCATTTATTAGAGTGAATGATAAGAATTGACTTTGACGTCTATCTCCTCGAGCTTCCTGCGGTGACGTCATGCTTATGACGTAAGCTTTTGTTCTTTGATAAGCTACAGCCTCTTCCTCATCCTTTTCTGCCTCTTCATGGTTTTTGTGCTTCAGAAGAGGTTCCCGAAGACGTCATTTGGAAGATCTAAATGGGGTCCCCGAAGGAATAGTTCTCGGAGATATTGCCTCCAAAGATGTACCTCCGAGAGTGGATTAGACTTTAGCTATTTTTTTCTTTGTTTTTGTATAAGGACCCTTCGTGGGCTTTTGTAATCATGTGTAAGAACCCTTGGTGGGCTTTTGTAATCATTATTTACTAAAAAAATTATTTCATCAATTTGTCTTTGAATTGCAATGGCTTTCCCTTTTTCTGCATTTGTGAAAAATTTGAGCATGTGACTTTGGCGATCAGTTCGAATACGGGGCCTGGGCGTAAGAATTTCCTTGGTTCCTGATTGGTTAATATGATATTTTCTGGGACCTTTTACCATTCTTCGAACCAAGTCCAAGTTGACTTGATACAAATTTAGGCCGCCGGAACTGGAAACTTCAAATTGGGTTAGCATGGGCCTCGAATTTTAGAACAAAAATTAGCCCTTTTAGGCCCCGTTCATAGTCAAAGGACTGAGTTGCTTGACCACCTGAAAATAAAGACAACCCTCTGGCCTTTTCAAATAGTCCCCAAGTTAGAGTTTATCTAAACTTGGGAGACCTCGAAAAGTTGCTTTGAAAAATGAAAACAACCCTAAGGCATCATATATAGACCCAGATGAGGATACGCTTGGACTCGGATGGCCCCTAAGCTAAAGTAGCCGTAAGAGTGTTTAAATTGATCTGAAGGTAAAAATATCCTTGAGGCTTTATTAATAATTCCCGAGAGAGATCCAGCTTGGTTTAGGTATCCCGAGCGCCAAGGAATCAGGTGAATGACCCGTGCTTGTAATGGCAAAGGTCTTTGAGATTGGGTACCATCTCAAGGCTTAGGTTTATATGGATAGCTTCTTAGAGCTCATAGGTATAACAATGGGCATCTTATAGATCGGACACCATCTCGGGTCCAGATTGACCCTCCATTTAGAGTTCGTTATAGAATACCAAAGGTCCTCAAGATCGGGAACCATCTCGAGGCTAAATTGGCATCGACGGCTCCTTAGAGCTTATATTCGCTTCGATGGGGATCCTCGAGGTCGGGCACCACCTCGAGGCTTAAATTGATATTGATGGCTCCATAGATCCTATAGTTATGGTAGTAGAGTTCATGGAGATTAGGCACCATCTTGAGGCTGGATCGATATAGGAAATTCTGACCCCTCGAACATTGTGCGATAGCTTCACTTGTATGGCACGACCATGAAGCGCCCGGGATGATCCTGTTGGTACACGTTCCCGAAAGTGATAATATCCTAGTCGGAATTAATTGGCCTTTAGAGTAGGCAGGCAATCGTTTGCTCTATATATGAGTTTGTTTCCTCTCTTTCTGAAGATTCCGATATTTTGAGCCACTCTCCCTTTTCATAGAGTTCTTCTTCCTAGCGTCAGCCTTTCCATCATTGTAATTCAAATTGTTTGCCTGAGTTTTCATTTTCCTTCTCTTATTTTATCATATCCATGGTTGCTATGCCCAAATCCATTCACAAAGAAGATGAGGGTTCTGTCTCTTCTTCCCGCTCAATCGGTGGTACACCAGCATCTGCCAGCCTCAAGATGCTTTGTCTCGGGGAGGGACCTCTCATTTGAGAGACCCCCAATATCGAGGGCCATTGGGATCATGCATCAAGGCTTACTTCATCAATAGGAGAGGAACACCTCGAGACAGTAAGGAGAGACTGCGAATAGGGAGAAAAGGTGGTACTGCAGGTACCTTCCCCGGAAAAGAACATCACGGCTTATAAAGAGGGGTTTTTACACGTATACACGTTCCCCTTCACGTTGGGCCCTCTTAATAGAGTCATGCTTGACTTCTTTAGAAGATATCGGGCTACCCTGGCACAGGTTCACCCGTCTTTCTGGAGGACAATGCTGATGATGAGGTTCTTTACGGAAGAAATCGGGCTCGAATACCCCCATAGCCATCTCATCAGATTGTACCAACCCTTTTATAGTCGCGGCGATAGATTTGCGATGACGATCCACCAGGACCTTTGTTATCAATGATGAAGAAGATACGGACCGAGGGTGGATGAACTGATTCATCTGAGTAAGGACCGTCGTGTTATCCCCGTGGAATTCCTACCGAGAAATGGAATGTCGCCCGTAAATGGTACACTTGTGTTTTTATCGTTTTTACTCATGATGGAGGCGAATTATATAATGATGATTTCCTTTTCTTTTTTTTGTAGCATCCCTGTTAGGATTTATGACCGTCACTAGAGGGGGGTGAATAGTGCGGCACAAGAATATTGATAAATATTGTGGAATTAAAATTGCAGGAGTAAAGTAAATGTGGTAATTAAAATAGTAAGGAAAGAACACACCGAATTTATACTGGTTCACCACAACATGTGGTTAGTCCAGTGCCCGAGAGACTCTCTCGAGTTTTCACTAACTCCGTTAAGCTTACGGGTGCCTAACAAACCGTTACACTTGCTCGTAGATGTACACTCTACAAGACTTCAACTTGCTCGAGGATACCGCACCTCAAGACTTCACCTTGCTCGTGGATACCGCACCACAAAACTTCACACACTAAGATTGAGGGTACTTAGCAAACCCGACAATCAATGAGAAGATATGGTCTTCTCAAACACCTTTCTCTTTTACAACATGAACTCTCTAAAAAGAGTAGATAAAGAGATACAAGATTAGCTCTATGAACAACTCAAAGTTGTCTCTCAAATGGCTCAACAAAAGCTCTAAAATGATGCCCAAATAATATCAATATGTATATGAATAATGAGAGGTGTTGTGCATTTTAATTCAGCTCAAAAGACCTCTATTTATATGGGTTAGAGGGTGTATGTCCGTTGCTTAATTGACAATCAATTATGCTGATTTTATGCAATGATAATCGATTATTGGATTTAGATAATCGATTATTTGCTCTAACGTTCAAAAATCAGAAGCTGATTTTATGCTGGATAATCGATTATCAGATATGCATAATCGATTATTTTGTTACAGTGTTCAAAAACTTGGCAACGGATACAAAATAATCGATTATGCACCTCTGATAATCGATTATTTTGCTGTTTTGTAAATTCCGATTTACACTGTCTTAACATAATCGATTATCAACATAAGCATAATCGATTATTTCTGTCCAGCTTTGAAAGACATGTTTAAAATTCATTTTGGCTAAAATGAAAATGTTTGAAATCATTTTGTTTGAAGTATTTGAAATGATTTGATAAAAAGATTTTATGCATATTTATGATGACCTATGTTGAGCCAAAAGACGAGATAACTTTAAACGTTGCTCTTACAATTGTTCTACCTAACAACCTACGCCTTGGGTCTTCGGTCTTGAACTTTTGAGCTCGTCTTTGGCTTGTCTATGCAATTCCATCATCAATATGCTTCTCGGCATTCAATCTTGATTGTTTGTCATATAATAACATTGTTTGACACTTGACTTCATTGTTTGTCATTCATCGACTTCGTTGTTTGTCATTCATCAAAACCTATACCTGAAAATCATGCTAATACAACCAAAGCACACATATCATGGATAGAATGATTTTCTACAATTTCCCCCTTTTTGATAATGACAAACAACAGGAGATATGCATATTGGATTCCCCCTAAATTCATGCTATATCTCAACATACAATTCATGCAAGCAATTCCCCTTAATGATAATTCCCCCTCAAATAAGGCATACTATAACGTAGATTCATTCCCCCTTATTTGATGCATATCGCCTAATTTCTTCCCCCTTTTGGCATTAGCAAAAAGAGAGTATACAAAGGCTATTTTCCCCTTTCGACACTTCCCCCTTTTAAGTATATCAATTGTTAGTGTCAAATATAAGATAGGAAATACAATGAGGAATATACATTGACGATATTTAAAAAATTATACCAACATGAAATAATACTAAATGTTAGTAAAAATATAACAACCATATCAAAGGTTATTTTTAGCGAATATATCAACTGTTATTCAAACTAGAAAGATATTCATCAAAACATCAATCATTATTTTTAACAAAAATAATTGATACCAATTGTTATTCAAGATAAAATTTATCAAAACATGAATCAGCAAAAATAATTAATATCAATTGTTAACAAAGATATATTAATTGTTAACACATATCAACTATTATGTTTTTATCAAAAATATGATAACTAACCGAAGTTCCCCCTCGATGCAATAAGGTTTCGTGCTTGGTGCATCTACTACAATATTGTAGTCTTCAAGCACACCTGCAAACGTACCTAAAAATAGGTTTTCGGTACCCAACTGCTTTTGGGTCCGTGGGGGTTAGGCAAATAATAATCATAGCTAAAAGATAAATCCCTATATTTTGCAAAACATACGGGTGCTATGTGTCCTATCCGGTTGCAATAATGACATATAACATTCGGGTTGTGCATATGTCTTGGTTGAGCCAAAAACGTTCTAGGTGATCTAACGTCGTTATTCCTAGATGTATTGTGATTCCTAGAGTTATTTCTAGGTGGTCTAAAATGATTAATTTTAGACTCATTAGTTAAGTTCCTAGAATTATTTCTAGGTGGTCTAACTTCATTTCTATCATCCTTTCTAATATTCTTCTTAATTTCTTCACTTGTTTTAGGATCGTCAACACTACGTTTTTCTAGTGTGTTCCTAAGTTTTATGTTCTCTATTTTCAAAGAATCACAAGATGAACAATTAGAACTTTGATCAATTGAAGAATCTTCATGCATCTCCTGAATTTTATTTCTAAGATCAATATTGTCATTTTCCAAAAATTTATTTTCTTCTTCTAACTTCTCATTATCACGAGTCAATTTTTCAAAATCTTTTTCTTTCAAAGAAATTGTTTTCTTCAATTCTTTTATGGTTTTGGAAGCTCTAATAAATTCACCATATAATTCGTCATAGGCATTTTGCATTTCTTCAAACGAGTAAGAGTTAGAATTACTTACCTCTTCTTCCTCGTTGGCCATGAGGCATAATGCGGCAGTTTCATCGCCCGAGCTGTCCGAATCCCATGTCACGCTCCTATGGTGTTTCTTCTTTTTCTTGTCCTTGGGTTTTGGACAATGTGATTTGGTGTGGCCAAGTTTTCCACAATTTTGGCATGAAGGACTTGGTTCTTCATTCTTTATTTCCTTCTTCATAAACTTATAAAACTTTCCAATTATATCATTGGAAATAATATCATCATCGCTTTCCAAATCACTTACCTCTACTCTTTTAGAAGATGAGGCTTTGAAGGCAATATTCGAACTTTTACTTCTAAGATAAGGATTAAGAATTGTGCTTTCATAAGTTTCGAGGTTACCTCTTAGTCCATCAATTGTGACATCCGTGATTCCTATCGAGTCTTGGATGGCATTGGCTTTGGAACGCCATTCGGGAGTGAGACTCCGTAGGATTTTTCGAACAAGATCTTTGTTCGTGTACACTTTCCCGAGAGCATGAAGATCGTTGACGATTTTTGAGAATCGTTCGAACATAATACCGATGGGTTCTTTCTCCCTCATTTTAAAGAGTTCATATTCATGTGTTAGAAAATCAACTTTAGATTCTCGGACTTGAGACGTACCTTCATAAGTGATCTCGAGTTTATCCCACATCTCCTTGGCGGTTGTGCAGTAAGAAATCTTCCGATAGTCATCCCGATTCACCGCACAATATAATAAGTTGACGGCCTTTGCGTTATTTTCAACTTTCTTGACGTCCTCAGCATCATATTCATCTTCCTCCTTTGGAGCCGTGGTTTCCCCAACTTTCTTTGTTGGCATTTGTTCACCGTTCTTGATGATTTGCCACAAGCGAAAGTTATTTGATTGGATGAAGATTCTCATCTGCTCTTTCCAATATGTGTAATTTGTTCCGTCAAATAGTGGAGGCCTACAGTTGGAGTGTCCTTCGCTCATTATTCCTGCGTTCAATATTCTCAACAAAAAAATATATATCGTTCTCTCAACCGGTTAAGGCTTTCAGAGAGTTAGGCTCTGATACCAATTGTTAGGATTTATGCCCGTCACTAGAGGGGGGGTGAATAGTGCGGCACGAGAATATTGATAAATATTGCGGAATTAAAAATGCAGGAGTAAAGTAAATGCGGTAATTAAAATATTAAGGAAAGAACACACCGAATTTATACTGGTTCACCACAACATGTGGTTAGTCCAGTCCCCGAGAGACTCTCTCGAGTTTCCACTAACTCCGTTAAGCTTACGGGTGCCTATCAAACCGTTACACTTGCTCGTAGATGTACACTCTACAAGACTTCAACTTGCTCGAGGATACCGCACCTCAAGACTTCACCTTGCTCGTGGATACCGCACCACAAGTCTTCACACACTAAGATTGAGGGTACTTAGCAAACCCGACAATCAATGAGAAGATAGGTTTTCTCAAACACCTTTCTCTTTTACAACAAGAACTCCCTAAAAAGAGTAGATAAAAAGATACAAGATTAGCTCTATGAACAACTCAAAGTTGTCTCTCAAATGGCTCAACAAAAGCTCTAAAATAATGCCCAAATAATATCAATATGTATATGAATAATGAGAGGTGTTGTGTATTTTAATTCAGCTCAAAAGACCTCTATTAATAGGGGTTAGAGGGTGTATGTCCGTTGCTTAATTGACAATCAATTATGCTGATTTTATGCAAGGATAATCGATTATTGGATTTAGATAATCGATTATTTGCTCTAACGTTCAAAAATCAGAAGCTGATTTTATGCTGGATAATCGATTATCAGATATGCATAATCGATTATTTTGTTACAGTGTTCAAAAACTTGGCAACGGATACAAGATAATCGATTATGCACTTCTGATAATCGATTAGTTTGCTGTTTTGTAAATTCCGGTTTACACTGTCTTAACATAATCGATTATCAACATAAGCATAATCGATTATTTATGTCCAGCTTTGAAAGACATGTTTAAAATTCATTTTGGCTAAAATGATTGAAATCATTTTGTTTGAAGTATTTGAAATATGATTTGATAAAATGATTTTATGCATATTTATGATGACCTATGTTGAGCCAAAAGACGAGATAACTTTAAACGTTGCTCTTACAATTGTTCTACCTAACGACCTACGCCTTGGGTCTTCGGTCTTGAACTTTTGAGCTCGTCTTTGGCTTGTCTATGCAATTCCGTCATCAATATGCTTCTCGGCATTCAATCTTGATTGTTTGTCATATAATAACATTGTTTGACACTTGACTTCATTGTTTGTCATTCATCGACTTTGTTGTTTGTCATTCATCAAAACCTATACCTGAAAATCATGCTAATACAACCAATGCACACATATCATGGATAGAATGATTTTCTACTATCCCCGTGGATGTTCTACGAGGTCCCTGACCAAACAGATTGGGCTTTGAAGCTGGCAGCCCGCTCGACTTATGATGACCATAAGTGGACAGATCTATCTAAGGGTAGATGGGAGGCAAAACACCATGGTACGTGTTGTGTGGTTTGCTTTCTTTAGAGGGTACTTTCCTTTGTGCGTACTAATTCTGTCATCACATGCATTGGAGAAAAACTTGAGGTGATATCGTGCCCTCTCGGAGAACAGAAAGGGGTCGTCGGCTTCGGGACATGGGAATAATAACAAACGGAAGGAACCCTCGTAGGATGAAGGTGATCATAGCAAGACAAGTCCTGCCCGGAGGCCCAAAGAAGATGTCTTGGCAGATCCTGCAACACCCTAGGCTTCGAGATTCGGGCAAAATAGTTCCTTATTTGCTATCGTCTTTGTATCCCGTGAAAGGTACTTCGAGGGACAAGGGTTTTCTATCACCATATTCTCTTCCCGTCGAAGGTACTTCGAGGGGTGTTTAAGGATAGGGGCCTCCTGACTCAAGCGAGGTCTCGAACGATCATGTTTCTACTAGGAGTGGTTCTGCTGGGGCCGATGAGACCACGTCGGTAGGTGTGCATGTGAAATTAGGCTTGTGACATTTGGGAGGATAAATCGTTCCCTTTTAGAAATTGGGTTTTGGAATTTGAAGAGTCGTCACCTAATGATTAAAGTGCATTAGGACACTAAGAAGGGTTTGAGTTGGAAAAACCAGAGTTTGGGGAAGGGCTAGAAATTATCTCGAGGGGAAGGTGTTAGGCACCCCTCAAGATCCACTAGTGCAGTTCCCGGCCATGTTATAATTGTGACTTCACATAATCAAGTAAGCAATTAAGGGCACAAATCGAAGGGGCTAGCATTTCAAATAAGTTGAAACTTTGAGGAAAAGTAAAAAGGGCGGAAATTTATGAAAGATTGAATCAATCCTAAAGAAAGCATATAAAAGCAAGTAAAAGGGATGGGGTCCTGGGTTTATTATTAATGTGGATCACGTCAATGCAATATCCAGTAATCACTCCCCGGAAGAGGGGCTACATGAGATATTAACGCATCGGTCATAATCTTCATATCTACCATTTCCCACCCTGTTAAGGTATTAAAGCACAGAATAGTATCGTTCTTATTGCATGCTATTACCCGTCCCAATCCTATCAGTCCCGGAGGCATTGAGACTACTAATCCTAAAGAGGAGGGAGTTGGGGGCTTTTCAGAGTTTCAAAGGATGGATATCTAGGCGACAAGCAAAAACAAATAGCAATTAAAGGGTATGCAAATAGCAGCTAAGGCTCATACATGCTTCCTCACTTAAAAGGGAATATATATCATGACTTCAAATACTAGTTTGGTCTGAATTAAATTAAGGCGTAGGATAGGTTGATTCATCACATATTTTTCAGATGAGGAGTCTGAATTAGCCTTGTCTGTATATAGTTATCAAATACTGATACAACTAATTAATTACCTAATAATTTGCCTAAGTGAAACCTATGAGCAGTGCTTCTAAATACGGGAGAAAGATACTGATTTCAGAAGCAGATTTATTAACAGCAGGGACACAAGTTCTGCAAGCATTTAGAAATGTTGTTACCAATTTTAAACTTATCAGCGAGTTGAGGGATTCATACTGGTTGATTACTCCTATAGGCTTGCTTTCTAAGTGTGCCTGATTTATAACCCTTACGAAAATGTAGAAATCCTATAGGCATGATGTCTAAACACTGATTGTATTATTTAAACCTATATATCATTTTCCTAGTGATGGATATGTATACAAAATTTAGGAAACCCTACAGACATGCTTTCTATATGATAAGCAAAATGCAGAATGCTATGGGCATATTTTCTATATGGGATGCAGATATGCAAAAGTTATCGATATGATATATATACGGAACTTATGGACAGGATTTCTAAGGAGCAAAAGTACAGAACTTAAAGCAGGATTTCTATCAGAAAATGCAGACCTAAAACCGAATCTCTATATGAAAATGTTGGAAGTGTAGGACCTAAAACAGGATTTCTATATGAAAAATGTAGAAGTGCAGAACTTGACATGATTTGCAGAAGTAAATACCTAATGAGCATGATATCTACCCTTACGCATGTATTCATTCCCATCCCTTTTCCACTAACCATCCCCAATAGTTATTACATATGAGGCTCGAATGAATTAGAAAAGAAAAGTAAAAATACATCAGAAGTTCCAGCTACATCCAAACAGCCTAATTCAGACTCAAAGTCTAACAATATGAGATAAATCAACTCCCAGAATCAGGTTTCCAAAAGACTTTCTCCTATTTAGAGTGTGTCAAAGTTCTCAAGAGTCTCAAAAGGACTCCGGACAGTGCTTACACCCCAAAACATTGCAGAATTAAGAGCATAGTGCAGTGTGGAAATGCCAGCCCTCAGATGTACAAGTTCAGAGGGAACTCAAGGTCCCAAAGCAAGGCTCATGAGAGAAACTTAAAAGTCTAAGAAGAAGTGTAAGTACACAGGGGGAAGGGGATCGGGGAGATTCATGGCAGGCTGGTGGTCATGCCCAGCAATTTGGAATGTTGGCACACCCCTGGCCAGCCTGTTAGCCAAACATTTGAGAGTTAGGATCCATTGTGGATTAAGTTATGGCCTGGACAGTAATTAAGATACTGTCAGTCCAGAAAACTTAACTCAGGCACATACAAGGGAATAGGGGTGGGGATTCATAACAGAAACATAAGCAATGAAGGTAAATATTTAGCACAAATTACTCAACATGAGCAGTAAAGTAAACAAAAAATCTGAAACTGTAAAAAATAAACACATAGGGGTGAAGCAGAAAATTAAATAAAAGACATACCAGTTTCAAAGGAAAATAAGTAAGTAAATAGTAGCCTTGATAGAGCCAAGTTGTAGTGCCAAAAGATCTCAAGCAAAGCAAAGTGTTGATTTCAAAAATACTATTGCAAGAAAGTAAGTAATTGGAAGTGTTTTTGTTCGTATGTATTTTAGTGTCTTTGTAAAGAGAGAAGAAAAGTATTTATATAGCTTTTGAAGACCAGCAGCACACAGGCAGAGAGTGCACAAATAAGGAAATAGCAATCAAATAGTGTCAATTAAGACAACTGGACTCCTTAAATTAAGGAGTCTAGTTCAAACTACTAGTCAAGACAGAATAAGGTAAGAAATTAGTTTAATAGGGATGATTATGGCAAAGAAATCACATAGTGCATAAACAATTCAAATACATAGTGAGTAATTAAGAAACCACATAATAGCGTGTTTCTAAAGTAAAATAGGGAATCAGTTCGAAAAAAATCAATCAAGAGGATCCCCGATCCAATTGTAATCACAAGGAATCCCAAATAATTAAGGAAAGAGTCATATAAGTATAGAAATAATTCAAATATTGGTACAAAATTACAGAAGGAATACACGAGACCATGTATTTAAGGAAAACATCACAAGCATAGGATTTTTACATAAAAGGATCAAAATAAACAGTCAATAGGGTGAAAGAGGTTCATAGAAAAGGATCAGTAAGGAATCATTAGCCTTATTAAAGGGATTTCGGAATCAATCACTCGGTTGGTGAAACCTTTCGAAAGAGGATCTTTTTCTCATATACAAAACACCTAAATCAAACAAAATAGTCATTTACCCTAGAAAAAAGTTTAACATTGAAAGTCTCATAGTCACAAACAAAGGGATTCAAGTTCAATTACACGCTCATAGTGAGTCTGCAAACCTAGGGTCCCAAAGCGGAACCCTAATGCCACTTAACAAAGAAAATCCCCAAATCTAAGGTTTTGAATAGATTCAGAGGTGAGAAATTAGGGTCATTGAGAGAGACTTGATTTAAAATCATGCTTGAAGAAAACTTGGAATTCAAACAAGTTTCAGAAGTTTTAAACAAAGTAGGTAAAAACATGCTTAGCAGGAACATCAACAATGCTCAGTAAGGTGAAACAAAATCAAGAGCACATACTTAAACACATATAGCAAAGAGTGAGGAATAACAACCCGAGTTAACATGTGAACAAAGAAAAGAAAACCTCTTACATAATCAGAAAATAAACAAAAGAGCAAACTCGAGTATAATAAGAAGAGAATATACGAGTCAAACATGGATATCACACACGAAGAGAGAACAAAAAGATTCAGAATAACATTTAAAGAAATTCTTCCAGAAGCCCTAAAAATCAAATTTCGAACAATTTTGAAAAGGAAATTTGGGGAGAACCCTTAAAACGTCAAGTAAAGACCAAACATGGCATAGATCTAAGAAAAAATAAGTAAGCATAGAACCTTAGACGACTTTAAAATAGTAGAAAAGACCCTAGAATGATAAGGTCATGAGGAAAGTCGGATCCTGAGTCGAAGAGACTCATATTGCTCGAATACGTCGGAAGATGGACGGAGAGGCCATCGATCTTACATATCTGAGACAGGCCTAAAAGGTTCCATTTATCGGCCTTCAAACTTCGAGTGGCTTACGTTTAATGGTGAGAGAGAGAGAGCATAGGCCAATCCATGAATGTCATGGATTCCGGCGGAACCATGATGGAAATATGTGGGAATTGATTAGGGTTTCAGGGAGGGCTAGAGAGGATTTGGGAGATGAAGAGAGTTCAAAATGGCGTCTTTGATACAAATGAACAAGGGTAAGGGGGTATGGGAGTTAAAAAGGCAAGAAGGAATCACACTGTTGATCAAAATGATCAACGGCCAGGATTAAAGGGGAAGCCGAGCGGGTCTGGAAACGAATCATGGATTGGGTTGAAAAATGGAATTGAGTTGATTTATATTGGGAGGAATTGGGGGTTAAATTGAGGTCAAAATTGAAATAGAAATGGCTATGTGTTAAATAGCCAATTTTCCCATCTTTCATTTTATAAAAATAGTTAAAATAATTTTAAAAATAAATTAAAAGCATTGAACTAATTAGTAATATATAAATATAAATATAAAAATACTAAAAATAATTTTGTAATTGTAAAATGCTGCTAATCGTATAATAGGCTATAATTGCAATTCTATGCAATTTGGCTTTAAAAGTACCAAATAAATTTATAAAAATATACGAAAATTACCTTAATTATATTTTTGTATAAATATAAGAATGGAAATAAATTATTCACCAAAATAATAATTTTGGTAATAATTATTGGATTTTGTACTATCAAAATAGATAATAGATTGATTTTAAATCTTTAAAAATTACAAAAAAAAAAAAAACAAAACACTTGGGCATACTTATAAATGCATTAACATGCTATTTTGAAAGTATTTTGAGTATAAAAATACATATAAAAAATTGGGTATCAACATACGTTCGACTTTTGAGGAGGCTCAACGGCTCTGTTCCGTGGTGAGTTTTGGCCGATAGTATCAGTTTTTTGCACTTCCACTTCCTTATTGAGCTCCTTTTTCATAGGCCTTAGATAAGCTCAAGTCTGAGTTGCTCTGCTACGAAGCCAGGTTGAGGAAAGCATTGGATGGGAATAAATCCCTCAGGATTCGTTGTGATGAAAGGGGAAATGAGTTGGTATACCTGCGGTACGAGGCGACGGAGCCTGAACTACAAAATCACCTTGAGAAACCGGTAACCTTTGCTCCGAGGGAATTAAAGCTTCTTCTTATATCCTTGGAGATTAATGTTTTGATATTTTAGTTGTAGAGAAAGACAGAGGATTTTGAACGCCTTTGGGGAGAGGTTGGCCTGGCCAAGTATGAGCGTAATGGGCTAAGGGTTCATATAGATGCCATATTGCGGCCAAGAATAATGCTTTGGCCAAGGTTTCTGCCCTCGAGGTACAGCTCCGAAATGCCCGTGAGAAAATCCCAGTTCAGAAGATCATGATTTCAAAGCTCGAGTTTGACCTTTTGGAGATGAAGGCTGAGGTCGTGGACGCCCGGGCTGAAGTTGAAGATATTTGGGCTAATGCCGATAAGAAAGTGGTCATCTATTTAAAAGATGTTTCCAAAGCTCGGACTGAGCTGAGAGGGGCTTCTGATTGAGAGAGCAGAAACAATGAATATGCATGGTGTAAATCTCAGAGGGAAACCCTCGAAGAGATCCACGCCAGGGGCTTTGATGTTCGGCCAAAATGCATATATTTAACCATTGTTGCCTCATATTCTAGTACTTTTAATTGTCTTTTGAGTATTAATTATATTACTTTGTGCTTAATATTATATTTTAATTATGTAGGAATAAAACGGTATGAATATGAAGAAATTTGGAGCAAAATTAAATAAAACGCGAAAAAAGGAAATTAAACAAAAAAATAATAATAAAGACACATAGGGAGGAGTACTTTTGGTGTTGGTCCCCCAATTTGAAGACAAAGAACAAAGGATACAATTGAAATACAAATGCAGGCAAAAACATACCTGGGAATTTGAAGACAAAGAACAAAGGATACAATTGAAATACAAATGCAGGCAAAAACGTACCTGGGAAAGACAATTGAAAGAGCAGGTGGCAAAAAGTATTCTTCTTTCAGCGCCAGGACCAATGCTTGTCGCTGGCCTGGACGTCAGGGGTGGGAATTTTCCTATTTCATCCGGAACAATGTTATTTCAGCCCTACATGGCCCCAACTCGTATAAAAGGGGTTGTAAAACTTATTTTGGAGAAGGAAGACATTTTGGAGAGGAAAACACAAGCACAGAGCCGTCGTGGAGGCCGGAATTCATCGGGTTTCATCTTTTCTTCCTCATTATGTTTCTTTTTATGATTTGTTGTTTGGCTACAATGTCTATGTGGAGCTAAACTTCACGTTCTTAGATTGAGGTTGTTTCATGAATATTGTTATTCGGATATTGATTTTGATTTCTTAGTTTATCATATTGGTTTATTTATTTAATCGTGTACTTAATTATTTGATTGCTTGATCACCAATTGAATACTATCTATGAATCTAGAGTTGAACTCGAAAGTGAAAATTTTAGATTGCATATCGGATTAGAGCAAGTTTTTGAACTTGGGCATCGAGGAATGGATTTGCGGTTGGGATAGATGTATATCTAATTGCCTTGCTTGGTTGATTTACAGGAATTATAAATATGTTCTTGTTAGTTCTAATTCCATAGAGATATATGTGTTAGGTTATCTTGAATAGGCGAGTAAGAACTCGACAGATTCTTATGAGCAATATTAACCATGTCAACCAATAAACTAGATAAATTAGTTAGTCAATCCAATAGAAGAATACAATATTATTGTTAGATGGACCATAACCCTAGATCTTTTTCATAATATTGATAACATAAGAATCTGCTCTTCCTCTGTTCAAAGTTCATTATTTGTTTTCCATTATTTAATTAGTTTAGAATCAAATATTTTTAAGTTTAATTCTCATTTAGATAGTTAAGATAGTCTAATTTAGCTAATAATTAATTATAAGTCCTCGTGGGTTCCACATCTGACTTTTAGTCACTTTATTACTTGACGACCGCGTATACTTGAGTGTGCGTTTGTCCGCAATAAGTTTTGGCGTCATTTCCGGGGACTTAAAAATTAACTATTTTTCTAGATTAGACTTTTAATTTTATCCACTTTGTTTTGTATACATTTTTATTTTTATAGAAATTTAATTTTTCTCTTAGTGCGTTTATAGTTATCTCAACATGACATCTGGGGATGAAATATTCGGAGGTAAGGTTATTGATGAATATGCTTGGTGGACGGAAGACTTTTATAGCCCGTCTTTTTGGGCTTGTCATGACCTGAACTCCGGGAGGTCTAAATTTGAATATGATATTAAGGGTTCGCATTGGGAAGAATATTCACGATTAAAAAAATATGAGGAAAGACGCTGTCTTCTAACAACGGTTGTAAATGATTGGTCTAAGGAGAGAAATGAACTTGCACGTAAAATTGATAGTTTTAGCTTGGTTGTGCATAACTTAGATGAAAATTTGAGTGCAAAGGTCGATGCGTATAACACCCACCAATTTAATAGTAAGATATGTAAAGCTTAAAAAAAACTTCTAGACCAAATTGAGGAGCTAAAACGAGAATACCAGTCATTAGACCATGTTTCTCTTGAGGATGCCAATGTTGAAAAGAATGATATAGAGTCATATGAGGGAATAGATAACATTACTATAGGAGACGAGTTTGTGTATAAATGGGGATGTAATTAGTAGTACAATTCATGAGCTAGGGCGCATTAGACCTCATTCCAGTTATTTTTTCACATTGTGTTTAGATAGTAAGATACTAATGGAGCCATCTGAGCCAATGAGGGGGTCAAAGATTGAGGATGAGAGTGCCTATATTCTTGAATTTGTTGTGCCAAAAAGCAAAAGTTATATTCCTCGTCTAAAGGCCGAAAAGTGTAGAGTGAAAAATTTATTACTTGGTCTGGTTATCGTTGTAGCCCCACCACTGGAGCATACCCGCAGACTGGATGCCATGATAGGGGTACGATTCATAAGTTCTAGTTGGAGGCAAAAGTGGTTCACATCGTGCCGCGACGTTAAATTAGGCGCTTGTTGGGAGGCAATCCAGCTTTACAGCTTTCTTTTTTTTTTATATTTTTTCTTATTGTATTATTTTTGTAATGTCATTTTATTTTGTAGGATTTTGAGCATAGGGAGAATAGCCATAGGAAGTGTGCAAAAGTAATCCATGTGGTTGGAACTAAGTGTGGGGTGCTCGCACAAAGGATCATACCTGGGAGAAGTCTGAGTATCCCATAAGTTGCTAATGTTTCGGCCTTTGGCCTGCCAGAAAGTCTTTTTTACCCTCTTGTTATTTACAGTGTGCATGAGGACATTGCACAATTTTAAGTGTGGGGTGAGGATATTGTCTGGATAATTTTCTGTGCTATCTTAGCTTAGTTGTAGTACTCGTTCTTAGTATAGTAACTTTTGTCAAAGAAATAAGAAAAAGAAAAAAAGTAACTTAATTTTTTTATAAGAAAAACTTAATTAGAAAAATTTGGACTTTTCTCGATGATGAATCTCCTAGATAGTTTTCTTGAGGGATTAAAGTCTAACTAAAAAATAAAAAAATTTAAAAATATGTCTTTTATTTTTCTTAGGTAGCAATAATCCCCGTGATTTTTTTTTTTGTGCGTCGGTTCTTTTCCATGGGATGTAGTTTGAACCGGATAGTAATTTTTCAATTTTTAGAGTAGATTAGAAATTAGGAAATAAATAGAGAAAGAATGATGCAAATTCGTAGGCGTCTTTGACTTGTTTGATAGTAGCATATTTATACTTTTCCATGCGTAGTATCTTTCCTATAATTTGAAATTATTGGTGTTGCCTTGCTTACTTGGATAGCATATTTTCTGACACCTATGTCTCATTTTCTTGACTTGTGTTCACTTTGTGCTTAATGTTTAATACCTCGTGGCTCCGCGAATACTTGAATTTGTTTGATACTCAGAATGAGACCATCCTTAGTGAGTCATGCGCCATGTGTGGTTAGATTTTTGTGTAGTCTATGTATTGTACTTGTGTCAAGAACTTTCTCGACATGTGAGTTAAAGCAAAATTTTAGGTGATGCTCGATTTGAAAAATGATTTTAGGCTTTCTTTGATCTTTTTTTAGCTTTATTACTTAATACAAATAACATTTATCCCTAGTCAACCCTTTTGAGCCTATACACTTTTATTTGGCACCCACATTACAAGCCTATATCCATTTTATTCTTAATTGACATTGTTTTGATCCTTTTTCCTCTTAATGCAATTTAACTGTGAGATGAGCGCAAAAAGAAGTAAGAAGGAACTAAGTGGGGTGGCTTTTGAGTGGAACCAATAAAAGGAAGAAATGCGCACTTGTTTTGTAAACTAATACACCATTAGCGAAAATTTAAAAAAAAATAATCTGAAGAAAAACAATGAGATGAATACATTGTTTTCTTGTTATTGCTAGTGGGTATGAATTAACGTAGTGCTTAAAGAAGAAGAGAGCATTTTTGGGGTGATATTGTTTGTGAAAGTGAAGTGAATTGAAGAATTTGCGCTTAAAGTTGATTATGTGATGTGTTAAAGTGCATAAGAGGGTTAGTCACTATTCCTAAATATAATTTATCCTTCCTTTAGCACACATTACAACCATGAAAAAGTCCTAATTTATTTTTGATCGATTGAGCCTACATTAGTAGAGATTTACATAATGGGCAAGCCTATGGTACCAAGTGCATGCATGTGACTTCTTTTGTGAGAATCAGAGATTTCCTTGATATATATATATGAGTCCTTAAAATATATTTGATCATGAGATTTGATTGTGTGGATTCAACGTATTCTCTTGTTCTTGTTGTAAGGGCACATGGCTTCATGAGGGATAGGTAACATTATTATATTTCTCTGCGATGTTGAGTGTTCAAGCCATGTGTGCATCGTGGCATTGAATCAGTTTTTGAGATAGGATTGTTATGAGCATATGCCGCACCCCATTTTTCTCGCAAAATTATGACATTTGGAGGGACAACTCATTTCTTTTGGGAACTGGGTTTGCATTTGAAGACTCTCCACCTAATGATTGAGGTGCATTAAGACACCAACAGAGATTCAACTCCGAGTTTGATTGAATAACCAGAGATACGGTAATGGCTTGAAATTATTCTAAGGGAAAGGTATTAGGCACCCCTCAGAATCCATTGATGTGGTTCCCAGCCAGATAATTATTGTGAATTAAGCTGCAATTAACATATAGACATATAAGGAATAAGAGGGGATTTCAACACATAATGGTTTGAAAGTAAACAAAGTTTGAAAGAACAATTAGAAAAGCTGATTTTAAATAAGAAATTAAAATGCTGAAAGAAAAGAAATGAAGAATAAAGGAAGGGGGCTCCTAGGTTTATTAAAAATATGGATCATCCCACACCGTGTCCGGTAATCACTCCACAATGAGGGGCTATACAAGATATTATCACGTGGTCATCATGTTCATATCTACCCGTCCCACCCTATTAAGGTATCTAAAGCGTGGATTGCTCTCGATTACTTATTGCATGCTATTACCCGTCCCACCTCTATTAGTCCTTGAGGCACTTAGGGTTAATAATTCCTAAAAAAGGACTGATATTAGGCTTATTTGAAGTTTTAAAGGTAAAAAATCTAAGGCGACATACAAAACACATATTGCATATTTTTTAGGGAAAGCATATAAACAAACAAATGCTCATATATACCTCCTTAAACAAAGAAAGCATATAATTAGCATGACTTGCACATACTCTTTAGGTCTGATTAAAAATACCAAAGACGACAGAGTTTAAGTATTGAGGCAGATTGGTTTATTACATAACTCGGCTAAAAAGTACGAACCAGGCATGCCTGCTGGTTGTAATGATTAATAGAAACTAATTCAGTTTACAGTTATTACACTAAGGCTTTTTATACGGGGTCCTATTGGTATGATATCTACTGAATTTAGAAGGTGATGAGATAGTAAGGCTCGAAATGTATTTTTTGTTGTCCTATATGCATACTTGTTAAACTTGTTAAGTGAGGGACTTAGATTATTAAAAGAGATGCAGAATGTACAAAAATTAAATAAATTGGTTACAGGTTCTGTAGGTGATAGCATCTACTATTGCTAATTTATATCCAACATTGAATGTTAATGAAAATGAATCAGAATTGCTCGATATCCCTATAAGCATGATTTCTATGCATTACTGATTTTAGATGTGGTATCTAATTGCAGAAACCTTATAAACATGGTGTCTAAATGTAGAAACTTGTTTTACGCCTTATAGACATGTTATCTAAATGCAGAAACTTGTTTTAAACCTTATAGACATGGTATCTAAATGTAGTTTGAATTATACATAATTAAAATATTCCTATATTGAATATACAAAAGTTAAAACATCCTATAGGCATGGTTTCTAGGTGAAGTTTGAATAAGCATAAATTAAAACACCATATAGGCATGATTTCTACCCTTGCATTCATAGTTACACACCATTTTCACTAGCCAACCCCGAATGTATATTACAACTTAGTAAAAACAAGAATAATAAATTACATCAGAAAAGTACAAAGAAAAGTATAATCAGATGAAGCCGGATTCTTGACTTCCTCTCTGAGTTATGAGACATACCAACTCAAAGACCATTGATCCAAAGCCTTTCTCCAATTTGGGTGTGTCAGAGTTTCCTAAGAGCCTCAATAGGACTCCGGGCAGTTGAAACACCCAAACTGTATCACCAAAATAGGGACAAGTGCAGTGTGAAAGTGTCATCCCTCAAGTTTTCAAGTTCAGAGGGAGCTCATAGGTCCCAAGGCAAGGATCACAAAAGAGGGGGGGCACAACTTAAGTCTAAGAGAGAGTGCAAGTGAAGAAACAGAGGTTTAAGAACTTAAGGAAGTGAGGAAGAGGGAAAAAGGGTGTTGGGAAACAGTTACAGAATTGATAACTTTACACAAAAGGGGTCAGGGGTTGGGGAACTTTTTGCAGAGAGCCTATGTACTTAGGCATGGCTGAGCCTTGGGAATGCATAGCAATAGAAGATGATGGCATGCCCATAAGCCCACCACAACACACAATACTAGAGAATACATAGAGGTTATGATCCTAGGGGAATCAAGCTTGAGCCATGGACAGAAATGCTCAATATTGTCATGCCTCAAACAAACCATCAATATCAAACACATTGGGGTAGGGGTTTAGGATACTTAATACATAGATTCGGAATATGAAGAAAGAAATTACAGCATGCTAGAATAAAGTACTGAATTAATCACAAGCAGTAGGCAGACAAGAAGGCAAAAGTATTAAGTAAACATATTGTTGTGATGCTGAAACCTTAATCAAAACATACCAGTTCAAAGAAGTAAAATACAGTAAAGGAACAGTTAGCAGGATTTTTAAATATAGCTTTAGCTTTCAGCCAGCTAAATAGGTCACAGTAAAAGTATTGAAGTAGGAGAGAATGTTTTAAGTGTATGTGATTTTAGAACTAAGAGTGTTCGTATGTGTTTGAGTTAATGAAAGAGCAAGGTACTTATAGTTTGAAAACAGGTAGAAAATATGGCAAGAATCATAGTTCAGCAGCAATAATGGAATTATGTACTAGTTAAAAATCAAATCAGTATTAAGGACTTTCTTTAACTAAGGAGTTAAAATTAAACGGTAATGGGCAGAAAATATTTAAGGAAAGAAATCAAGCAGAGAATCATGTGCAGAATAGACAATTAGGGTTAAGTACATAGAGGTTTAATTAAGGGAATAACTAATGAAGAATTTTTGAAATACTCGGTTAATCAAATAAGGTAAGAAACACAATAAATTTGCAGGATATCGAGACAATTAGTACATAGTAAATCAAGGATTCAGGAATTCGAAATTATTAATTTGGGGACAATAACATGGGTTCCCATGAATAAAAAAATAAACCAACTTAAAAATAGGAGAATCAAAAGTCTAACGGGATGTTTTCAAATCAATCCAAGAAACAGGAAATCAGTAAAATAAGGAAAGAATCATTACTTAACACACGAGTGCAATCAAAATTACACAAGGAGTGGTTTGAAATAAGTCCACAATTGAAGGTCATTTAAGAGGGAAACTTTTCATATAAAAGAGTGCATATACATTAGGCATGTGAGACTGAACTTATGACAAAGAGAAGCATCATGCAATAACAATCACAAAGTCAATAGATAGTGAACTATTGAAACATGGTAGTCACATATGTCAATTTCACCAACTTATTAATAGAGAAAGTGAGAATATCAGAAGCATACAAAAGGTCAAGTAAAAAAAAGACTTTTCTGAAAAATATAGTTGAGTTTCAGTGATGGGAGGAAATCAAAATCACATAAAAAACGGATGTTGAAACAAAAGATTTTATCTAGTCGAGCAACAGATGAAGCAACTTCAGAAGCTCGAATCCTAAGAAATTAGGGTTTTGAAACCAATCAAATCTAGAGATGATGGACAAGTAAATCACACAAAAAATAGTCTCAGAACTCGAATGAATCAAAAAGTTTAGGGTTTTCACCATCAATCGAGTCTAGAGATAAAAAAACAAGTAAATCAGACAAATACTAACAAAAATAGATTCAAAAATCTCAAAAAAGTTAAGGCCCTTAACATGCAAACTCAAGAAGAAGAACGACATAAAGAAACACAGTAGAACATGTTAAAATTTAGAGAAAGCCTCGAAATCTTAACAGAAACCCAAATCGGAAAAGATGAGGGTTCTTAAAGGTAGAGTTTTGAAAGAAACCTTGAGAAAATGTTTATAAGTTTAGAGAAAAGACATATCTAAAACAGATCTAAACAAAATTGGAAGAACCTCGAAGGTTAGGGTTTCAGAAGAACCCCAGATGGTGAGAAAGGCTTGGAAAATCATCGATCTAAGTAGAAGAAGTCAAGAGTCATGCTTGAATAGTCATGGCTGGCCGGAGCAAGGTCAAAGATGACCGGAGGTAGCCATATAACTAAATTAACCAAGGTCTGGATGATACTTTTCCATGATCTAGCCTTGAAACCATGATAATCAGGCATGTAGAAGCCATAAGAGGTAGATATACGCCTTCAATGGCTTTGGAAGCCATTGATTTGGGCGGTTTTAGGGTGGTAGTTGAGGGCGGCTGCTAGGGTTGGAGAAGGAGTCGAGAAAGAAAGTTATTTATAGGCAGATGGGGATGATAAATGGTTAGGGTTTGGGGGTAGGTCGAGATTAAAAAAGGAAAGAATTAATGTGAGTCGTTGATCTGAGCGATCAACGGCTGGGATTAAATGGAAATCTGGGCGGGTTATTTTAATTAGGTTATGGGTTGGGTATGACTGAGATTTGGGCTGGCTAATTGGGTTTTAAAATGGGGTTCAATTCAGGCTACAATTGAAATATAATTGGGCTATATTTTAAATAGCCACTTTTCCTTTATTTATTTTATAAAAAATAGTAGAATAACTTTTGAAAATAAATTAAAGGTACTAAAATGATTAATAATACATAATTATTAAATTAAAAATACTGGACCTATTTTTTATAGACAAAAACGTAAATAAATCTAAAAGAGGCTAATACTGGAATTGCATGCAATTTAGTTTTTAAAAAAACTAAATAAATTGTAAAAATATGAAAAATTTATATTAGATGTATTTTAGCATAAATATGGGATTCCAAGTAATGAATCACTAAAATGATAATTTTGAGAATAATTATTGGGGTTTTCTAGATAAGATAGAGCAATAAATTGATCTTAAAAATCTTTAAAAATTAAGGAAAAATAATAAAATATTTGTACATGCCTATATGTGCATACATATGCTATTTTAAAATTATTTTGCATAATAAAAATATTTAGGGAAAAATTGGGTATCAACAACATGTTGTCTTTGTTTGAATACTTTTGTAGTTTGACATAAGAAAAAGGGAAGTGTATGTGATTGCATATGCTAAGGTTTAATTGTTGCTATCAACCATGGTCATTAGTGTAGTGCGCGTCAATTAGATAAATATAAAGTTCTCAAAAATAATAAAATTGTTGGGTTGCTCGAGGACGAGCAAGAGCCTAAGTGTGGAGTGTTGATGTTCGGCCAAAAATGCATATATTTAGCCATTGTTTCCTCACATTCTAGCACTTTTAATCATATTTTGAGTATTAATTATTTTTACTTTGTAATTAATAGCATATTTTAATTGTATAGGAATAAAGCAGTATGACGATAAAGAAATTTGGAGCAAAATTAAATAAAACGCAGAAGGAAAAAAAAGGAAATTAAACCAAAAAAACTAAAGAGACATAGGGGGGGACACATTTTGGTGTTTGTCCCCCCAATTTGAAGACAAAGAACAAAGGATACAATTGCATTACAAATGCATGCATAAACGTGCCTGGGAAAGACAATTTAAAGAGCAGGCGGCAAAAAGCATTTTGCTTTCAGTGCCAGGACCCGCGCTTGGCGCTGGCCGAGACGCTTGAGGTGGGAATTTTCCTATTTTATCTGGAACAATGTTATTTCAGCCATGCATTACCCCAACTCCTATAAAAAGGGTCCTAAACCTATTTTGGATGAGGATATTTTGGAGAGGAAAATACAAGAACGTAGCCGTCGTGAAGGCCGAAATTCATTGGGTTTCATCTTTTCTCCTCCACTTAGTAATTTTTATGTTTCTTTGTATTATTTGTTCTTTGGCTACCATGTCTATATGGAGCTAAACTTTACGTTCTTGGTTTGTGGTTCGTTCATGACTATTATTATTCGAATATTGATCTTGATTCTTAGTTTATCATATTTGTTTATTTATTTAATCATGCACTTAATTATTTGATTGCTTGATCATCAATTGAATACTATCTACGAATCTAGATATGAATTCAAAACTGAAGATTTGAGATTGCATATAGGATTGAGTATAGCAAGTTTTTGAACCTGGGTATCGGGGTACGGATTCGCGGTTAGGATAGACATATACATAATTGCCTTGCTTGGTTGATTTAATAGGAATAATTCCATAGACATATATGCGTTATGTTAGCTTAAATAGGCGAGTAAGAACTCGACAGATTCTTATGAGCAATATTAACCATGTCAACCAATAAACTAAATAAATTAGTTAGTCAATTCAATAGAAGAATACAATATGATTGTTAGATAGCCCATAACCCTAAATCGTTTTCATAATATTGATAACATAAAAATCTGTTCTTCCTCTGTTCAAAGTTTATTATATATTTTTCTTTATTTAATTAGTTTAGAATCAAATATTTTTAGGTTTAATTCTCATTTATGTAGATACGATAGTCTAATTTAGTCAATAGTTAACCATAAGTCCTCGTGGGTTCGACATCCGAATTTTAGTCACTTTATTACTTGACGACCGTGATACTTGCTTGTACGTTTGGCCGCAACAGGCTTCGATCTCTTGAGAGAGATAGCACCGTCCAAGGCGGATGAATACGACGCCAAATTCCTCATATCAGATGCCGAGGATAATGGAGAAAAGGCCGATGGGGCCGCGTCCCCGAGGGGAAAATAGACTAGGCCTTTTCATTTTTGATTCTTTGTCCAGTGTTTTTAAAGAACTTTGCAAATGTAGCCTTGTATTGCTTCGTACATGTATATATGCAAAGAAACCTTTCTGTTTTCTCCTTCCATGAATTTCTATTTGCGTGTGTATGTTTTTCTTTGTCTTGAGTTTTGACGTTTTGTCAATGATTAGCCAGACGAATTATCCTTTGAGTAAAAACCCTTAGGTTTATAATTCGGCCCTGGGCTTGTTAGGATGGCTCGTAGGCTCTTATACATTTGCCCTTAGACATTTTTGGTTAACTTTTTCGGGCTCAATCTACGAGTCTGATTTCGACTCGAGCTTATTGACCCTTAAGTTTTTGAACTTTAAGTTGGCGCTTAGGCACGTACGCGTAGGCTCGGTACGTCTTCTTAATATAGGCTTTGTTTTTCCCTCACTAAAGGCTTTTTTGTTCTCCCGGCTCTTCGACGGCTCGATAAGAGACTCTATTGTGAGTCGATATGTAGCGATAAATGAGCACCTCGAGAGGTTTTGCTTGATGTTTGAATTGTTTCGAAGCCTTTTGTTTGGAGCTGATATGATCGAAGCTCTTTTGCTTATGCCAAGGGTAGCCTGATTAACGGTTCTTTTCAAAGTTTTTTGGAAGTAACTAAAGGCCTGTGATTTTATAGCGATGGTTGGTCGTCCCCAAGTCGCGTGAGTTTGTCTAGTACACCTTTGTGACAGCATTCATTTTATTTAGCCGGAGTCTTTTAGCCCCCGAGTGAAGTAGTTTCGGCATCTATATTGAGGGTATGCCTTTTTAGGGGTCTTATAAGTTCGGATATATAGCCTTAACTTTAAGATCGGGATTATGCATTCTGTAAGGTCTTATAAATTTTATCATGCCTTACTTAAGGTCTTATTGATATGTTACTTGGTACAAGTATGGTTCAAGCCTTGCTTGAGGTCTTACTGATTTGGTTACTTGGTACAAGTATAATTTACTCCTTATTTGAGGTTTTACAGATTTGGTATTGCTTTATAGAGGTCTTATACTGTTGATAATGCCTCATGGAGGTCTTACATTTTCTAGTATTACCGCATGGAGGGCTTTCGGGCTCGAGGTTGCCCGCTTAGGGTCTTACAACCTTGAGCTTCTGATAGCTCGATGGGGTGATAATCGACAATAGTCCCCAAGATGTCGAAAGTTTTTTTGGCTCTGGAGCCATTATTTGTAAACCTGGTATTGCCTCATTGAGGGCATACGAGTTCGAATTTTCCGACACGGAGGTCATGCGGCCTCGATTTTTTGGCATCAGCCCTTGAGTGTTCGAGAATTTTCTGGCTTTGTAAATGTTTCTTGTAATAGTAGCATACTTCTTTGAAGAGAAAAACGTTTTGATGGAGGGAAATGTTCTTAGGTTACATGGTACAAGTATACATATTTTTGCCGTCAAGGGCTCAATTATTCTATGCGGACACGGTTCATTCGACCATTTGGCCCGATACATCATTTTTCCCAATGAGACCAATTCTGGATCATCTTGACTTTAGGTAGCATATAGATGTTGCCTCGTTAAAAATATTATCGGTAAAACCTTTCTTGGGCTAAAACCCGATCGAAGGAAAAAAGTGCAACATATGCTTTGAAACCTTAAAGTCTTCGAGCTAGACAACACTTCGACTGTTCTGGTTGAAAAGCTGCACAGAGGTTAGCGTAAGATGTAAATAAAAATGGGAGATGGTCATACCTATGATGGCGCTTTGAGCCTCCATATGCTTCAAACGTTTGCTTCGGGGACACGGCACGGTCCTTTGCTTGTTTTATTTGGGTGTACCCGAGAATGTTTGCCGTGATTGCTACTTCACTGTTTTTTTATCCTTTGGCTCATTCGATGTTGGAGGCATTGATATCTGTGCCACATCGTGTACCGCAAACATTTCCCTCGCCGTATATTTTTCCCCATACACAATTTTTATTTATCCTTTCGATAACTTCATCATTTAATGAAGGGTTGATGGTACTGCTCTCATGCTTATTATTGGTCTCCTTTGATTACGCTCTTGTTAGTTGGGCATCGCGTGAGACCACATCCATAGGGATTGGCTATGCTACGTCCTTAGGGTTTCGTGGTGGTACACCAATACTTAGAACAACTACCCCATTCTCTCCATGGTCCTCAAGACCATTGTTTTCACGTGCGTTTACTGAGTTAGACATTTTCACCTGAAATCAAAGATTCTTGAACGAGAAAAGGTGTGAAAGATAACTTGCGCTATGTAGTAAACCAGCAAGAAAACAACAACTATTATTTTTAGCCCTATGATAGACGCCAAACTATTTACCTTGAAAATGGTAATTACAATTAGATTTGATTTTGTAGTTCTAAAATACGTGATTTATTTTTATGCTAGTTGTTAGGCAGTAGATGTTAAATATGAGATTAGAAAACAAGATAAGAACCTTGATGCAGTGTGATACGTAAACCGAATAATTGATAATCGGGGCCTCGAGCTAGCCTATATGGGGCCTCGGGGTCGAGCTAAGTGCTGGGCTGTGACCGGACGATGAAGGACTAACAGTTTTGAGAGCTTTGAATAAGGCTCTTTATGATCAATAATGAGCAATAAATGAAGAAAATTTAATGAAACACAACAAATGTAATCAATAAATGTAAATAATAGAATCAAGTAAGAATGTGTTTAATTTAGACAGCAGAGAATGTTCTTGTATTGAATGTTGTGTTTTGTATTATGTATGCAAAAATTAACAAGGGTCTCCTTTATATAGGAGGAGGAATCTCACCATAGTACATGTGCATTTATTATAAGGATCTGAGACTGGTACAACCATATAATGTTACGGTACGGGCTTGAACTAGCCTAATAGACTTGGTCATCTTTAATCACATGCCTTGGGAACTTCCCATTTGTCCATCATAACCTTTTATTTACATTGCCTCGAGGTCGATCACTAAGAATCCTCGGAGTCGAACCCCGATCCGAGCCTCGAGCTTTCAGAGGGCAGTCTTACAAAGTCCCATATCGATCATAAAATTGGACTCTCCAATTTTTACAGTATACAATTCTTTCTAAAACAAAGTGTCATACTTGAGGTGCCTTTGTGATATCGCAATATCAATTTTACAACTTCCCAATGCTCCTTTCCTGGATCTGACTTGTAACTACTGACAACTCCAACTGCATGGGCCATGTTAGTTCTAGTGCAAACTATAGCGTATATCGAACTTTCTACTGCTGAAGCATATGGAACTTTAGACATGTACTTCCTTTCCTGATCTGTCTTAGGTGATTAGTTCTTTGACAGATTAATATGGTTTCCGAGTGGAGTGCTTCTGATCTTTGCATCATGAATACTGAACCTACTTAGTACCTTTTGTATGTACTTTTTTCTTTCTTAAAACAATTTTAAGGTTCCTTCAGACATGTTTCTGCTAATCCTTATCCCAAGAATTTGCTTAGTTGATCCTAAGCCTTTTATTTCAAACTCCTTCGCCAGTTGTTACTTAACCATGTTGATCTCATTTATGCTAGATCCTGCATTAGCATATCATTAACGTATAATAGTAAATGATATAGGATTCATCAACATTTTTTATATAAATGGTCCATCTAAGATCGATTGAAACCATTATTATGCATGAATCCATAAAATTTCTTGTACCATTGTCGGGGAGCTTGTTTCAAACCATACAAACTTTTCTTCAACTTACACATAAGGTTTTCTTTACCCGAAACTTGAAAACCTTCAGGTTGTTTCATATAGATGTCTTCTTCAAGGTCACCATGCAAGAAAGAATTTATAACATCTAGCTTCTCCAAATGCAAATTTTCTGCAACTACGATACTTAGCACCAACTTGATAGTAGTTAATTTGACTACTGGAGACAAGATCTCGGTATAGTCAATTCCTTCCTTATGCTGAAAATCTTTTACTACTAATCGTTCCTTGTATCTCATCTTACCATCATGATCTTCCTTGACTCTGTACACCCACTTGTTCTACAGTGCCTTTTTTTCTTTTGCTAACTCTGTAAGTATTCATATTTTATTCTTTTGAAGAGAATTTATTTCTTCTTTTATGGCTAGCTTCTACTTATCAGAGTCTATCACCTGCATTTCTTCAACAAAATGCTCCAGTTCTCCAGCATCAGTCAGAAGTAAATAGTGAAGAGAGAGAGTTAACCTATCTAGAGCATTCATTACTCTTTTAAATCCTTAATGTAGGTTCAAGAGTAACTGATCCCGAATTTGATTCAAGTCCTGACTCAAGATATGGTTCTACATTTGATTCTATCTCTGGTTCTGGTTCCGGTTCTGGTTCTGATCCAGACTGGTTTTTCATCTTCTATTCCATAATCAGTTGTAATCCCTTTAGCCACTTTATTTTCTGAGATTTCTTCTAACTCAATTGTTTCAAATGTCCGTTTGATGGTGCTAGTTAGTTTTGCTTCAAGCTTGTCCTTCTACATCACATTTTCATTGAATTTGACATTCTGGTGTCGTATGATCTTGCTATTTTGATCATCCCAAAATCGATAACCAAAGTTATCATTATCATTACTGTAGCTAATAAACAAATATTTCTTGGATTTAGTATCAAACTTATCTCTATTATTATATTTTACATGCAATAAGCAACACAACCAAAAAAATCAGATGTGAGAGATTTACCTCCTTCCATGTCCATACCTCCTCAGGAATTTCAAAATTTAGCGGTACACAAGGTCCCATATTATGAGGTAAGTTGTCATGTTAACAGCCCCGGCCCAAAAATACTTTGGCAATCTAGAATATATTCTCATACTTTTGGCTCATTCATTAAGGGTTCTGTTCATCCTCTCAGCAATACTATTTTGTTCCGCTATTTTAAGAATTGTCTTGATCATTCTAATACCAATCTCAGAGCAGAATGCTTTAAACCGATGGCTATCATACTCTCCTTCATTGTCAGATTTAATACATTTTAAATTTAGACTTGTTAAATTTTCAACTCCAGCTTTCTACCTTTTAAAGGTAACAAGCACATTAGATTTATTTTTCAGAAAATAAACCCACACCTTTCTTATAGAATCATCAATGAAGATGATATAATAGTGTGAGCCTACCAGAGAAGTTACCGGAGATGGTCCTCACACATCTGTATGCACTAGTTCCAGCTTCTCTTTCTTTGGCGTCTTTCCCACCTTTGAGAAACTAACTCTCTTTTGTTTCCCGTAAATGTAATCTATGCGCAAACCTAATTCAACATATTTTAGGTTTGACAATTATTCTTTGGATGCCAAAAACTTCATTCCCTTCTCACTCATATGCTCGAGCTTTCAGTGCACAATGTTGTATCACGACCATGATCATTATTGCTATAGTATCTCTCTATATTGCAGTAACATACAGTATTCCCTTCTTGAAGCCTTGTTCCACAATCAAATATTCTTTGGTTATCTTCCACGATCAATTACCGAATGTTTTTGTATATCCTTTACTGTCAATTTGGCCCATAGAGATAGGATTTTTCTTGAGGCCAGGAGTATGTCGGACATTTTCCAATTTCCATAGCGTGACTTGTGAACTCTTTATATGAACTTCACCTTTCTCGAAAATGTCTAGAGGTTCGTCGTCTGCTAGATAAACTTTTTCAAATTTTCCAGCAAAATAATTATGCAATAATTCTTTGTACGTTATACGGTGAAAGGATGCTTCTGAGTCCATAAGCCAAGATTTGACTGGACTATCTGCACAACAAAATAGTGCATCACCGACTTGTTCAGTAATGACATTTGCTGAATCTTCTTCCTTCTTCTTCTTTGGTTCTTACATTGACTATTGTAGTAACCCTTTTTATCGCAATTCCAACAATTAATATCCTTGCGATTTTTGGATTGCCCTCTTCTTCTTGATTTTGATATGCCACGTCTATGACTTTGTCCTCTTTGGTTACTTTTCCCCCTGCTTTCAATATTGAAAGCAGATCCTGGGGATCACTTGATTCTCGGTGGCGAATATCTTCACTTAGAACCAAGTCTCTAATATCATTCAATTTTATTTTGGTACTTCTCGATGAACTGCTAACTACAGTTAGCTTTGCGGACCAACTCTCCCATAGAGATAATAGCAGAATCAACACCCTGGCTTCGTCATTGAATGTCATATTAATAGAACTCAATTGTGTTAATATTACATTAAACTCATTGATATGTTGTGTAATATATCCATCTTATGTCATCTTTAAGTTGAACAATCGACGCATCACATAGACTTTATTTGAAGCAAATGGCTTCTCGTACATATTTTGACAATGCTCTCATCAGACCTGCAGTGGTCTTCTCGTTAAATATTTTAAATGCCACATTTTGTGTTAGCATCAAATGAATCACACCAAGAGCTTGGCAATCTAATAGATCCCAATCCGCTTTGGCCATATTCTTTGCATTTACCTCTATCAGAGGTAAGTATAATTTTTTCTAATACAAATAATCATCTATCTGCATTTTTCATAATCCAAAATATTTACCATTGAACTTGTCAATCTGAACCTTCCCTTCTTCCGATACCATTTTTCACAAAAATAAATTATGTGAATATAACGACGAATATTACTCTGTGCGCGGAAAAATATCACAATGGTATATGTAGACAACAATCACTATTGGTGAAATAGTACTTGCACAAATACCGTACTTTTCTACCAAAATTACAATGTTTGTGCTCTGATACCAGTTTTTGGAAAGCTTTTCAACCTAATAGAAGGGGAAAAAATATGTAAAAGAGAAAAGTAATAACTTGCAAAAGACGTACAAGACAAGATAAGATTTGCGTGATTCGGTAATTATTTCTTGCACCACGCTCACACAAAAATAAATCTTTATTAATTGAAGAGAAAGAAGAAGATGAGGGATGATCTACAAATGAAAATTTAGACCTCTTTTATAGGAATTTGAATGCCTGCAAACGAAAAAAGAATTTAAAGATAAATTCTTCCGCATATTATTTTTCTTCTCTCTTTGACTTTTCTTTCTTTTATTTGTCTACTTTAAATCTTCTATATACATTTTGACACATAAGTGATTTTATTTATTCCTGAAAAAGTTCTAGTGTCTAGAAATAAAGAATGTAAGGTGTATTGATCACGCCCAAGTATGCCCTCTAGAAAGGACTCTGCAGCCGTTGCAAATAAAACCCGAGTATTACGCCCACGGTCGAATCCACAGAGAGTCAACCTGTCAATTACCACCTTTAGACCCACTAAATCCTTCCGAACCAACTTCCCAAGACTTTTGAATCACAATTGGAGGTTTTATTACGAACAAAAAATGTAGTAAACTAACAAGCTGTAAATAAACTAACTAGAGTTGTAGACAATAATAAGAGAAACGCAAAGGTAATAACTTCCCCTATTGATGGAATCCCTTCTGTTTATGCTTCATACAAATTTAGCAACACCTCTATATCAATAATGAACACTTAACTTACCATAAATCTCTCCCGAGCAATTACAGTAATATACTATTGCACTCTCCCGAGATACACTAGCTAGCTCTAATTAACACCGTTCATTAAAAATGGCACCCAAGGCTTCATTATTCCTAATCCCACATTTAAACCCGCAGTTATAGATTCCTCTTATTACTTTAGGAGTGGTGTTATTCAATAACTACCTAAATATGCACTCTTTTCCAAGTTATGCACACTAAATAGGCACAGCTAATTGAGGATCCTGTCAATTGACAACAACAAGAACATAGTTTAATAAATATAGATTAAAACTGAAAAATTTGCATTAACATAAATGAGAAGTTCAACCCCCAATAGGTTCCATCAAGACCTTCAACGGGAAAACTAGCTATTCGTAACTATGGATAAACAAACTAAATTAATATTTCAACATAATCTAGCAATAAAAATCAAAAGGGAAGAAGAAATATGTTTAAGCTATTCTCTCACATGTGTTTTTCCTTCCAAGAACTCTAAAAATTCAATACATGCCTCTAATGGGCGAAACCTAGTGACTAATATAGGTTTTAGGGCTAAAATTCATGCTTTGACATAACTGCCCCTGGCCTTCCGCACGCCTACCGCGGTTCTGCCGCGGTCGATGTAGAACTGCGGCCAAACAACTCCTTTGAATCTCAATCTGTAGGAGCAGTCTCTCACCGCGGTTCTGCCGTGGTTGCGGTGGAACCGCGGCAGAATCAGTTCTCTAATTCTTCAACCTGGTTTTGCGTGGTTTGCTTGGGATATTTCATAGTTGGCATTTTTTTTTCTTCATTTTTGACTCCAAAAGTACTCCCTAGCCTTCCGTAGTCATATATAGCCTGCAAATCATGGAAAACACTAATAAGAGCATTTTGTTATCACTTTCATTACCAAAACTATCCAAGAAGGTGGTTATTTTAGGGCCTGAATATAGTTAAATTCACCTATTATCAACACCCCACACTTTAACCTTTGCTCTTCCTCGAGCAAGCTAAACCACACTTCTAGACCTAACTGTTTTCTGCATTGCCCAGAGCTATGTTACACCTGCCATTTTAACGAACCAACCTAAGCAGTGCAACAATCCTACCCAAGATGCAGACTATACTACCATGACACACCCAAGCTCACTCGAGTTACTCTAACAGTGGTGACGACTTACTTTTCCTTCCTGAGTCACATGTCCTCACATTAAAAGTCTGAGAGAAGTTCCACACACATAGATATTCAACACAAGGAACCAAAAATAGAAAGAATTCACTCACTCTCAGCAAAGAGCATTCATATGCCACACAGACACACCATAAGCTTGCCCCTAGTGTAATACTCTACTAATCGAGCTGTTTTAGTCAAAGATCAAGAGGTCTTTATTTGGTTGTAATGTAGGCTAAGGGACGGGTAGAATACATTTGGATGTAATGACTAACCTCCCTAAGCACTTTTAATACATACTTTTGTTTTTCTTGTTTCCATGCTCATCCCAATCATTCCTCCACACTTTTGTTTCACATGTAACCCCCACTTTCTTCAGGTGCAACTGGCTTCTTGTTTTCTCTCCTTTTTTTTCTTTTCTTTATTTTGCTTTGTTTTCTTTGTTTCACTTTTTTTTTACAAAACTCGTGCACCAATCATTATTCATTCATGATTCTCCTTTTTTCGCTAACTCCTTACCACCTCACACTTTGACTTTTGTATACTCTTTCATGATTCAAGTGCTTCTAGGAGGTATAGGTTGAAACAATCATTTATTCAAACACAAGGATATAGTTCATTATAGGTTATCAAAGAACAGACTTCAGGATCAAATGGGTTAACTAATGGCAATGTATACAGGTGGATTCACAATTAAACAAGCTTACACAAGGAAATGCCTCAATCATCTCTAAAACCTAACAGCTTCTATTTCGCTTTGCAAACACACATGGCAAGTTGTAGGTATCACATGCAAGCATAGAATGCAAGTAAGGATCTTACACACACTTAGCATGTAACTCATTCAGAATCAGTTTATCAACACAAACATATGAGAATTTAAGCAAGACAAGATGTGCAAAATTAAGGCATAGAATTACAAGTCCACAACTGAGCCAAGACCGTACACTCTCAAGTTCATTTTAGTTGTTTGCAGGTGTGAACATCAGGGGTCGCATTCTAGCCTTTTACCCATCTTAGTCCTAACACTACAAATGGAAAATCTACCTAATCCGGTTCAAGAAAAACCCTTGGAAAAGAACCGTGGTCAAAAGAAAAACTAAGGGGGACTTAATACACTACCTAAAAAGGAAAAATAAAATAAAATAAAAAATCTACATGGACTACTTCAATCAAGAGTATTGTCCAAGTGGTCCGACATCAGGAAGAGTTCTCTACCTTTGTTTTTGTGTTTTTGTGTTTTTTTATGTATCCGACTTGGACCCTCAAGAAACCCGTCGACAAGTGTCCGTCGTTGGGCCAAGTCAGGTACTCCTAATATATCTACCATTAGTTATATACAACAACAACATTTCCATGCTACAACAATCACAATATCTATATACAATAAAACACATACACAGAGTAAGTCTCCCACCCCACACTTAAAATCATGGCATGTCCCCACGTTATATCAATAAATTAAAGCGCATAAGGGTAATAAGACTTCCGTGAGACTCAATCAAAATCAGAGACGGTGCTGGGTCCTCATTGCAAGCTCTCCCCAACGCACGAAACCATGACATGAACCATCCCTCGAAATAGGCCTGCCTCAGAGACATGGCATCAAGCCGTGTGTGTAGGCCCAACCGAGGTGCGTAGATCCGCAACCACTTCTTCCATGGAACGTATCATTGGCCTGGTAGATTGAGACCTAGAGAAACCAGCCCCATAATGGGGGCGGTGAGAGGGTCCAACACTGTCAGTAGACCGTCTGGGTGGTGCGAAGGGAATCGGGGCCTCATCATCATCTATTTCAATTGTCGACTGTTCACCTCTGCCCACTCTAATTCGGGAAGCTCGGAAAGGTGCTTCAGGTGCCATTGTCCAGTAAGTAGGATTAGTGGGAACATTCTTCCATATGGACAGCTGAGTCACCATGGAAGGGAAGTAAAACCCTTTGGACAGCAGTGGTCCTCTCAAGACCAGTTCATCACCAATGACCTTAGCTACATCAAAATCTTTCTTGGTGACCAAGCACCATATCAGTAGGGCCCTGTTGAAGTTCACGTCCGTCGTGTTGCTAGACGGCATGAACCTGCTACAGATGACCGTCAACCAGCACTTAGCAAAGATCATGAAAGAGTTGGAATTCAAGGTGATCTGGTCCTTTATCCAAGTTGTCGTCCTACGGCACAAATGGCCTCGATCATAACCTCCCACGTGACATTCGATCAATCGTGGTAATAGTCAACATCGCATGTGAACGCAGGAAGCTACAAGGCCTGGAAAATATAGGGAAGGTGTGCTAGGACTATCTTGCCCCGCACAATTACATCTCGGGCAAGGTGAGCAGGGCAGTTTGCATAGAACTACCTTAGAATCATCCTGTTGACCGGGCAGGGCTCATCAAAGAGGAATTCCCTCTGTCTCCTCCGAACTTCCTCATACATATCCTCCTTTTCCCACCGTAGGGCTGCTCGGTCAATATGAATTACAGGAATGAAGTAGCCTTAGCATTGAAATCATCCCCTGCTAGTTCCGAGACGAACCTGGACTCATCATAAGTCAGTTGTTGAGGTGGGCTACCCCATCTCCTTTGCCTCTTGGGAGCCATAGTACCTGCAGAGAGTTCAATCAAACCATTAAATTCATCCTAAATATTTCCAAACGGGTGGTTATCAGACTTTGCTACTCAATGGCAACAAAAGAACACCTTCTTTTAGTTCATCATTTCACACTAGCCCCCCTAGCAGTGTCGTGAAATTCACAGAATCCACTAAAGCCGCCCTACATGACTTAGACCACCCCACACTTGCTTCTTCACCATGTTTTAAACAATTAGAGCCCCCCTAAATCACCAAATATCACACCCCACAATTAGGAATGGGCATAGCCCACCCCACAACTCCACAAATTCGGCTAAAATAAGGTCTAGCAATATTCACACCCCACAAACAAATTCTAGGCCTCCAAAGTATCAAAACAAGCCCTAAAACCAAAGTATAATGGAGGCCCAACCAAATAAGCACCCAATACTAGAAACAACTACAACTATATACAACAACAAGAAGCACAATTATAACAAAAAATTAAACTATTGCTACCTAGGGTTAAGTTAAAAGAAACTAGACTAAATTACACTAGATTAATAGTTAAAGTAAATAAAGAGAGAGAGAAACTTACTTGGATGGAGGATGGGAAAGGGTTTGGTAAATTTGGAGAGTAGTGGGGTGAGATATGGAGAAATTGTGAAGAAGAGAAGAAGAATAGAGAGAAAATAGAGAGAGAAAGGAAGAGGAACGTTGGGGAGGGGTTCTGGGCGTGAGATTTGCGGATAAAGGGGTGGGTGGGGCTATTTTAGGAAGGGTGAGGGTTGAATAACTAAAAATAAAAAATAAAATAACATAAAAAGATGTACCTGGGCAGAAATGCGGTCACCGCGCTACTATTGCGGTCGCGGTGGACCAAGTTCAGAGAGGGGTCAGTACTGTGGTTTGACCGTGTTTGTGGTAGAACCGCAAAACTCTGGGTTTAGAGAAGGGTCTCGACCGCGGTTTGACCGTGGATGTGGTGGAACCGCAGTCTGAGCCCTTCTCAGATTCTGATCGCCCTTTTTTTACATACGAAAAAAGTTACACTTACAACATTTTCATGGGTTGCCTCGAATGCAGCCCCGATTTAATGTCGCGATACGACCTAGATGAGTGCAATTAATGTTCGCTCGACCTCTATGGTTCAGTCAACTGCAGCTCAGACCCTTTCTTAGGCTCGCTCATGCCCACATACAACTTCAAACGCTGTCCATTGACTATAAATGTGCGATAGTCATTCTCAGTAGCAACTACAACAGCTCCAGACGGGAAGACTTCAACTACCCGAAATGGTCCAGACCATCGTTACTTTAGCTTACCCGGGAACAACCTCAATCTCGAGTTCTATAGCAATACCATGTCCCCGGATTTTAAATTTCTCTCCACGATGTTCTAACCATGTAGCCTCTACATTCTTTCCTTATACAGCCTTCTACTCTCAAAATCAAGATGACGGAACTCCTCAAGCTCATGAAATTCTGTGACTCTTGACGTGCCCGCAGCTTCCATATCTAGATTCAGCTGTTTCAGTACTCATCACGCTTTATGCTCAAGTTCTACAGGTAGGTGACATGCCTTCCCAAACACCAACTTGTATGGAGACATACAAATTGATGTCTTGAATGCTGTTCTATAAGCCTAGAGTGCATCATCTAACTTCCTTGCCCAGTCTGTTCTTGTGGCGTTTACAGTTTTTATTAACACACTCTTAATCTCTCTGTTGGAAACCTCAACCTGTCCACTAGTCTGCGGGTGGTAAGGAGTATCCACCTTGTGGCGCACGTCGTATTTTGTAAACAACTTCTCGAATGCCCTGTTGGGGAAGTGAGTGCCCCCGTCACTAATTATTGCCCGTGGTGTCCCAAAGCGGGTGAATATGTTTTTCTTCAAAAACCCCACCACCACATTTGCATCATTGGTGGGTAACGCTACAGCATCCACCCACTTGGACGCATAGTCAACAGCAACAAGAATGTACATATTGACGTAAGAGCTGACGAAACGGCCCATAAAGTCAATCCCCCAGACATCGAACACTTCAACTTCCTGAATCGGGTTCATGGAATCTCATGGCGCCGGGAGATATTCCCGGAGAGTTGGCATTCATTACAACCCTTCATCCATGTGTGAGCATCTTTGAACATTATCGGCGAAAACAATCCGGCCTCAAGCACCTTTGCTGTAGTCATTATTCCTCTAGAGTGTCCCCCATAAGCCGATGCATGACAAGCCTGCAAAATAGAAGATTGTTCCATCTCGGAGACGCATCTCCGGATCATGTTATCCAAGCATATTCTAAAGAGATAGGGCTTACCCCAATAGTAAGAACAGCTTTCACGAAAGAATTTTTTCCTCTGGACCGATGAAAGGTCGTAAGGAACTATACCACTGGCCAGGTAATTGGCATAATCCGCATACCATGGCGCTTCCAGATGAGTGGTGTCGAGCAGTTGCTCGTCCAGAAAAGTTTCTAGAATTTCCTCAACTTTAATTGTGTTTTCATCTCCCTCAAGCCGTGATAGATGATCGGTAACTTGATTCTCAGTGCCCTTTCGGTCACATATTTCAAGATCGAACTCTTGCAGCAACAACACCCAACGAATCATGCGTGGCTTAGAGTCTTTATTTTCTATCTAGTATCTAAGAGTTGCATGGTTCGTGTATACAATTACCATTGATCCTATCAAGTAGGACCGGAACTTGTTGAATGCAAAAACCACAGCAAGCATCTCCTTCTCAGTCACGGTATAGTTCAAATGGGCTTCACTCAACGTTCTACTAGCATAGTAGATTGGATGCATCAATTTGTCCTTCCTCTGGCCCAGCACTGCCCCCACTACATAGTCACTAGCATCACACATTAATTCGAACGGTTGCTCCAAGTTGGGGGCGGCAATGATAGGTGTTGTGACCAGACTTTGTTCAGCTCCTCAAACGCTACTCTGCAAGTGTCAGAAAATACAAACTGGTGATCTTTCTCTAATAACTTACAGAAAGGGTTGGCGATTTTGAAGAAGTCTGTAATAAACCGGCAGTAGAAACTGGCATGTCCAAGAAAACTTCTTATTGCTTTGACCGAAGTTGGCGGAGGCAGCTTTGCTATGACATCACCTTTGGCTCTATCTACCTCTATCCCCTTGCTTGACACTCGGTGCCCCAAGACTATGCCTTCTTGTATCATGAAATGGCACTTCTCCTAGTTCAGCACCAGATTAGTCTCGAAGCACCATTTCAGCACACGTGTCAGATTCACAAGGCACTCATCAAACGTATTCCCCACCACTGAGAAGTCATCTATGAACACCACCATTATATCTTCAACCATATCAGTGAAAATGGCCATCATGCACCGTTGGAATGTAGCGGGTGCATTGAAAAGGCAAAATGGCATCCTCCTGAAGGAATAAATGCCATAAGGGCATGTGAAGGAGGTTTTCTCTCGGTACTCAGATGCAATGGATATATGGTTGTACCCTGAGTACCCGTCAAGAAAATAGAAATGTAACCTCCCTACCAATCTATCCAGCATCTGGTCAATGAAGGGATGTGGGAAGTGGTCTTTCTGGGTGGCTAGGTTCAACTTTCTATAATCCATGCATAATCTCCAACAGGTGACGGTTCTCATAAAGATTAGTTCATTATTGTCATTCTTCACCACCGTCATTCAACTCTTCTTAGGAACACATTAAACTAAGATGACCCAACTGCTGTCAGAAATTGGGAAAATGATTCCCGCATCCAACCACTTTATTACTTCCTTCTTCACCACTTCCTTCATATTCGGGTTCAGCCTCCTCTGATGTCCCCTGGAAGGTCTATGTCCCTCTTACACCAGAATCTTGTTCATACAATAATCGGGGTTGATCCCCTTAATGTCTACCATGGTCCACCCAATGGAAGTTTTGCATTCCTCCAGTACCTATAAAAGTTGTTGCACCTGCAAATCTAACAAACCAGATGAGATAACAATAGGTAGAGTGGAGTCAGGTCCCAGAAATTCATACCTGAGGTGGGCTGGCAAGGGCTTTAGCTCCAGCTTCGGTGAATCTTCAATGGATGGTTTAGCTGGAGAAGTCTCTCTCTTCTCTAAGTGTAGGGGTTCAAACTCTAGATTTCTATCCCAAAACCCTCTACCTTCCAAATTCAACACCCATTTCGCAAACTCCTCACCATTCGTCTCCTCCAAATTCGTTAGACATGCAGCTAAGGGATCCTCCACCGTCAACACTTTATCATCAGACTGTACGATCACATCCACAGCATCAATTAGAGAACAATTAGCGAACTCACTTGGTCGCCTCATAGAATTCTGCACATTGAGTATAATATCCTCGTCATTGAGCCTCATCTTAAGCTCCTCAGTATCACAATCAATTAAGGCTCTCCCTGTGGCTAAGAACGGTCTTCCTAAAATGATAGGAATCTCTTCATCTACTTTGCAATCCAAGATTACAAAATCTGCAAGGAAAACGAATTTCCCCACCTGAATAAGCACATCATCGAGGATCCCAAATGGACGCTTCATTGTCCTGTCAGCCAGCTTCCATAACATAGAGGTGGGTCTACCTCTCCCAATGCCGAACCTCTTGTAAATAACCAGGGGCATAAGATTAATGTTGGCCCCTAAATCACATAGTGCCTTTGCAAAGGCATAGTTCCCAATAGTGCACGGAATAGTAAAGCTCCCTAGATCAGAGAGCGTTTCAGCAACAGGTCTAGTTACCACTGCACAACAGGTCTACGTGAGTGTCACTGTGGTAGGGTCTTGAAAGTCAAACTTCCGAGACACTAAATCTTTCATCATCTTCGCGTACGCAGGCATTTCCTTTAAAGCCTCGATCAATGGAATGTTTATCTGAATTTTCTTGAGCATCTCAAAGAACTTTTTGTATTGCTCTTCCTTTTGATGCTTGGCCAATCTCTGTGGAAATGGTGCATGAGGTCTTTTCTTACCAATCACTTAGGATTTGTCTTTCTCAACTATTATCTCCTCTACAGGTTCTGCCATTGTTTCAACAACTTTCTCGGCCCCTACTGAATATTCTGTTCTTCCTGAGCCGACTGGACTGTCACATCTGTCAGCCTTGTAGATTAATCCAGTTCAATAGGTACCTGAATGAGTGTCTTCGCCTGTATATTTTCTCTATCTCTCTCCTGTTCAACATCAATATCTCTACCATTCCGGAGACTCACTGCCATCAGCTTCTTCGGGCCCTGATCCTTGGGGTTGGTTTGGGTATCTGCAAGCAATGTCCCTTGAGGACGGTTATTCAAAGACATAGCAATTTGGCCCACTTGCACTTCAATATTTTTAATCGCTACGCCATGTGCATCTACTCTTTCATTTATCTTTGCATTGGACCCAATCATCTGATGCACCATCACTTCCAGTCTAGCGAACCCTTCTTCTTGTCTCCCACCATGCTGCTGCTGAGGTGGGTGTTACCCTTGCTACTGATTATTGTACCCCTGCAGTCTAGGATAGGGTGCCATATTATGGGGAGGTCTCATGCCTCCCATGTTCCCGGCATTGTAATGTGGTTGAGTCGGCCTGTACTGCTACTGAGTCTGCTGGCCCTAGATATGATTTCCTTGCCTCTGACCCCCATAGTTAGCCACATAATTCATATTTTCGGGATGCTGGTGGTGATGGACGAGCTCTACATTCCATGGATTACCAATTGTCTGACTGATGCAAGATGTGCACAAGCCCCCATTGGTAGTATCAACTATGTGTACCTGTTGTTTTTGTCCTCACTCCTCTACCTTTATGGTGAGGATGCTCATCTGTGTCAAAAGAATCGCCACATTCTCAGCCATAGTGTTGGAAGGATCATGAGGCACTGAGTGCACCACCGGAGTGATAGGTGCGTTCCTGGTCGTCCACCCTCAATTCTCAGCCATTTTATCTAGCATATTCTGCCCTTCTCTCCAGGTCTTTCTCAAGAATGCCCCACCAGCTGAGGCATCCACAATATTCTTCATATTGTCAGAAAGTCCCATGTAAAAACATTGCCCCAACATCTGCTCTGGAATACCATGATGGGGACACATCTCCAACATTCCTTTGAACATACCCCATGTCTCGTGCAAAGTTTCTGTAGGTTTCTGTTTGAAGCTCACGATCTCATCAATTTGTTGTGTTGTTTTGTTGGGCGGGTGGAACTTGTTGTGAAACTGCTTGACTAACTCATCCCAAGTTTCAATGGAGTTTATGGGGAGTGAGTTTAGCCAAACCTGAGCAGCTCTTGTCACTGAGAAAGGAAATAATAGCAGCTTGATTGCTTTTGGTGTCACGTTGGGCTGCCTCTGAGTTTTGCATATGGACAGGAAATTCTTCAAGCGTTGCTGAGGATATTCTACTTACGTTCTAGAAAAGCGTCCCTTGTTTTGGAACAAGTGCAGCATATTGTTTGTAATCTGGAACGATTCAGCTCGCAGGAACAACAATGGCCGTTGCCAAAGTGTTAGGTGTCTGTTATGCCCAGCCATAGAGTGCACCCTCCGGCACAAGAGGTGCCGCCACTCTGGAATTTAAGCCATCTTGCTGGTTTCTGCCGTCTCCGTTGGGATTGTCTACGTTTTCCATATCAGTTTCAAGTTTGTCTGTCTGTTGAGGTGGTTGAAGTCTTTTATTGGCACGGTTCAACACCCGGAATAATTTCTCAGGGTCTGAGAGTCCTTCAAGCAGTTCTCCAGTCCTTGTAGAGTTTCTAGGCATACACATGTGCAACCAAGTCAACCGTCAAAAGTTTCAATCAAAAATTGGGTGTAAAGAAACTAGCTATACCAGAATTTTTGTAACTCTAGAAATGGCAATTGATAATTCCGTTGACTCTCCGGTAACGCCGCCAAAATTTTATCACGCCCAAGTATGCCCTCTAGAAAGGACTCTGCGGACGTTGCAAATAAAACGCGAGTATTATGCCCATGTTCGAATCCACAGAGAGTCAACCTATCAACTACCACCTTTAGACCCACTAAATCCTTCTGAAACATCTCCTCAAGACTTTGGAATCACAATTGGAGGTTTTGTTATGAACTAAAATTGTAGTAAACTAACAAGCTGTAATAAACTAACTAGAGTTGTAGACAATAATGAGAGAAACACTAAGGTAATGACTTCCCATATTGATGAAATCCCTTCTGTTTATGCTTTATACAAATTTACCAACACATATATATCAATAATGAACACTTAACTTACCGTATATCTCTCCCGATAAATTATAGTAATATACTATTGCACTCTCCCGAGATACACTAGCTAGCTTTAATTAACACCGTTCATTTGAAATTGCACCCAAGGCTTCGTTATTCCTAATCTCGCCTTTAAACCCGCAGTTATAGATTCCTCTTATTACTTTAGGAGTGGTGTTATTCAACAACTACCTAAATATGCACTCTTTTCCAAGTTATGCACACTAAATAGTCACAGCTAATTGAGGATCCTGTCAATTAACTATAACAAGAACATAGTTGAATAAATATAGATTAAACCTGTCAACTTTGCATTAACATAAACGAGAAGTTCAACCCCCATTAGGTTCCATCAAGACCTTGGACATGAAAATTAGCTACTCATAACTATGGGTAAACAAACTAAATTAATATTTACATAATCTAGTAATAAAAATCAAAAGGGAAGAAGAAATATGTTTAAGTTATTCTCTCACAATTATTTTTCTTTCCAAGAACTCTAAAAATTCAATAGATGTCTCTAATGGGAGAAACCTAGTGATTAATATAGGTTTTAGGGCTAAAATTTACGCTTTGACATAACTGTCCCTGGCCTTCCGCACGCCTACCGCGGTTCTTCCATGGTCGCGGTAGAATTGCGGCCAAACAGCTCCTCTGAATCTCAATTTGTCTGCAGCAGTCTCTCACCGCGGTTCTGCCGCGGTCGCTGTGGAACCGCGGCAGAATCAGTTCTCTGATTCTTCAGCCTGTTTTTGCGTGGTTCGCTTGGGATATTTCACAATTGGCCTCTTTTTCTTCATTTTTGACTCCAAAAGTACTCTCTAGCCTTCCCTAATCATATATAGCCTGCAAATCAGGAAAAGCACTAATAAGAATATTTTGTTATCACTTTCATTACTAAAACTATACAAGAAGGTGATTATTTTAGGGTTTGAATATAATTAAATTCACCTATTATCGTGTTGCCTTCTGTCTCATAGAAAGGTTCAATAGACATCCTTAGATAATCTTAGATATTGTAAGTGATTAGTTTTAGGCCATTCAAAATCTTAGGAAGATTGAAAAGTCATCTGTCTTGGGTGTGTTCAGTACACATCACCTGTCAAAGTGTAGAGACATTATCAAGGTAAGGAAATCCGGTCATATAATAAATAATGTAGGGTTTTATTAATTGTGAGAACTCCAAATTCTACACCAGTAGAGATCCTTACTGATAAGTAGTTCTAACTTTTATTTGGTCTTTCCCTTTCAAACCACAAGGTTATATGGAAATAACCTCAAGAGAATGACCTCTACTTTGCATGTATACCTGTAAGGCTGTAATATATTTTATATGTATGGTTGAGCTACAAAAACAATTCATAAACGTAAGAAACAATAAAGCTTTGGTTTTAAAATATTGTTGCATAGGTCGCTAATTTGAAAGGCGACCTGTATGGGCCACTTGATTAGTCCCCGCCTGCTTTAAATCTTGCAGTAAAATCACACTTTCTGCAATAAGTCAAATATCATAGGAACTAAAGCTAGAATAAAATAATAACTCATACATCAAGATTTTTATTTTTCCTATAAAGTATACAGTCACGTGCATGTCTATATGATTTTAACTAATGTACTGTGATTATATGACTGTAGTACGTCTCTTGTTTACTCTCTTTTTTTTTCAAAAATAACATAAGCAACAGATTGGGAATATGAATATTTCATGTGCCCTTTTTTTTCAGTCTATTTAAAAAAGAATAACACTTTTTTTATTTAAAAATAATTTAATTTAGAACTTCTCATTTTACTCTCAATGATATATTTAAGTCACAAAAATATTATAGCGTGCTTAGAATCCTAAATCTTTTCTTTTTTTTAACCATGTTGGAGTTGGTGATTTTCAACTTGAAAACATCATACTATGACCATGAAACCTGCATGGCTTTATTCTTCAGCAATTTACACTTGTATATGTGAACATATGCTCTGCCTTTCGGGCAGGGGTAAGGCTCGTCTACATATTACCCTCCTCAGACCCCACCTGGTGGGAGTATACTGGGTAGTTGGTGTTGTTGTTGTATATGTAAACATATGCCGCGCTGTGGGATATAAGCACAGACCTGATGTGTGCATTCGCGATGCTACTTTAGAGTGGCCAACATGGCTCATAAACGGCTTGTGACAAGCTTATGAAACTGTCGTTTTGATTCTCATCCCCTACTCACTCTTATGACAAAACTGGTGACCAGTAACTGGCTTTTTGCAAAATTAGAATGTCCCAACTATACCATCAAAAAGCTTACTCACTCTCACCATTACATAAAGCAATGGTTTGCTAACAAATGCAACATTGGAGTGTTCAAGCAAGTGAAGAAAAATGATGCTGAGAATCTACTAGCTGAATAAATCAACATATAACAACCACACAGCCCGAGTAAAGAACATGAATATTACAAAAGGGTGGGGGGAAGAGGAACAGATATAATCTCTTTCCAGGTAACACTTTAATACTTTATGCAGGATTATCCGAGACTTCGAGCTACTGTCAGTATATAAATCACGCCCCGTCTAGCAAATACCCCTCTAATAAATATATATATATACTGCACACGGTGATAAATCTCGTGGATTTACCCCTTAAATCGGACAACAATGCACGAGATATCATCTTTACTTTCTCTGATCAGTGCTTCGATCGCTAACTGCTTGGCTGCCTTCTGTGGGTCCTTGACTTTCCTCACAATATCAACTGCCTCTTGATTAGACATTACCTGAAGAATCCGAAATCAGAAGCAAGAAAACGAGAAGTTGCACCAGAGTGCCAGAATGGGAAGGGAATAGAGAGAATGTTGGAGCAAACCGTACCTTCCATAGACCATCGCTTGCAAGTATGAGGAGATCTGTATCCCCATCGACGTCAGCATTTGTTACATCAGGATCAGAGCTCAGGTGCGATTTCAGATTCTTGTCCCCAAAAGCGCGAGATACAGCTAGTTGGCCATTCACTCTAGCAACATCTCCTGAGATTATATACAGTATATATATATATATAATAAGCAGGTCATTGACAATCGGCAAATACAACAATACTTGAGACACCTTTTAAGTCTACTAGACCAAATTCGTTTAGTTTGGATGTGTAAAGCACCCTGAAGGACTCCTGTGATTTCTAACTCTAGCTACGAGTAGGTTTTTAAACAAAAATATTAGATCACTATCTTCTTTCCTTATTTTTTCTCCCTTTCACCACAAAGCACAAATGAACTAGCAACGGTGAAATGAGATACTTTAGATCAGAACATCATATCAGATAAACGAAAAAAGGATAGTTGACACATGGTTAAGTTCTACCCAAAAAAAAAGAACGACTGACCAGCTTATGCAACTATAAAAAGGAAGTCTATCGATCAAAAAGAATATTTTCGGTGAGCCACAAGCGGTAGATATCAATTCATTAATCAGAATAAGCACCTGGTGTTATAAAGGTTGTAAAAACGAGAGGAAAAGATTTTCTCAAAAGAATTTGAAGGAAAGGGCAGTTGTCTCATTTTATGGTTTTCGGCTCCTCCCTTCATATGCTAGCTTCTTTGAGGTTAAGTTAGCCAATGTCCATTTCTTTTTACATGGTATCAGAAGATCTTAAATATTTCAAGCCTTCTCCCATTTTTCTAATCTTTTTGATAGCCTCTAAACCACGTCTAGTGAAGAGAAACAAATGTGGGGCTTTCTGATTATTTAAATCATTCTTCTTCTTATTATTATTCTTTTTTTATTGATAAGGACTACTCGCCTAGACCCCCTCAGGAACAACAGTGGTGATTGGTGATTCTAATGCTCAACTTCGTGGTTAGAGGTGGAGATTCCTTCTACGAGGCCAACACTCTCGTCATTCCAATTAATTAAAAAATTTAAACTCCTTTCCACCACCTTCTGCTTCAAGCAGTGCAGTTGGAATATTTCTTCTTGGAAGAAAACTTATTGCAATTAGTCGGATGTGGTTCTTCTGCTCTTGTTAGTAAAGAACTTTTGTTCTATTCACTATTAGTTCCTCAATCCATGTCAAAGATAGTCTCAGACCCCTCCTGCACTAACACATAATAAACCACCATAAAATTTGACAATCTAAGTCTGTAGCCCGCTTCCGCACTCCAACACTCAAAAGGACATGCAGACCCTTTTTTTAATCAAACACAATGTTTGCAAATGAACTTCACAGTGCACAACCTACAGAACCTATTAAAAGAACCCACTATAATTGTTCTGTAAAAAACCCACTAATCATTCTCTAGAATAAAAACATCAACCACCAATTATTTCATCTAATGTATTTCCCAATTACCTAACTTGTGAAAAAAAAATCATGTTTGTTCGACACAAATTCATGTCACTGGCTCATCTTCACAAATAGTTTTGATCATGGTATATTCATCAGGTAAAGTAACTGGACCTGACATGTGGATGTAGAAAATGTAAATGTAGTTCCCATAATCAACACATAGTCCACGCACCCACAAAGAGAACAGCAAAATCAGCTTTAACCCGACACTCAAGAAGTAGACACTTCCATTTTGAAACTGGTGACTTTACTTTGGTGGTGCTTGGTGAGGGATGGAGAAAACTGGAAGGGGTGAAAGAAGGCTTCAAACTTGGACGTCAAATTCGGCAGGGAGAGTCCTTCCTAGCTAGAGCTCTTGACCCAAATAGAAACTTCGTTAACGGGCTAAAAACTGCAGGACCAGCTGTAACTGACCTAGTTAATTGTAAACAACTATTTCTGAATTTTGGTAGATGGACTCTGGCAAACATATACGTTAACACACTTCTATGTGTTTATTAGCTCGTATGATGTTTGGAGAAACAGTGCATCAAAGAAAGCTTAACATGCAATTCACAGTCCAACTCACGAAGCATTTTTCATTTACTCTACAGACAAAATTGCTATTATCCAGAATCCAGTTCTCCTGTCCCTTTACCCTTTACCCTTTACTCGGTTACTTCTAGCGCACAGCTGCCATTTCCTCTGCTTTTTGTCCCAGAAAGATTGTGTACAGTTAGTCCAACTACTAAGATTGTCTATTCCTCCTCTTCTAACAAAACCGTATGAAGTGTTTTTCATCATCAGCAATATTTAAGTTCAAAAGTGAGTTAATAGCAGGTAAATTCTCAAACATCATCCTAACTACAATTATTAAAGCAATTTTCAGGAAAAACCCCATTCAGTTTGCATTACATATTCATTATGATATCAACGGTAGAACTCTGACTTTTCCACATTAACCTCGAAAACACTAGCAAATATCTTCAATCACATAAAACCAAAAAATTTGGACTCCTAATCCTGAGCCCTAACAACGTAAGATGAAGTATCACATAAATTAGGTGTAAGATATTAAACTAGATTAAGACAAGAGGGGTTGCTCTGATGGTAAGCAACCCTCACTTCCAACCGAGAGGTTGTGAGTTCGAGTCTCCCCAGGAGCAAGGTGGGAAGTTCTTGGAGGGAAGGATGTCGGGGGTCTATTTGGAAACAGTCTCTCTACTCAAGGGTAGGGGTAAGGTCTGCGTACACACTACTCTCCCCAGACCCCACTAAGTGGGATTATACTGGGTTGTTGTTGTTGTTGTTGTATATTAAACTAGATATCATTGGTTTTATTAGAAGCATATAATTGGGCACTAATCCACTCAGGTCTCTGTTTCGAGCCCCTAAGAATGGAGAATTTCCTAGTAGGGAGCGCTTCACCTTTAAATGGGCCTTAGGGCGCGAATCTGGATTAGTCAGCCAGTGGATTCCGGAATAACAGAAAGTTAAACACTCCCTCCCCCCCCCCCCCCCCCAAAAAAAAAAAAAGAAATCGTATTACAAAAAAAAGGGTATTAAGAATAAGTGAAGAGGGACCATACAAGCCTATGACTAAGGTACTATATATGTATGAACCAAGTTAGGACGACTTAAAGAACTAATTGATACAAGCCATTTTCAATTTGTACTAAAAGATACATTGAATAGAGAAAACAACAGCATTATTATATCCTCAGGAGCGAGTCATGTCAGCACTTATAAACAGAAAAAAAAACCACAGCATATGAGAAGCACCTGGCATGTTGGAGACAAAACCACCTCTGTTTTCAATGTCGCCTCGCTCAGTGTTTGGTTCATGATCAATTGATAGCTGGATGGCCTGACCCCTCCTAGAAAGTACTGCTCTGGAATCTCCAACATTTGCTACCCATAACTTACGACCATTTATAAGAATTGCAGTCACAGCAGTAGAGCCACCTCTTCCAAGATCAGGACTGTGTGAAAGAATAGCTTGATCTGTTCTCTCATATGCTTTTAAGATTGCCCTATGAGGATCATTCCGAAAATCTTCCTAGAAGTTTTTAAACATAAAAAGTGAGAGAAACCCAAAGCAAACCCCTGCCCCCTAACACCCAAAAGTAAAACAATAACCTCAACATTTTTTTTTTGAAAGTAAAGAAATAAAGCTGCCCGCGATTAACTTATCATGCATTTGACGCATTTAATGTTAAAACTAATGCATTAGGACTTTTTCTTGGCATGGTACGCTTATATCTGCGTCAATCGACACCTCTACTAGCACTGCTTGTTGATCTCTAAAAGAATACTTAGCTTTAAATTGAATGAATGCTCTAGCTAGAGCACCAATAGCATTCTCCAACAAAAACCACCATGTGCAAGGTATAGAAAGAGGTGAAAAAGGAAGCATGTGTAAAATATGTTTGGATGAAAATCAACAACATAGACATCATTGTATGGCCCAAGTAAATTGCCTTGCTTAAGACATAAATAACACAACGTGCCAAGCATTTCTCACAGAGCTTAGAAGTTTATTTTGCAGAGCTACCTAAAACCCACAATTTACCTCGTTTAAGATATTGGAAAACAAATGCTTCTGTAAATAGGCAGGAACGCTATCTCCCAAATGCCCATCATAAATAGCAAAAAGTCCCAGTTCACGTCCTTGCAACTGGACGAACTTAGCGACATGGAAATCCTCCATGGGATGACTAGCTTTCCCCTTAACCAGGCTGAAACCATACTTTGTAGGCCCTTGATTGCTTCTTCCTTTTCCCGAACTACATAATGACCGTCCTCCTGCAAGCTAAACGCAAAATGATACATCAGCTTTCTGAACCCAGCCAAATATGTAATGCAGACAAACCGTAAATTGAGACTGTACAACCACCCTACCAAAATTTACTATAACTGAATTCCAGCTGATATGGAAGTAAAATTCTTGAAGTCATTAATCAGACTTTCTTAGAAAGAGGACCAACAGAACACCAATCATGAAAAATGTCAATAGTAATTCCTGAAGCGGGAGAGTGGTAAAGTTGTAATATTACATGTACCAACAAAACCAGAGGATAGAATGCTAAATATCATAGAATTACTCCCAATCAAAAACACTCTCATTGCAGAAATTTCATCAAAAACACTAAATGCAGGTAGGACAAACAGACGAAGCCAGAACTTTACGATAAACAGATTAAGGTTCCCATGGGCTTCTAGAAATATGTGTTCTACGAAGCGCCAAAGATCTGTCGTTCAAAGATGGTTAATCTATATCTATATTATTATAAAAGCATGAATATAATGTTAGTAGACAAAAATAGCCTTAATTACATCAAGCTTTCCGTTAAATCAATAGGTTATATTGGTAAAAATGGAGTTCTAAATAAACACGTACTCTAAATATGGTCTTCTTTCATTGTTGAAACCAAATTGTAAACATCATCAAAAAAACTTAAATGGGTACGATTAATTCAGCACTTCATTCAAAAAAGGAGACGAATACATTCTATACGATGTTGAATCAAAATAATGTCATAACTAATGTGAAATATATATTTCTCAAAAAAAAACTAATGTTAAATATATAAACAACGAAAAAAAAGTAAGCAAACAAGTAATTGAATTTATTGGAACTACACATTGAACCCTAAATTATACAATGATTACTATTTCGGATAAGTAATATTTAGGACTTTAATATTTCGGAGTTAGGACTTTGAAACTAAATTCGTAGCCTATCTTATTCATACAAGGCTTACTTAGTTTTAAAAGCGCCTTTATTCTTGAATTCAGAAGCGTCATGTTTTTTTATATTTATTGTGGTGGGGGGGGGGGGGGGGGGGGGGGTGTTTACATGTAGATTTTTAAGGAGTTGATTTCTTTAAATATCACTCAAAATTGTGCAAGAAAGAGTTTCTTTGTCTTGTAGCAGTTCTAAGTTCCTGATGTGGCAATTCTTTTTGAATCCAAAGTTTAAACATAAAAAGTCATACTGTAATCGTTTTACTAACTCGCTCTAGTGACTCGACCTACTAGGCTATATTAAATTTTACATAAGAGAGCTCGCATTCATCTAGGGTTTATTTTGGCTTTTTTACCATCTATTGTTTGAATTAAAGAACGACATGTGGGGTTAGAGTTCATTTGAAATTCCTTGATTTTTCTTCTCGATCCCACTATCAAATTTCATCTTCAAAAATAAAATTTCAGACTAGACTGAGAAAAAGCACAAAATCGCCTAAAAGGAGAAAAGGAGAGGAAGCCATTGTTACTTTATTTTATCAAAATAAGGCTTTGTCATGTAAAAACAAAAGCTAGTGGGTTTGACATTAGAGCATGTTAGCAAAATGGTTAATAGTTGGCTTTTTATGTTTTAAACTTTAGATTAAAACGCTACCATAACAGCTAAAGCCACCTGAAAATTTCAGGCTGAAAAATCATTTAAATATGTCGTGTGACTTTGGAGGTGATAAAGCAAAAATATACTTCCTCCGTCTCCATCATTTTCGCTTATCGAAATTCAAATTTCTTAATTTTGACCTTGAATTTGAACATAAAATCTTTAAAGTTTTGGAAATAACACTTACATATTTGGAAATTACATAAAAAGTACTATAAGTCACAATAATTAACAACTCAAAATATTTAAACGCATATAAAAGAATCTCGGTCAACGAAGAATTGGTTTGACTCTCAAAATCTATACGCTTTACATAATGGGACAGGGGGAGTAGTTATTTTTCTGTTTCAAAATAGAGAAAAGCGACTTTATAAGTGAAATAGCAAAATAGAGCAACTTTTCAATTACAAACCAAAGAAAAGTGACTTTCTTACATAATTTTCATTAGTTGAACGATCGCATGAAAAGTCAACTCAGTATTTATGCTACGGCAAGGCGTTTGCACGAATTCATAAAAATAATTCCGTGCAAGAATCAACAAAAGCAAATTGCTATATAACTTTGTAAGTTACTATCCAATCCATGTGCTTCCTCCTTATTTTCAGTTGTTAAGTTTTGAATCGTTAGAAAATTTTGAATTTCTTTGAAGTCAACACTCCAAGACAACAACAACAACAACAACAACATACTCAGTATTATCCAACACTCCCAGACATAATTGTAATAAGTTTTTAAATTTTATTATATTTTCCTCTCAATTTATGTTTTGCAGCTATATATGTGACTTTTTTGGAAGAGCTAAAAGTAAGGAAGGGGATTCATCCACACCGGAAAAGACGACCAAGTATATCTTATGAATGATAATGCTAAGTATGGAGATTTTTAATAAGTTACATGTACTTTGAAACAAGGGTAAATAAAAAGTGATAATGTCCTCCAAATTTCATGAACTAATCTCATTTTTTGTTTTGCTGCAAAAGTTTAGCTTTAAGAGGTTATTTTGTGACATTCAATGTAGCCTCAAAATTAAAATGAGATTAGTTTGTGAAACAAGTCAACCATGAAGGTAAATGTAATAATTACCATCCTCAAAACATCTACTATGTAATAATAAATCAATGTAAAATAATGAACACTCTATTTATAGGAGAAAAAATTATGGGAAAATGAAAAATGTTCATAGCATGATAATGAATAATCAGTGGGTTGAGTCATATATAGTCATTATTTATTAACGAGCTTCAGATACAATTGTAGCATTAATGTAGAAGCTTGCTTTATGAGTAAATATAATAAAGCATCTTTACGAGTTATACACAATGGCCATGATAGGTGTATTGTTTATGAAATTAAATTATTTAAGTAATCATACAAGGATAGTAATATGTAGAGGTTTTGACGACATATGTCTGTACATACAGATTGGGGCCAATATGGCCACAAAGATGTGCTTATTTTATGAATTTAACTTTTTCCTCCAAAAACTAAAAGATATCCTTTAAATTTATATAAAAATAAGTACAATTACTTTTTCAATGACAAATGTTCAAACGATCCTCAATGTTGTACTATACTTGCGACGGCATGTTTTCTCATTCAGACTACTTGAAGTTGCATTTTCAAGAGGCATATCGATGTAGAGAACGTATTCTGAATATGGCAAAGTAACCAAAGCGATAGACGAGAACATTTAACTAACCTAATTAAGATTATCATTTTTGCACGTTCGAACAATATCTAATCATTCTAAATATAAGTATCAAGATGACTAAAGATTTACGTGCATCGCACGTACATACGAACTAGTAAAAATTGTTAAGGCAGAGAAGTCATGACACCCTTTGACACTAAGATGGCACTTTCCTGCTGCCAATCTTAGAGAGCGTGCATAGGAAAAGGACAACATTTAATCCAAAATATTTCATAATAGAGCAATACATGTTAGCTTATTTTCACAAAAAGCAAAAGCCTCCTTTCGCCTAAGCCGTAGATATCAAGATAAATTAGAGACTCCTCATTCTTCCCCAGGACATAACTCAAACTATTTAATCCAAAATATTTCACAATAGAGCAATACATGTGAGCTTATTTTTACAAAAAGCAAAAGCATCCTTTCGCCTAAGCCGTAGATATCAAGATAAATTAGAGACTCCTCATTCTTCCCCAGGACATAACTCAATAATACCTGCATAATTTAGCTAAACCCCTAAAATAATTGCTTAAGAATGAATTTTAGTTTTCGATGGAAAAGCATCATTTACACCCCCGTGGCGTGAAGGCGGGATGCTTTGTGCACCGGGCTGCCTTTTTCTTTCTAAAGCATCATTTAAGGACTTCCATCATAAAAGCTAAAGGATCATCAGCCTATCATACATAACCTAATTAAAGTAACAGCTAAACAATTAAGGATAATACTAAAAAGGAAAACAAATATGCATCTAACAAAACCTAAAAGATTTAGCTGCCAGTTAAACCTCACCTGCGAGAAGAGAGAATTGAAGCAACACAAATTACCCATATAATTCAATCACTCCTCAGCCGCCTACTATAGTAAGCAACATGTACCATAACCCTCTTAAATTCCTGAAATTCACAACCTACAAAATCAAAGAAAGAATCTTGATCGTCAAATAGATAAAATTAAAAAAAAAAAAAAAAAAAAAAAAAACATATCCAAGAATCCATCTTTCTTAAAAAATAACCAAATTTTTCAAAAATCAAGATTTGGGTATTACAAAAAATTCTCAACTTACCGATCTACCAGTCTCCAAAAAATCCAAAGATACAAAGAGATAAATATTGATATAGCCAAAAAGATTTGACTTTTGGCTTGACCAAAACTTAAATATGTAAGATGTATAATTAAACAGAAGCAAAATCGGAAATTAGCAAAGAAATTTTAGAAGTTTATATAGTTTAGGAGATGGAATTAAATGGAGTTTGTGAAAGTGTTGGATTTGCAGGCAAGAACGGCTGTCAAAAGACTTTTTGCTTTGGGTTTTTGGGCTTCCCTTATTGACTTTGTTGTCTTTATTGTATAGTATTTCTTTAATTATTGTTTGTACTAATGTTACAGCCAGTCAGATGGGACTACTTGTTTTTTTCTTTCTTTTACTACAGCTGTGTTTCCGTTTTGTTTCCTTTTCTAACAGTGAAAATATTTAATTTAAGTGGTAAAATGAAAAGGAAAGTTTAAGGAATTAGTACTATAAATTATTTTATTAACAGAAAAAGTAGTACTAAAACTGCTCATCAACTTTGTGACCATGTTCTTTGGTCAGCACTTGTACTTTTTAAATCCATAAAGAACCTTGCTTTTCAACTGTTCATCACCAGTTTTTACCACAACCCTTTTTTTACACGCCGGGACCCGATGTGTTAATGCGTGTATCACGATTAGTTCTATGGCACTTTGGAAATGTTACCGGTTTGTAATGGCTCGAGTGACCCTATGGGGGCTCGAATTGGCACCTGAAAGACTTTATCCTCAAACCTTTACCGGTTGAGCTACCTCTCGGGGTTTACCACTACCCTTATCAATCAAATCTGAAACTTCTTTTTCTTGTAATAATATTTACTGTAGTGAACCAACAAGGATTTGGTGGTGTAATAACCATTTTCATCCTTAATCAGAGGTCTCGAGTTTGAGATCATGGGTATGGAATTGCATTTGTTAAGGACTGATTTACTCCCAATGTAGGACTTACTGACGCGAATCCGAATTTAATTAAGTCCCAGTATGAATACCGAGAAACCAAAAAAAATGAAATTTACACAGTTGCAATCACTGTAGCAAAAAGCAAAGTACAAAAGGATTGTCAACGGAATTAGAATCTGCAGTTTACGTGATTTGATGAGTTGGTCTGAATTATACCAAGAAAGTCCAAGCATATTATACATACCAAGCTACCTTTTGAATATAGATTTGCTTGAAACATTAAAAAGAAGATTTTAAAATTATATTTACAAATAATTTTTGATAGTTGAAGTTCTGTTTGTATATGGTTTTATTTAATAAAAAAAATAAAGTTTGCGAGTGAAATAAAAACACCCAAAAACTTGTTTAATTTGAAAAAAAATTCTCAATTTTTTTTCAAATTTAATTATATTTCATAAACAAATAATATTTTTAATTTTTTGGAAAAAATAATGGCAGCCAAAATTATGGCCACACGAGAGCTAAGTATTTTATATCATGACCGTAGTATTTGGACTGCTCGCGTGTATTTTGACTATTTCATTAGGTACATGTTATGTTCTTTTAGCATTGCTAATTTTGCCAAAGGCTTAGGCAGATATAAAATAATCACCTTTTTTTTTCTGCACTAAAATTTAAACTCGAAATTTCATAAGTTATTACTATTTTATTAATCACTAGGGCACATCCTTGGGTGGTTAAAGCATATCATACCTTACTCATTACTTCTATTAAATGTGAGAAAGAAAAAAGTCAAGAAAATTGGCTTTTTACTTCCGCGTATTTTTGGTTTTTTAGTACAAGCAATAGGATTAGGGATGAAAATAGAATTTTGGGCAAAGAAATTGAGTGTTTTCTATTCAAAGGACAAATGATATTAGCAATCAACAAATAGACCAAAGACCAGTTTTATATACTTCAATTGGTTTAATAATGTGCATAATGCATATTAATGCGTTCCAAATGAAATAGCATTTTGAATAAATAAATAGCATTATCAAAAGTTTGGACATCACACATGTTCTCTAATGTGAAAATCTTAGTTTAATTCTTGAACTACACACTGACATCTTTTTGAGAAGGTGGCATTGGGCACTTGGAATATTTTTTAAGGGATAATTTTAATAAATTGAATGATGGTTGGCATTCTCTAGCATTTTAACAGAGATTTAGTACATGTTAACTAGAACAATATCTTATATATCGAGAAAATAAAAGGAAAACAAATACTAATAGATTCCAATAGTTGATTAATGTGAAGTTCAACTCTAAAAAGGAAAAGTTTATTAATTTAGAGATCAAGTAATTGAAATCTCACCCAATAGCACTTTCTTTGAATAATTCAAATTGCATGGAGTCGAGCTTTGCCGGCCTATGTGGTTAGTCTAATATAAGTTTTAACGTACGATTCAATTTCACTTCAAGGCATGGCCAAAAAAAAGAAAGAGCTTCGTTCGGTTGGCCTTCCTACGCTGACGAATATCTTTTTTCTCTTCTCTTAAGTCTACAACAAACAAGTGGGACAGGCAGGATTTGAACCTACGTAGAAAAACTTCAACAGATTTACAGTCTGCCAAAGGGGCAAGAAGTTCTCACATAAATAGACGTTTGAATATTCGTTCAATAACTCCATTCTCTTATGCCAGCTCACGAAATAATATTATATGCTTCCTAGTGTGTTGAGCTCGAACTCTAAAAATAAAATTCTTTCATAAAAGCTAAAACTTTACACAGTGAGCTCCACACGGTATAAAATTAGATGGATCAATGTTTAAATATCTCACATTCTTTGTTTTGCCTCCGGAAAGAGTTGTTGAAGGTTCGAGAAACTTGCTTTACTCAAGTTTTTACGTGTTTATTGGTTCCATCTTTTAAGAAAAGACGACAATAGTATTGATTTATGCACTCCTAATTAAATCACCACGATACACCCAAGAAATAATTAGGGTTGTCTTAACTCTTAATTGGCCAAAAATGTGATGATGACCAAAAAATAGAATTGGATTAGTAGCATGTTGAATGAAGGTGAAAAATCCATTGGAATAAATGCAGTGGTACGTCAAAAGAGGGCCCTGTTTCTACGCGTATTGTAGACCAATTTTGTTCATTAAAGGAAGACCATTGACAATTCAAGTGGGTATTACTTAAGTTCATGTCATGCCTTCACATCCTACGAAGACAACAATATTTAATTTTCACATTTATCAAATTGAAAAGTCTGTGCACTACCAAATCCACAAATTGAAATAAGCTGCCAACAATTCCCAATTGAATTATTTTGTTTAGCAACCTTATAGTTATAGTTCAAACTATGTGTGGTGGGGGTGGGGTGGGGGTAGGGGTGGGTAATCACAAAAGCAACTGGGGATTTGTTCCAAAAAGAATGCCATTTTCTTATCCACTTTCGTCGTTCATGAAAAAGAAACATGATAATAGGGAATCTAATATAAACGTCTTAAATAAGTCTCAATTTATCAATATTTTATCATTAATTATAAATTTACTAAAATTAATCAAATATATATAAAAATTGAAAATACAAATAAATAAAGTTTTTTGTCCCAAAAACCACACACAAATATCTCTTTTCATATTTTAAGCGTGATTAACAATAATAGATACAAGACGAAAAGAAAATTTCATTGATGAGATAGCAAATAAGATGACAAAATCCAAAACCATATAGATGCAAGATTTCGAAAATCTAAGCAAAAAATATCCTTTTTCAATGGGTATGGTTGAAAGTAATTGAAAATACAGAGATGAGTCAGTTATACAAATTTGAGAAAGATTGGAGGCGATGTGGCATCAAAACTCATAGTTAAAATAGAGTTCAAAAAAAATTTCTGCATGTATCATGCATGTATCTCACACACAGGTAGGGGTGTACATAAAAACCCGAAAAATCGAACCAACCCGACCCAAAAAACCAATACTTTTTAGATTTGATTGGTTTTGAATTTAAAAATCAATCAAAATTTGTTTGGTTTTGGTTTTAATCAAAAAATAATTCCAAAAAAATAAACCAAACCGACTATAAAAATAGCTATTTAAATTTATTATGACACACACACACACACACATATATGTATATATATATATGTGTATATATATATATATGTGTGTGTGTGTGTGTGTGTATATATATATATATATATATATATATATATATGTATATTTTTATATGAAGTTTCTAAATTTTTATGGTACATACTAGTCACTTATATTTTTAGTCTAGTTCTTTGCTATTATAATCATCTAATTATTTGCCTTTACATTCTAGTTTGATTGGTAGTATTCTTTTGCTAAGTACAATAATTTATTTATGTTTAAAATAATTAATTTTTAATTGAGTACTTTAATTATTTATCACTATTTAATTCAATTATCATTAATATATCTTGGTAAATGATAGATTTCTCAAAGAGAAATTGATTTGATAGTGTTAAGTTGAAAATGCAATCGTCGGAATATATGTTTGGTAGTGTATATCTCATATTTAAGAAAAAATTGATAAATAATCAAAAAATCGGAAAAACCCGACAAAAATCGAATCGATAAAAAACTGACTTAATTGGTTTTGTTTGGTTCTATATTTGAAAAATCGACTTACTTGGTTTGGTTCTTTTTAGGGAAAAACTGACCCAAACCAAACTAGGAGTGGCAAACGGGCGGGTCAGGTTGGACATGGTTCTACTTGAAAACGGGTAATGAAAAAATGGTAAATTATCCGACCCGATCCATATTTAATACGAATAAAAAATGGGTTAATCGGAAGATAATAGCGGTAATAATATTATCCATGTCTTATTGCTATAATTACTTTTGGGAGAATTCTTAGTCTATCTAACTTGAGAAACCCCCAATATGAGGCTTTACAAACGTAAAAGTTAGACCCATTGGTTATCCATTAGTTATCCATTTACTAAATGGATAATATGGTTCTTATATATATTTGACCCACTTTTTAAAAGTTTATTATCCAACCCATTTTTTAGTGGATAATATGAGTGGTTAATTATTTTCTTTTAACAATTTTGCCACCCATAAACCGAACCATAAATACCCTTACACACAAGTTTACATGGATATACATGTGATACATATTTGATACAAATATGATACATATTGATACACATATCATTTTTTCATGTTTATCTTCTACTTCGAATTTTCAATTCAAATCATCTCAAAACTTCACAAATCATCCCAAAACTGAAATTTGACCCTTTTTGTCTACAAATAGCTAATCGGCTAATATTGATAATATTTGGCTAATATTAGTAATATTCTTTGAATTTGTGAATTTTTTAATAAGCTGCTTATAAATTGACATTGCTAGCAGTTTCCCTAATTGAATGCATTAACTTCTAAACAATGCCAAAACAAAATAAAAACTAAACAGAACCAAAAAAATAGAGTAGAATGAAAATATATTTATAAAGTGGATGTTACGAAATCCATATAATAGCTTATTTGGCCAAACTTCTTAAAAATCAACTTATTTTGAAAAGAAAAAAAATTTGGTGAGAAACAACTTGTATTTGGCTTATTAATTTTAAAAACGCTTTTGCACAACAATTATTGTTTTCCAAATTTTAAAAAGTATGTCTAAGTGTATTTTTCTCAAAAGTATTTTTTCAAATATTCTTGAAGAGAAACTATTTTGTAGTAATTATATTTTTCATTAGTTACCAACGAAATTATTACAAAGCAGTGGAGCCATCCTCGACTCACTTAATCTTTACAGAACTCTACTATATCCTATATTATGAGCAGTACATAAGACATTAAACAAGAAGCTGGCTAGTTACTATATTTGTTTTCAGTACATAAGCTGCTACATCTTCTTCCACATTTCTCCTGCAGCTGTTATATTGCAAAGACATGCTATTTCTCTTGCTATATGCTTTGTTGTCCTCGTTGTCTCTCCAAATATTCTGATGTTTCTCTCCTTCCATATCCCATGTATGTGTTCTGCATAAACCATTTTCATTAGTTTGGCTTTACGCGATTTCCCTTTGGCTTGCTTTACTATCCATGCCATCATTTGTGTATACGATTGCGTTGAACTCACATGAATTCCTATCCATTACATAAGCCTTGACCATACTATTTTAGTAAAGTTGCATCACCAAACAGATGTGCATGTGATTCATATGTTCCATTACACAAACAACATCTTGTATTTACTTGGACTCCCCAGTTTACAAGCCTATCTGTTGTCAGTAGCCTCCCATGACATTGCATCAACATAGTGAATATTGCCTTGGGCCTAGCTTCATTATGGAACATCAATGTTCTCCATACCACTTTACTGTAATTTCCCATAAGGCTTAAGTATATTTGCATGGTGTTACTCTGCCTGTATTGTATTGTAGGCATTTGCTTATCACCTCCCTTGCTTCCATGATCTTTCTCACCATCCAACTTACATGTTGGGGTATACTAATCTCCACTATGCTTTTCCCTTTTATGTAATATGTGTGGATCCATTTTATCTACATCTTGTCTTTCTTCTGTGGCAGATCCCAATAGACACTGGTAATAACAGCTCTATTCCAAATCCTAATATTCAGTAGGTTGTACCCTCCATCAGATTTAGGCAAGCACATTCTATTTCCATGCTATCAATGTTCTCTTTATAATTGTATTAAAGCCAGACCATGTATAGCTTCTGCAATATGATTCTATCAGTTTCATCATGTTAGCTAGTAGAATAAATATTTGGGCCCAATAGGATTGGATACCAAATATCACTGTTTGGACTAACTGTACCCTTCCAACATAAAATAGTTTCCTAGTTGTCCAATAGGAGATCCTTGCTACTATTCTATCAATCAATGGTTGTCATTGCATAGTTGATAGCTTTTTTGTGTCCAATGGGATGCCCAGATATTTGAAAGGTAACTCTCCCCAAGTGCATATTCAGTGTTCTGTAAAGATTTCCTATTTTGTAGCCTGATCTACTCATCCAAAATAGATTACACTCTTGTTAAGATTAGCTAGCAGTCCAGATGCAGCAGAGAACTTCATAAAATAGGCATGCAAAGTGGAGACCGACTTACTATCACCCCTGGCAAACATCAGCATATCATCTGCAAAGCTGAGGTGAGTTATATCTAGTTTTCCTCATCTAGGATGAAACTTGTATTCTTTAGCATGTTTCAACCCTTTGAGCAGTCTGCTTAGGTATTCCATTATAATTGCAAACAGAAATGGTGATATATGGTCACTTTTTCTGAGTCCCTTAGCAGCATCAAAAGGTTTTGTAGTTCCCCATTTATCATAATTGAGTAACTTACAGTTGATACACAAGCTCTCATCCAATTATTGAATTTTGTGGGAAAACACAGATATTCTAACAGTTTTTCCAAGTACACCCATTCAACTGAATCATATGCTTTCATCATGTCAACCTTCATCATATATATAGGAGATATGTGTTTCATGCTATAAGCCTTAACTAGCTCATGAGCAAGAATGATGTTGTCTGCTATTTTTCTCCCTGGGATAAATCCTGCTTGGGCTTCAGATATGAAGTGTGGGATGATTTTCTGTAGTCTACCAGCTATGACTTTTGAAATAAGCTTGTATTGCACAGTGCAACAAGCAATAAGCCTGAAATCCGTGATTGTCACTGGATTAGGAACTTTTGGTAGCAATGTGATTGTAGTGCTGTTGATTGTTGGGAACATCACCCATGTGTGAAAAAAATCTTTCACTGCAGCATAAAATTCTTCTTTGATCATTGGCCATACTTTATTGAAGAATTATGCAGTATACCCATCTATACTCGGTGCTTCATCACTTCTTATCCCCTTCAAGGCTTCATTTATCTCTTGCCTAGTAACTTCAGCAATAAAGTCTTCTTCTTGTTGTTGTTGTGTTAAAGTTGGCCCTTCCTTAATTACCCTCTTATCCACAGTTGGAAGTACATGTGCTCTATTTCTCATTAAGCTTTTGTAGAATGATACTATCTCCTCTTTCATGGTTGCATGTTCTGTTATGGTACTTCCTGATAGTGTTTGTAGTTCCACAAATTGTTTTCTTTGTTACCTCTTCTTTATTACTGCATAAAATAACGTATTGCTAGCATCATCCACCTTGATCCAGTTTGACCTTGCCTTTTGTTGCAGTATCTTTTCTTCCACCATTGACCATGTTTTCAGCTTGTACAACCATTCTTTCTCTTAACCTTGCAGCAGGTCACTATAGTTATTTTGCAGCTGACTTTGTATGTGTTGAATAGTCTGCCTTGCTTGTTCTATCCTCTTTGTTACTCCTTTGAATTCAGCTTCATTATGTGTCTAAATTGCCTTTTCATCCTTTTGAGCTTTGTCCAAATATGCCCCATATTCCATGTTACTTTGTTCTTGTTCCATTCTTCCCTTACTATCATTTCAAACTCAGGATGGCTTGTCCATACATTAAAGATTCTGAAAGGGCTCTTGTTTAGTTTCCTAGGTTGCCTTATGTTGATAGACATGGGACTATGATATGAAATATAAGTCTACACATACTCCGTGCTTAGATGACTATAACTCATCATCCATACATCATTTGCAAACACTCTATTTATAGGACTCCACACCCTATCATCTCCTTGATTCTTGTTGGTCCATGTATAATAATCCCCTCTCCATGGTAATTTTGCAATACCAATGTCATTACATAGCTCAGCAAAGTCCTTTATAACAGTACTTTTCACATGCACTTTAAAAATTCTATCTTGAACATTGAGAATAGCAATGAAGTCTCTCCCTATAATCCAAGGTCATGTGATGTTCTGTGCTAATCTTTTAATATGCCCCCATAACTGTCTTCTTTGATCTGCATCATTATAACCATACACCACTATGAGGAAGCAATACATCCCGTTCTATTTCCCAGAGACTAGGCAATGAATGAATTGATCTTGTTTGTCTACTGGTTGTACTGCATAAGCTTGCTCATCCCATATAACTCATATCCTTCCATTTACAGCTTACTCTTAGTTTTCCATTTTATTCAATCCAGGGACTATTTTATTAATCACCTTCCTTGATTTGTCTTCTTTCACCTTTGTTTCAACTAATCCAGTCAGCTTGATATGTTTTTCTTTTATGCACTGCTTTATTTATTTTTGTTTATATCTCTTATTGAATCCCCTAATATTCCAAATTAACCAAGTAACTAATGGATTATTATTCCACCTCCCAAATCAGGTGGTCTAGTTTCCTCCATTCTTTCCTCTTCATGTTGTAAAATCTGAAAGACATTTGATGTGGTTATTGTTGTACTTCCCAATGTCATTCTGCTATTGCTAGGCAAAGCTGGCCACTCATCTCTTTGGTCAACATACTGCATTTCTTTTGCTTTTTCTTAATCCTTTGCTATCTGAGGCTTTCCAGTACTTTCAATAACTGCATTATCATTGTCATGCCTCATTGGTTTACTTGCTCTTTCATTTAGTTTTGTTTGTTGCTGTTGTCCCTACCCTTTAACTTTCCAACTTGTGGTAATTTTCCCCTGTTTTTGCCTACCTTTGTACTGGTCTTCTTTGTTCACTTTCTTCTCCAATGTACAATCATGCCCTATCTTCATGCAGTTTATACAATATTGTAGTTTCCATTCATACTCCATCTACAGCTGAATCTTTTTCCCTGATGGTTCTTGCAGTGTCAATTCTGTTGGAAGCTTTTTGTCACATTAGCTTCCACCAAAATCCTAGCACAAGAGATTCGAGTCTGCTTAGTAGTGCATTCATCATAAAAGAAGTTGCTTCCCAATAGTACTTGCAAGTTTACTTACCCACTAACTCATAGGCAAATTAGGGATAATGATCCGCAATGAGATTTCCATTGGGAACTCTGCCTTAATGTCAAAATCTGGTGTCCATTGTTTCAGAATCATAGGCATACCATTAATAGTATAAGGTCCTCCATAGAGTATATCTTTCAAATCCCCAATAGTATCAAATTTTGCAATGTAGTATCCTTCATCTTGTAGATACAAATCTGGTATACTGACTTTACTCCATTCTTGAGCTATATATTTTTCCATGTATTTGTATCTAGGTGTATCCCCAATTATATAGATGATTAGGGCACACTCCCATTTTTTATTCTATTCTTCAATTTCTTCTCTATCTACTTTTACCACATTGTTTCATCAACAATTTCCGGTGGAATATATGATAATACCATACCATTTTCTGAAGATCTGTTGCCCGCAAATAAGTTTGCCCTTGTTTTCTCCTTCTTCGGTACTGCTGCATGTGGTTTTAGCTCCTCATTTTGCTCAGTTGTTACTGTTCAATTGACCTTCAGCTCATTTGTTGATGCATGTGCCTTGTTCATCTTAATCTCCATGTCTGTACTTGCTGGGGTACCTTCACATGAAGATGAAGTCGCATTCATCTGCACTACACTGAGCTCTATCATTTTCACCGGTCCCTTAGTGTTGCTAGGTGATTTATGAGAATTAGGTTGAAATTGGTGCCCGATTGGTGTTGTTAATTGCTAAGTGTATCCTTTAGCTAGGGTATCTGCAATTATTGTTGCACTTATGGCTTCGCCGGCCGTCACTAGTGGTTCTCATTTAGGTCTACCTCGCTTTCTCGCCATGGATGTTTCTCATACGGCGTACGTTAGCATAACGTGCACCGAGACGATAATATCATTTTTGGGAAACCACTTTTTTCTGCTTCTAAAAAATTATATTTGCTTCTACTAAAAAAACTAATTCTGAAAACATACTCAAACACCTTACTCTAAAAAAAGTACTTTTGACCTAATACAATTTGACATAAATGCTATTAATTAAAGGAAATTTTACCTCCTATAGCAAAGGTATACACCCTATTTATTGTAAACAAAAATTATTTTAAAATATTATTTTTATAGCTATCTTTTATATTTTATGGCAAAATAGGTATTTATGGTATATACTATCATGAGGCATGAAATGCGCTATTTATATTTTTCCTCTCTCTTTCTTTCAATCAACATGCGATTCTCTCTCAGAATTTTTCTTCTTTCTATTTCTCTTTCATCTCTCTCTCTCTCTGTCTGTCTAGGCAAAATACATGCTTCTAATCGTGGATTCTCTGGCCGAATAAAAAAGACACTCGTATTTAGTTGCTAAATCAAACACCTAAATAACCAAGGAAAACTACGGGGAAACACTATACATAACTAAAAACCTTATGCGTACAGATCTTCCTTTTTTGTTGAGTGCTCCACTAAGAAGACACATAATCAACAACCGAAAAATAGGAACAACGCTTCACATTCGATATCGGGATTTGTACTACTTAGTTTCCACGCCAAATATTTGCAATGGATCTGTCCTGCAATATTAGAAGGAAAGAGACTGCGACTCTCTTTTACGCTGGATATTGCAATGGATTCCTCTACACCTATACTACAATATTCATTATGCCAGAGAAGATTTGAGGGCCTGGGTTTTGTTCATCTACATTTTTAGATTTAATACTATGTATACAATATGTTGCTTGGCCAAAAAATGCATCTCCGATGAACTTTCTTTTCTTCTTTGCTATTTAGTCATATACAATGCTACAAACACATTATATTGTGTATAAATTCACTCAAATACATTATATTTTTGTATAAATACATTATTTTTTGCATGTAGCTGTGACGACCCAAATGGTCATCCCCTATTTTCTTGTCTATTATGTGCTTTCGAGGCCTTGAAAACCTCATTTAGAGTTGCCTAAATTTGCATGCGCAATCCAGAAGGCATAAATGTGAAATTTTGTGAAAAATGCTAAGTTTTGATGTTAAATGAATAAATTTGATTTTGGCCAATATTTTAGGAAAACGGACCCGGACCCGTAATTTGACAGTCCCGGATGATCCGTAGGAAGATATAGGACTCGGGCGTATGCTCAGAATGGAATTTCGAGGTCCCGAGCTCGATAATGAATTTTTAAAGGAAACTATTTTCTGAAATTTTTATGGAAAATTGTAATAAAATTTGATTAGAATATGTTGGTATCGGGCCCATATTTTGGTTTCGACACCTGGTACAAGTCTTATATATGATTTAAGATGTTTCTATAAAGTTTGGTTAAATTTGGACGTCGTTTGACGTGTTTCGGACTTGAAATCCTAAATGTGGAACTTGATGAAGTTTTGGAAAAATGCTTTGAATTTGAGGTTTAATTTGTCGATAATGATGTTATTTAGGCGATTTTATCGCACAGTTAAGTTGGTATGATGTTGTTGATTTAGTACGTGTGTTTGGTTGGGAGCTCCGAGGGATAGGGAGTGTTTCAAAATGGTTTTTGGCCTTATGATTGTTGCAGATTTTCAGTTGTTTGTGCACATGGAATTTTTCCTTCACGTTGGCATGGTCTCACTCGCGAACGCGTAAGGAAAGTTTCCTAGGAGCCCAGTTTCTTCATCACGAATGCGAGATTTGGGATGCGAACGCGAAGCTGAGGGGGGAAAACTATTCGCAAACGCGACCCTACTTTCGCGAACGCATAGGGTACAAGGGGAAGGGGTCACCAGTTGTTCTATGCGAACGCGTCTATGTTCACACGAATGCGAGGCTCTAGGAGAATTACTCTCCACGAACGCGAGCCATTGCACGCGAACGCGCAGGCTTAGCAAGCCGACCCATTACGGACGCGAGGGTCCCATCGCGAACGCGTAGGTTTAATTCGCGCATTTATTTTCAAAACCGAAAATAGAACCCTTACGGGATTTTTACAAATTTTTCAAAGTTCCTTCTTATCCAAAGCTCTAGGCCGAACATTGAAGCATCTTTTCACCATAAACTTGTGAGTTAGTAATCTTTTACTCGTTTCCTTCATTTTTCATCAACATCTATTGAAATTCTAGGCCTAAATCATATAAGTAAGGGTAGAAATTAGAAAATTGGGTAGAATTAGGGCTTTTTGATTTGTCTTGATTTAAACCTCATTTTGCGGTCGAATTTGAAAATAAATTATATATTCGGGCTCATGGGTGAATGGGTGATTTAATTTTGGTCTGAACCTCGTGTTTTGACCAAGCGGGCCTAGGGTCGATTTTCGGGATTTTGGGAAGAATGCATGGGAAACTATAACTAGGCAATGAATTCGAATTGTTTAGCATGTATTGATGTTATGAAGGCATTTATGTATAGAATTGATTAATTTGGATCCGAATTCGAGAAGGAAAGCGATAATTGAGGATTTGGCCGTGAAAGTTTGATGTAAGTGTTCGATCTAACCTTAACGTGAGGGATTAAGAGTTGAGTCATATTTGCTACTTTCTTCTTGTTGAGTACGACGTATAGGCATGGTGACAAGTATCTATACATTGGTGTCGAGCATGACCGTGAGTCTTAAATTGAAAGGTGTTATGTCATTAAATGACATTTCGGATGCTTAATTAATGAACTTCTATATTGAGCAAAGAATTGTTCTATCCTCGTAGATCTTATTTATGTTTGAGCATTGTCATTATTTGGGCTGAGTACAAGCTAAGTAAGATTGGTTTTAGCTGATTCTACCTTGCCGGGATGACTGTTTCGATATCTTTGTTTCCTTGCTGGAAAACTATTATATGTTTATGTTTCCTTGACGGGATTTCTTGTAATTGTGTGATGAAATGGGAGCAAGTGGTATGCCTACCAAAAGGTTGATGAAATGGGAGCAGGTGGTACGCCTGCCACAAGATTGATGAAATGGGAGCGAGGCCACAAGATTGATGAAATGGGAGCGGGTGGTACGCCTACCACAAGATTGATGAAATGGGAGCGGGTGATACGCCTACCACAAGATATTATGAAATAGGAGCGGCTAGTATGCCTACCACAAGATATTATGAAATGGGAGCAGATGGTACGCCTACCACAAGATATAATGAATTGGGAGCGGGTGGTACGCCTACCACGAGATATAATAAAATGGGAGCGGGTGGTACGCCTACCATGAGATATGAGAAATGGGATCGGCTTGCGCTCCTGCAACAAGATGAAACTGAGAGTGAAAGTTGCATATATTTTTCTTCATTCGTGATAGAATTTATATTACTAGCTTCATTATTATTCGCTGTTATTTTGTTTTAACTGCTATCCTCGAAGCATGTTTCCCTTCCCAGCTTTAATTGTTTATTACTTGTTTACTTTTCTGCCATATATTATATAACAGCACAAGTTTATTTGGAGTTTGGTTCTAGCCTTGTCACTACCTCGCCGGGGTTAGGCCAGACACCTACCAGCACATGGGTTCGGTTGTGCTGATGTTACACTCCGTGCTCTTTTGCACAGATCTAGGTATCAGACAACAATAGTAGCTCGTGATCCAGCCTTCAGTCCACCGAGACACCGAGGTAGCCTTGTAGGCGTACGCAAGCCCGACGTCTCCTTTATCTTATATTTCATTCTATTATCTCATGTATTCGAGACAAACGATGTTATATTTCTTTCAAACGGTTATACTTAGTACTCTTAGTAGTCTGTGAGTGATGTGACACCAGGTGTTGGGTAGAGACTTGTACTGATTTTCAAGACGCTGTTTCTATATTTAATTCATACTTCTGCTAAAAATTACTTTCCGTTGTCTTTTAATTGCTTATTCGGTAATGATTTAAGCATTTAATCATGTATAAAAGGAGATGGGTTACTGGTTGCAAAGGTTCTTGGCTTGCCTAGTTTCCATGAGTAGGCGCCATCACTGTTAGGATTTATGCCCGTCACTAGAGGGGGGGTGAATAGTGCGGCACGAGAATATTGATAAATATTGCGGAATTAAAATTGCAGGAATAAAATAAATTCGGTAATTAAAATAGTAAGGAAAGAACACACCGAATTTATCCTGGTTCACCACAACTTGTGGTTAGTCCAGTCCCCGAGAGACTCTCTCGAGATTCCACTAACTCCGTTAAGCTTACGGGTGCCTAACAAACCGTTACACTTGCTCGTAGATGTACACTCTACAAGACTTCAACTTGCTCGAGGATACCGCACCTCAAGACTTCACCTTGCTCGTGGATACCGCACCACAAGACTTCAACCACTAAGATTGAGGGTACTTAGCAAACGCGACAATCAATGAGAAGATATGGTCTTCTCAAACACCTTTCTCTTTTACAACAATAACTCTCTCAAAAGAGTAGATAAAGAGATACAATATTAGCTCTATGAACAACTCAAAGTTGTCTCTCAAATGGCTCAACAAAAGCTCTAAAATGATGCTCAAATAATATCAATATGTATATGAATAAAGATAGGTGTTGTGTCTTTCAATTCAGCTCAAAAGACCTCTATTTATAGGTGGAAGAAGTAGTATGTCCGTTGCTTGATTGGCAATCAATTATGCTGATTTTATGCCAAGATAATCGATTATCAGATTTGGATAATCGATTATCAGCTTACCGTTACAAAATCTGGAAGCTGATTTTATGCAACATAATCGATTATCAGATATGCATAATCGATTATGTTGTTACAGTGTTCAAACACTTTGGCAACGGATACAATATAATCGATTATGCACTTCTGATAATCGATTATTTTGCTGTTTTGTAAATTCCGGTTTACACTGTCTTAACATAATCGATTATCAACATAAGCATAATCGATTATTGCTGTCCGGCTTTGAAAGACATGTTTAAAATTCATTTTGGCTGAAACGAAAATGTTTGAAATCATTTTGTTTGAAGTATTTGAAATATGATTTGATAAAATGATTTTATGCATATTAATGATGACCTATGTTGAGTCAAAAGACGAGATAACTTTGAACGTTGCTCTTACATTTGTTCTACCTAACGACCTACGCCTTGGGTCTTCGGTCTTGAACCTTTGAGCTCGTCTTTGGCTTGACTATGCAATTCCGTCATCAATATGCTTCTCGGCATTCAATCTTGATTGTTTGTCTTATAATAACTTTGTTCGACACTTGACTTCATTGTTTGTCATTCATCGACTTCGTAGTTTGTCATTCATCAAAACCTATACCTGAAAATCATTCTAATACAACCAAAGCACACATATCATAGATAGAATGATTTTCTACAATTTCCCCCTTTTTGATAATGACAAACAATAGGAGATATGCATATCGGATTCCCTCTAAATTCATGCTATATCTCAACATACAATTCAAGCAAACAATTCCCCTTAATGATAATTCCCCCTCAAATAAGGCATATGATAACATAGATACATTCCCCCTTATTTGATGCATATCGCCTAAACTCTTCCCCCTTTTGGCATTAGCAAAAAGAGAGGATACAAAGGCTATTATCCCCTTTCGACACTTCTCCCTTTTGGGTATATCAATTGTTACTGTCACATATAAGATAGGAAATATAATGAGGAATATCCATTGACGATATTTAAAAAATCATACCAACATGAAATAATACCAAATGTTAGTAAAAATATAACAACCATATCCAGGGTTATTTTCAGCGAATATACCAACTGTTAGAAAAATATATCATCGATATTTTTCAAAAAGATACCAATTGTTATAGAAACATGATAAAATCAATTGGTTACCAACTGTTAGGAAAAACAAAATAAACATTTGTTTTTGAACAATATACCAACATTAAAAAATATCAACTTTTATTCAAACTAGAGAGATATTCATCAAAACATCAATCATTATTTTTAACAAAAATAATTGATACCAATTGTTATTCAAAATAAAAGTTATCGAAACATGAATCAACAAAAATAATTAATATCAATGATATATTAATTGTTAACACATATCAACTATCACGTTTTTATAAAAAAAATGATAACTAACCGAAATTCCCCCTCGATGCAATAAGGTTTCGTGCTTGGTGCATCTACTACGATATTGTAGTCTTCAAGCACACCTGCAAACGTACCTAAAAATAGGTTTTCGGTACCCAACTGCTTTTGGGTCCTTGGGGGTTAGGCAAATAATAATCATAGTCAAAAGATAAATCTCTATGTTTTGCCAAAAATACGGATGCTATGTGTCCTACCCGGTTGCAATAATGACATATGACATTTGGGTTGTGCATATGTCTTGGTTGAGCCAAAAACGTTCTAGGTGATCTAAAGTCGTTATTCCTAGACGTATTGCGATTCCTAGAGTTATTTCTAGGTGGTCTAAAATGATTCATTTTAGGCTTATTAGGGAAGTTCCTAGAATTATTTCTAGGTGGTCTAACTTCATTTCTATCATCCTTTCTAATTTCTTCAATTGTTTTAGGATCATCAACACTACGTTTTTCTAGTGTGTTCCTAAGTTCTATGTTCTATATTTTCAAAGACTTACAAGAAGAACAATTTGAACTTTGATCAATTGAAGAGGCTTCATTCATCTCCTTAATTTTATTTCTAAGATCAATATTGTCATTTTCCAAAAAATTATTTTTCTCTTCTAAAACTTTAATTTTAGCCTTGGCCTCTTTGGAGATTTTTGAAGTCTTTTTCAATTCACCATATAAGTCATGAAAAGCTTCTTGTAATTCTTCAAAAGAATAAGAGTTAGAATTACTTACCTCTTCTTCCTCGTTGGCCATGAGGCATAATGCGGCAGTTTCATCGCCCGAGCTGTCCGAATCCCATGTCACACGCCTTTGGTGTTTGTTCTTCTTCTTGTCCTTGGATTTTGGACAATGTGATTTGGTGTGGCCAAGTTTTTCACAATTTTGGCATGAAGGACTTGGTTCTTCCTTATTTATTTCCTTTTTCATAAACTTATAAAACTTTTCGATCAAGGCATTGGAAATATTATCATCATCGCTATCCAAATCACTTACCTCTTCTCTTTTAGAGGATGAGGCTTTGAAGGCAATATTCGAATTTTTCTTGTTTCCAAAAGAAGGATTAAGAATCGCACTTTGATAAGTTTTGAGGTTACCTCGTAGTCCATCAATTGTGACGTCTGTGATTCCTATCGTCTCTTGGATGGCATTGGCTTTGGATCGCCATTCGGGAGTGAGACTCCGCAAGATTTTTCGAACTAGATCTTTGTTCGAATATACTTTTCCGAGAGCATGGAGATCGTTGATGATCATTGAGAACCGTTCGAACATAATATCGATGCTTTCATTCTCCCTCATTCTAAAGAGTTCATATTCATGTGTTAGAAAATCAACTTTAGATTCTCGGACTTGAGGCGTACCTTCATAAGTGATCTCGAGTTTATCCCACATCTCCTTGGCGGTTGTGCAGCAAGAAATCTTCCGATAGTCATCCGGGTTTACCGCACAATATAGCACGTTGATGGCTTTTGCATTTCTTTCAACCTTCTTGATTTCCTCGGCATCATATTCATTTTCCTCTTTTGGAACCATGATTTCCCCAACTTTCTTTGTTAGCATTTGTTCACCGTTCTTGATGATTTGCCATAATCGAAAGTTATTTGATTGGATGAAGATTCTCATCCGCTCTTTCCAATATGTGTAATTTGTTCCGTCAAATAGTGGAGGCATGTAGGGGGAGTGTCCTTCGCTCATCATTCCTGCGTTCAATATTCTCAACAAAAAAATTATCGTTCTCTCAACCGGTTAAGGCTTTCAGAGAGTTAGGCTCTGATACCAATTGTTAGGATTTATGCCCGTCACTAGAGGGGGGTGAATAGTGCGGCACGAGAATATTGATAAATATTGCGGAATTAAAATTGCAGGAATAAAATAAATTCGGTAATTAAAATAGTAAGGAAAGAACAAACCGAATTTATCCTGGTTCACCACAACTTGTGGTTAGTCCAGTCCCCGAGTGACTCTCTCGAGATTCCACTAACTCCGTTAAGCTTACGGGTGCCTAACAAACCGTTACACTTGCTCGTAGATGTACACTTTACAAGACTTCAACTTGCTCGAGGATACCGCACCTCAAGACTTCACCTTGCTCGTGGATACCGCACCACAAGACTTCAACCACTAAGATTGAGGGTACTTAGCAAACGCGACAATCAATGAGAAGATATGGTCTTCTCAAACACCTTTCTCTTTTACAACAATAACTCTCTCAAAAGAGTAGATAAAGAGATACAATATTAGCTCTATGAACAACTCAAAGTTGTCTCTCAAATGGCTCAACAAAAGCTCTAAAATGATGCTCAAATAATATCAATATGTATATGAATAATGATAGGTGTTGTGTCTTTCAATTCAACTCAAAAGACCTTTATTTATAGGTGGAAGAAGTAGTATGTCCGTTGCTTGATTGGCAATCAATTATGCTGATTTTATGCCAAGATAATCGATTATTAGATTTGGATAATCGATTATCAGCTTACCGTTACAAAATCTGGAAGCTGATTTTATGCAACATAATCGATGATCAGATATGCATAATCGATTATATTGTTACAGTGTTCAAACGCTTTGGCAACGGATACAAGATAATCGATTATGCACTTCTGATAATCGATTATTTTGCTGTTTTGTAAATTCCGGTTTACACTGTCTTAACATAATCGATTATCAACATAAGCATAATCGATTATTGCTGTCCAGCTTTGAAAGACATGTTTAAGATTCATTTTGGCTGAAACGAAAATGTTTGAAATCATTTTGTTTGAAGTATTTGAAATATGATTTGATAAAATGATTTTATGCATATTTATGATGACCTATGTTGAGCCAAAAGACGAGATAACTTTGAACGTTGCTCTTACATTTGTTCTACCTACCGACCTACGCCTTGGGTCTTCGGTCTTGAACCTTTGATCTCGTCTTTGGCTTGACTATGCAATTCCGTCATCAATATGCTTCTCGGCATTCAATCTTGATTGTTTGTCTTATAATAACTTTGTTCGACACTTGACTTCATTGTTTGTCATTCATCGACTTCGTTGTTTGTCATTCATCGAAACCTATACCTGAAAATCATTCTAATACAACCAAAGCACACATATCATAGATAGAATGATTTTCTACAATCACGACTTCCAACGGCTGAAATTATGGGTCGTGGCAGTAGTTATGTATTTCGAAGGTTTGTTTTTTTAATACAACTGAATACATATGTATTCATGGGTGAATACAGGATACAAACATTAAAATACACAGAATACAAACATTAAAATATAAGGGAATATAAACAATGAATATATTCAATTTTAAAATACAGTAAAACATACTGAAAACAAATAGAAATATAGTGTCACGACCCAACTTTCCCTCTGTTTGGGTATCGTGATGACACCTAGTCTTTGGAACAAGGTAACCCTAACTCATACTAAAATATCACAATAATAAATGAAATAACAAGTACAACAACAACAACAATTTATACAAAAACACAACAAGTAAATCAACTCAAGAACTTTCTATCACAAGGAGACGGTAAAACTAGCTCACAAGTAATAACCACAAGAGAGAATACTAAGTGTAATAAGAACAACTCAACAATGGAGAAAATAATATGAAGCAATAATCTCACAATATGTAATTCAACAACAAGTAAGCTAACACGAATTAGATAATTCCAAATAAATATCTAAACTTCTTTTAAGGTTGAGAAATTTACGAAGAATATACAAAAATTTCAATTAAAGATGAGCAATGGAAAGATAATCACAACCTCAATTAAGAATAAACAATTACATGAGAGATAAAATGATTTCCAATAAAGACGAGAAGTTATGAAAGATAGCATGACAATAAAAGAAGGTAAAAATCTTCAGTTAAGCAAAATAAAAGTTAAATAGGAAATAAAAATGAATCATAAATAATTAATTCCAATTAGAGCATGTAGAGGTGAAACTAGTAAGTGGAAACCTCAAGCATATCAAGTACACATTCATACACAGTGAATATAAGAACCTAAGAACCCTAAAAGGCTGATTTTTTTCACAAATAAGTCCGAGCACGCACTCGTCACCTTGCGTACACGAACTACGATCAACGTAGCAAACTCAAATCCTAAGGGGAAGTCCCCCACACAAGTTCAGACAAGATATTTACCTCAAAGGCGACAAACCGATACCCTAAAATGCACTTCTCAAATGAAAAGACCTCTGGACTGCTCAAATCTAACCAAATTAAATTCAAAGCACAAATAAACCACATAAGAAACTATTCCGGATTATAAAGTCTCAATCTTTAACAAAATCCAAAAAATCAGTCCAAAAATCGACCCCACAGGCCCACACCTCGGAAACCCGACAAATTTTATAAAAATCGAATATCCATTCCGATACGAGTTCAACCATACAAAATTTATCAAATTCCGATACCATTTGGTCCCTCAAATCATGATTTTTCATTTTAGGAATTTTCTTCAAAAATCAATATTTTTTCCCAACCCAAAACATATTTTAAATGATGAAAATGAAGATAAAACCATGGAGTATGTTAGATTCTAGATGAAAAACACTTACCAAATCAATTTGTGTGAAAACCCCTCAAAGAATCGTTCAAAACTGAGCTCCAAAAGCTCTAGTTTTGATAAAAATGGCTAAACCCTTGACTTTGAAATTTTATATTCTGCCAAGACAAATCCTTCTTCGCGAATGTGGAAGGACCCTTGCGTTCGCGAAGCACAACTTTGCTTGGTCCACTTTTCCTTTATCGTGAACGCGATGTACCTGTCACGGACGCGGTGACCATCTTCCACCTCCTATGTGAACGCGGGACCATCTTCGTGAACGCGTAAGTATAAGATCTCACAGCTTCGCGAACACAAGACCACCTTCGCATACACGAATCGGTGATGTCTTATACCTAATTAAATATACTTAATACAATAGTAATGTATTAAGAATAATTAAACTACTATTAATACAAATATATTTGAATACACTAAATATAAAATAATGAATATAATAAATATAAATATTTAATTTAATGAATGCAAAAGTAAAAAATTTCACACTAAATACAAAAGTTAAATATATCAATTATATACAATTGAAAAGTTTTTCTAATTAAAAAATAATTTTTTTAATATACATATCAAGTAAAATGGAACGAAAGGAATATTAAATTTATTGTTAATATACATTAGTTCCTATTAAGCTTGTGTTATGCGTGAGATAAAGAAGAGGAGAATCAAAAGTCAGACATCGTAAACTTCCCACCTTCCCACGTGTTTTGTACACGTGTCCATCCATCCACGTGCGCCCCTCCAAACCCTCCACCCCTTCTTTCTCACTTCGTCACTAAACACTTAACACAGCTTGATTCTCTTCCTTTTCAGTTCAAACACAGCTTGATTTTCAGTTCATTATTTCTGCTAATTTCACCTCAGAAACAATGCTAAAAGCTATAAGCTTTTTTCTTGAAGTTCCCATATTTGACTTGTTTAATGGAGCGCTTGAGGTCTCGGATAATGAGAAAGAAGGCATCTTTTATACTCTTTGTGCTGCCTACGCGTTTGTCTCCTTCATTGCCCTGGTACACTTGTTTGAATCATTACTTAGGTTTCTTGGATTATACTTCTGTTTCCACTTTATGCTATAAAATTAAACTCGAAGTAGTACTTTTTTACCATATTTTATGACACGAGATTTATTGCCTATCATCTGGATCTTATTGGATTGACCATTAATGCTAGTTGATTAAGTGTTGTAATACCCGCATTTACTATAATAACAAATTACTAATTAACCTCGTTTTTTATTAGGCAATTTCTTCGGATTTATTTCATCCATTCAGAGTTAATATGAGCTCCTAACTTTGTTTAATTTTTGTGGGCACGTAGTTTTGGGGGATGCCCCTAGGTCTAGTTCTTGGATCTAGAATTTTGTCGTTGAATTTGCCTTTGGCTTCGTTTGGATGTCTGGAGGAAAATTTGTCTGTTCATAAAAATTGCAGCATAATTAGTGAAGCATATGAGATTATTTTCTTGGATGCCCTTGTTCGAAAGGAAAAGGAAGTTCAAAATAAGATAAAAATAAGTTTCCTTCAGGTTTGTATATTTTTGTAGGACTTAAGGTTGGGATTTTCTTATTTTGAAAATTTGTTGAAGGCTTTACCTACACATCCCCTTCCGATCAAATGCACAGAAATGCAAGAAAAATCAACTTTTCGACCATTTTCCTCCTGAATCATGGCAACCAAATGGTACATCAAGGTTAAGACATTGACTTATTTTAGCAAAGGGATCATTTGATTTGCAGGTGGATTAGGCGTGGCAGTGACCAATGATGAGAAAATTTTAGTGATTATGTGCAGTGCATACCATAGGCTTATGTCTCATGGGCTTAGAGGGTTCGTTTTAATGCTCACTAAGAAAGGGTCAGTTGATTCTCTGTTGGAAATTATGGGCTAGGCATGCTCGGGCAAGAGCGCCATGCTTGTCAAACCACGGGTTTTAGTCTTGCTTGGATTAGGAGAAAGGTAAAGAGGAGTTGAAGTTGACACCAACCAAAGGTATGGAGAAAATATTTTGTCGTGGGGAACTGTTTGACCTAGGATACTATTTTCTGAATCATTCTTCCCTTGCTTGATTGGGTATATAGTAAACAATTTATGGTTATTGTTAAGTATAAGATAGGTAGAAAACGGTTTTGTGATGTTGACAACAACATCCAGATTGGTTAAGGCATGTGATGCGAAGTACATTTTTTTTACAATGCAATTCATGTTTCTATAAGTAGCGGAAGTCATTTATCAGCTTTAGGTGAAAAATATTTTCTCCAGAGAAAAAGCATATTCCATAATTCATGACAAATCAAATCAAATAGCGAGAAATGATTTGATCAATCATACATTTCTAGAAAAGATTTTGTATCATACCAAACATCCGTATTAGTTTTGAATAGGCTACTCCGTCCGTTCCAATTTATATGGCGGAGTTTGACTCCACGCAAACAACAACAACAACTACTACCCAGTATAGTCCCACAAAGTGGGGTCTGGGGAGGGTAATATGTAGACGGGCCTTACCCCTACCCGAAAGGGCAGAGAGGTTGTTTCCTATCGACCCTCGCCTCAGTGAAGGAAAGGAAAAACAAAAACAAAAACAAAAACAAAAGAGCATTAGTAACTCCAGCAGAAATAGCGTAAATAATTATCTAAACATAAGAACCATAAATAAAATAGCATGCAATAATATCAGACAGTAACTACCATAAATAACTACCATAAGGGAGACACACTCCAATACACAAATCATCTATGGATAGCCCTGCCAAGCCTCACCCAACCCCGGGTGAGGAGTACGAAAAACTCTAGGAGCCCCTATCCTACAACTCTGATACTAGACCTCCAGACTTTCCTATCCAGGGCCATGTCCTCGGAAATCCGCATTCTAGCCATGTCATGCCTAATCACCTCTCCCCAATACCTCTTTGACTCCACACAAAGTTTAAGAAAAAAAGAAAGATTTTGAAACTTATGATCTTAAAATTGACGTTACATTTTTGTGGCGGTAAAAGTATACTAAGGATAGTACCCAGGGGTGTGGTCTAGTGGTCAATTAAGTGAGTGAGTTGAGAATGATGAAATCTTAGGTTCAAATCTCAACGGAGAGAAAAACACTAGATAATTTTTTCTTATTTGTTCAAGGCCTGGTGGATAGAGTTAGTAGCTTCCTATTGCTGGTGGGAGGTAGCAGATTTAACGTGAAATTAGTCGAGGTGCGCACAATTTGGTCCGGATACTACGATAAAACAAAAACGCTAAAGGTAAAATGAGAAATTTATAGTTGTATTGCTTTTAAATATAGTAAGGTGTCATTATTTTTTGAACGAACTAATAAGGAAAAGTGCCACATACAATGGAACTACTGCTTTTTTCTCTCACTTTACCTCACTGTCTGAGAACACTTCTTTGAAGTTACATTGCCTTACACATAAAAGGTGATGGACCCTCGTTCTGCGCTGCTCCATTGCTTTAAAATAAGGTGATCACTTTTAGTAAAACTCGACTTTTTACTGCTAGGGTAATAAATTAGTTGGCAGGAAAGGAAACACAGAAGTTATGTTCAAAGATACAATTTGTGGAAGTCAGAATACTCTTATTTTCCTGATATTCACTATTACCAAACTGAAGGATTGACTTCTGGTTGCCTAAGTTTTATTTTTGAACTGTCGAGCTACCACTCTAAAGTGCTTTTGAGGTAAGCTTTCCCCTTAACTTTATATCTTTACCTAATCAGGGACTATATTCTCAAATATGTTGAATTCAACTTAACTGAGATTTTTTGCCTAGCCTGAATAAGCAACTTATATATGCATTGACAGCAGAGCATGAAAAAGGTCACACAGTTGCAGTCTCCTCTCCTTACTCTTTGCAACAGATATTCACAAGAGGTTAAGAGCCATCAAAAGTGAGCTTAAAGTAAATGACAACATGCAAGGGAAGCAGACTTGTTAACACAAGACATATTTAATTTTGACTCATGATCATGAAGTGTAAATGCATTTCTAGGCTCGAAACAAAAAGAAAGATTAACACATCTATTAGTAGTAGTCTGTTAAATTCTGTATAATTGACCTAAGCATTGCAATGACTATCTTGTATTCCTTATTCATTTCTAAGGATAATTTAATCAAATGGAAAACAAATAGTTCATCGGACAAAACTAAAAGGGATAACAACAACAACAATAACCCAGTGAATTCCCAACAACAACAATAACCCAGTGAATTCCCACAAGTAAGATCTGGGTTGGGTAGAGTGTACGTAGCCTTACCCCTACCCAGGAAGGTAGAGAGGTTGTTTCTAAAAGACCCTTGACTAAGGAAAAGAAGAAAAGAAGTAGTGGCAACAAGTAATAACAACAACGAGATATTAAGGTAACGAAGCAAAGATAGCAATCAAACAATAGATAGTACTAGCAATCTAAGGGTAAAAGGATACCATATTAACACAAATGCTACCGGATTGAGAAAGACAAGGGGACACGCTCGCCTACCTATTAACCTTGTACCTTAATCTTCGACTTCCACGCCTTCCTATCAAGGGCCATGTCCTCGGTAAGCTCCTGTTACACCATGTCATGTCTAATCACATCTCCGCAATATTTCATAGGCCTATCTCTACCCTTCCTCATACCCACCAACGCCAACTTCTCGTACCTCCTTACTGGGACATCTGTGCTTCTCCTCTTCACATACCCGAACGATCTCAACCTCACCTCCCGCATCTTATCCTCCACGGGAGCTAATTCCACCTTATACCGAATAACTTTATTCCTAATTTTATCTTACCGGTACGCCCGCACAAAACCAAAAGGGACAATGTAGACAAAAGAGCTTTACAATGATTGTAACTCCATCAGATGAAAAAAAGAGGAATTTATTAAAAGGTCTGCCACCCAATTATATTTCTCCGCCTTTTCTTTTGCATGTGATTTTTAATTATTGTTTTTATGCTTTCGCAAAGATATTGAAAATGGTCTTGAGAATTTGGAACAACCTTTTCTTGAAAATGCTAAAATGTTGATTCTGAAGATATTGAAAATGGTCTTAGACAAGAGGGGTTGCTCTGATGGTAAGCAACCCCCACTTCCAACCGAGAGGTTGTGAGTTCGAGTCTTCCCAAGAGTAAGGTGGGAAGTTCTTGGAGGGAAGGATGCCGGGGTATATTTGGAAACATCCTCTCTACCCAAGGGTAGGGGTAAGGTCTGCGTACACACTACCCTCCCCAGACCCCACTAAGTGGAATTATACTGGGTTGTTGTTGTTGTTGTTGTTGTTGTTTGTTTTGTATGCTTTCCTGTTGAATGACTATGTGCGTGTTTGTATGTCATGCTGAGCTATGTCATGTTGCTCAGCAGGAGAGGGTGTGTGGAAAGGGATGACACTTGTTTATTGCAAGCTTGTGTTGTACTATTTTAATGGTCTGGGCACTAGTAGTAATGATGACATTGCAGTTTTTTTAATACTACAGTGGGATTTGAAAAACTTGGAAATTTATCCAAATTTACATCTTTATCTCACTAGCTTGTCTTGATTAGGCCTACTCCAAATTCTTGGAATTTATCATTTCAGCAAGTTTCCATATGTTGTATTGCAGGTACAACTAATCCGCATCCAATTGCGTCTTTCAGGAATTGGTTGGACAACACAAAAGGTTTTTCACTTGATGAATTTTGTTGTCTGTGGATGTAAGATTTCCTTTACTTTCTAAAAGTTCTGCTAGAAACTGTTCGCATCAAGTTATTCTGATGCTCACAAGGACCAAATGATTTATTGGCAGTGAGAGCGATTTTATTTGGCGTCTACAGGAGTGTGTTTTATCTAAGACCAAAAGTAAGTCTTTTCTTTCCCTTAACCATTCTAATATCCACTTTGCTGGTGAATAACTTGCAGAGTAGGCTGCTGTCTCTCCTAAAATTCTAGAATGTACTCTCAAGGGAATTACACTGCAAGATAAGGAATTTAACTCATGAATGTCACCGTTTAAGTAGCATTTGTCTCATTTTGGTGAAACAATCATTTCCAATTCTTAGAGCTTGAACTGAGAACAATTTATCCTTGTTTAGCATCAACTCATCACCATCAGAACTGTACCAGTAGCTGCAAGCCTGTGGTTAGTGTATAACCTATGGACTTAACTTCGCCTGGTTTAACATCAATTTACTCTCTTTGAACTGTCTTGTGAGCAATTCCCAGTGCCAGAGCAAAAATAGTCGAATTATCCGTTCCTTCTACTCTCGGCTTTCTTCTGTCCCTCTTCTTATTCCATGAATTTGTAGTTGATATGAAAGTTTCTGACCTTAACAGATTGATATTTCCAACTTTTGCTGAATTTGATTGCAGGCTACATATTAGAACAGTTGCGTTTTTATTTTTATTTTTAACCGTACCATGCATCAGAACTGGGATCCAAGTTTTCATATTTTCTTTAAAGAACAGGCATTATGGCATTTACTTTGTCAATTTAGCTAACACAACAACAACAACAACAACTACCCGTATAGTCCCACAAAGTGGGTCAATTTAGCTTACACCAATCAACATTTAAACAGGCACTTGAGATGATGCTTCTGGATCTCCCTGGTCTTCTATTCTTTTCCACATATACGCTGCTATTCTTTTCCACAAATTTACTTTGTCAATTTAGCTAACACAACAACAACAACAACAACTACCCGTATAGTCCCACAAAGTGGGTCAATTTAGCTAACACCAATCAACATTTAAACAGGCACTTGAGATGATGCTTCTGGATCTCCCTGGTCTTCTATTCTTTTCCACATATACGCTGCTAGTTCTATTTTGGGCTGAAATATACCATCAGGTAATGCTATTTGATTCTCAAAAATCTTTAAGGAATCACTCAGACAAGATAGTTTCAAGGGAATCATGTTAAAATATTCCTTAATATATTCATTCTGGAAGAAGCCTTACCTATTATAATTATTTTCTTAATGGATCAGGCCTTACTCTTTTTTTTTTTTTTTCTCAGGCAAGAAACCTTCCCATTGATAAACTTCGACCTACATATTATGCAGTTAATGCAGTCGTGTATCTTATACGGGTAGTGCATCAAAGCTCTATTCACTTCACAGATTATATATCCCATATATAAGCAATGGAAGCCTCTCTGAGTTTCTTGCTATTTATAGAACCGTAATATGACTGCAGATATGCATCTGGATCTTCATCAGGCTTGGCCCGACTTCGACTGGTGTTGAAACTGCTAAACTTTTTTTCGCAGGTAGGTTACATATATGCTAATTGTTACTAAAAAATTGTTGTCTACAATCTTAATTTAAAAAATCTGAGTCTGCACTTTCTGCAGTTATTTCGTTTTGTGCTGCTCTGGGATTTGTCATGTATGGTGGAAGGTAATTGGTGCCCCAGTATTGTACAAGTGCCCATATTCTCTTTCCTATATTCATGTGTCATGAAATTGATCTTTTTTCTTTTCCTTTTTTAATCTCTCTTAAGGTTATTCGCAATGCTTCGGCGCTTTCCTATTGAATCTAGAGGCCGCCAGAAGAAGCTTCACGAGGTTTGTACCTGTTGTAACTGCCTTCATCTTCATTCCGTCATTTTCTTGCCATGTACACGACAATTAGATGCAAGACTACATTCATTTTGGTGCTTGTTTTTGCCTTTGAGAAAAACAAATCCATCTTCATTGAAGCTTTGGTGCCAAGTCCTACCTTGTCTTTCCGGCCATCGTAATAGTATCTTGACCAATTAAAAACTAGAAATGTTGTCACGACCCGGATTTACCCATCATCGGGAGTCGTGGTGGCGCCCACTGTTGAAGCTAGGCAAGCCAACCTTTATAATCATTTTCACAATTTATATCTAAAACATTTAAATACTAGAATAATTAATTAAAGCATGCGGAAGACTATAAATAACAATAATAATAAAACAAGATGCGGAAACTGACAACCTGTCTCTACCCAGTATCTAGTGTCACTGCTCACGGACAACTAAAGAATACTAAAAATAATAGTCTGAAAGAAAATACAACTGGAGTCGGTTTGATACAAATATAACGAACTAGAAAAGATAAAGGAGATTCGGGGCCCGCGAACGCCAACGAACTACCTCGGAGCCTCTTGACTGAAGGATCACTCCCGGTCTAAAGCTGCGGTCCGTAAACTGGGTCCTGACCTGTGCACAAAAAGGCACAGAAGCGTAGTATCAGCACAACCGAGCCCATGTGCTGGTAAGTGTCCGCCCTAACCTCGGCGAGGTAGTGACGAGGCTAACCGGACCTACCATAAACAACCTGTACATATATATATACGATAACAGAAAAGGAAAACAAGAATTTAAACAACAAAAAGGGAAGGGGACATGCTGGGGGAAATAACAGTTCAAATATAACTTCTACAATTAAGAGATGGAACTGAAATAGATAACTTTTAAACAAGAGAAAACCAATGAATCAACAACTAAGAAAGTAACACGGGATAAGGAACACTAAAAAGATAAGCCAATCAAACAACGTTGCAAGGCACCACCCATCGTGCTTTTACTCTCGTCCTCACCCAATCAATAGCACCACTCCATCTCGTGGAGGAAATCAATAAATACCACTCCATCTTGTGGAGAAAATCAATATATACCACTCCATCTTGTGGAGGAAATTAATAAATACCACTCCATCTTGTGGAGGAAATCAATATATACCACTCCATCTTGTGGAGCAAATTAATAAATACCACTCCATCTTGTGGAGGAAATCAATATATACTACTCCATCTTGTGGAAGAAAACACCACTCCTCTTGTGGAGGAAATCAATATATACCACTCCATCTTGTTGAGGAAAACACCACTCCATCTTTTGGAGGAAATCAATAAATACCACTCCATCTTGTGGAGGAAATCAATAAATACCACTCCATCTTGTGGAGGAAATCAATAAATACCACTCCATCTTGTGAAGGAAAACACCACTCCATCTTGTGGAGGAAATCAATAATTACACGGTATCACCCATCGTGCTTTACGCTTACCTCTCCCCAAACAATGATAAAAAATTGGGGAACATGAGTAAACAACAAGATTAACCATCCCGACAAGGGAAATAATTTAACAACAAGTCCCGACAAGGGAAACAATTAACAACAAGTCCCGACAAGGGAAACATTTATCAACAACTCAGCTTTAGTTCATTTACTTCTCATCTTTCATTTTATAGCTCTCATAACAAGAATTTATCTCAATTATTCACTTCTTTTGCACTTTTTAATAACAAAAAGGATAACACGGTCATGCTTGACTCGGGCGCATAGGTAACCGTCACCATACCTATACACCGACTCCACATAGCACATAACAATTAACAATCTAATCCTATTCCGTTAAGCCAAAGTTAGATCAAACACTTACCTCGAAGGCTTCCAACTCAACTCAACTCACGCCTCTGGAATAGCTTTACCCCTCGAATTCGCTTCGAAACCGGTCGAATCTAACCATAATTTACTCAAATGTATCAACAAATGCTAGTTAAATTAATTTGGATGCATAAGAATGAGATTCCCAAAGTTTTATTCAAAAATTTCCAAAATTCCCCCGGGCCCACGTGGTCAAAACTCGAGGTTCGAACGAAAACTGGGTTACCCATTTCCCCACGAGCTCATATCTATAACTAGAATGGAAATCGGACCTCAAATCGAGGTCCAAAAGCTCAAATTATAGAAAACCTAAGTTCTACCCCAAATCCTAAATTCCCATTTTTTAAAATCTTTGTTTGAAGTTGAAATTATGTTAAAAGATGTTAAAGAGTAGAAAAATTAAGTAAGAAATCACTTACCAATCGTTTTGGAGAAGAAAAGTTGTTTAGAAAATCGCCTCTTAGGTTTTGGGTTTGTGAACAGTGGAAAATGACTGAAATTTCGGATTTATAGGCCTTTCTGGGGCCCTGGCGCGGACTGCACAGAAATGGCATGCGGCCGTGCTAGTTACCCTGGAATCCCTGGCCTCAGACAAAGCCACGCGGACCGCACGGGAAGGGATGCGGCCCCGTGGCCCCAGGCGGACCGCATGGAAATGGTATGCGGCCGTGCTTGTGCCTGCAACCCTGAACCTGATATTTTCCCTAAGTTTAAACCACTCCGGACCACCTCCAAAACACACCCAAGCCCTCGGGGCTCCAAACCAACATGTACACTGACTCGAAAATATTATACTAACATTACTCGTGCGATCATATCGCCAAAATAGCACCATTTACATAGAATTAAGCCTCAAAATCATAATCTCGCTCTTTAACACTTGAAACTCAAAGTTTCCATTTTCAAGTACGAAACACGTCAAACGACGTCCGATTCAAACGAAACTTCACAGATAGTGTTTAACAATTATTTATGACTTGTACCGGGCGTCGAAACCGAAATACGAGCCCGATACCATTACCTTTTGCTCATTTTTTTCTAATTCATTTTCCTTAAACATTAACAGGAATCAATTAAACTGAAAAATTGTTTTTCTCGGGCCTGGGACCTCGGATTTCGATTCCGAGAATACGCCCGGGTCCCAATTTTAATTACGGATCCTCCGGAACCGTTACATCACGGGTCCGGGTCCGTTTACCCAAAACGTTGACCAAAGTCAACCATAGCAATATTGGTATCAAAATTCATAGTTTTTAACATGGAATTCAAATATTTTCACATAAAAAAATCGTGTCTGAACTGCACACGCAAATGGAGGCAACCCAATAAGAGGTTTTCAAGGCCTCAGAAACACAAGGAAAGGGAGAATTACAGTGATGACTCTCTGGGTCGTCACATCCTCCACCTCTAAAAAAACTGTTCGTCCTCGAACAGGCAGAAGAAAGAAGTACCTTAGTCGGGGAATAGATGGTGATAACGGCTCCGCATATCAGACTCAGACTCCCAGGTCGATGCCTCAGGAGGCTGACCTCTCCACTGAACACGCACTGGAGGAAAACTCCGCGACCTCAATTGTCGAACCTGCCGGTCTAAAATAGCCACCGGCTCCTCTTCATATGACAGATCCTTGTCCAATTGGACAGTACTGAAATCTAACACGTGGGTGGGATAGCCGTGATACTTCCGAAGCATGGATACATGAAAAACCGGATGTACAACTGACAAGCTAGGCAGCAACGCAAGCCTATAAGCCACCTTCCCCACACGGTCAAGAATCTCAAATGGGCCAATATACCTAGGGCTAAGCTTGCTCTTCTTCGCAAACCTCATCACCCCTTCATAGGCAACACACGGAGCAATACTCGCTCACCAACCATGAAAGCAACATCCCTGACCTTACGGTCTGCAACACTCTTCTGCTTAGACTGAGCTGATCGAAGTCTATCCTGAATGATCTTGACCTTATCCAAGGTCTCCTATACCAACTCCGTACCCAATAACCGAGCCTCTCCCGGCTCAAACCATCCGACTGGGGACCGACACCGCCTGCCATACAATGCCTCATATGGAGCCATCTGAATACTGGACTAGTAGCTGTTGTTGTAGGCAAACTCCTCTAACGGCAAGAACTGGTCCCACGAGCCTCCAAAATCAATAACGCAGGCTCAGAGCATATCCTCAAGAATCTGATGGTCCTCTCGGACTGACCGTCCGTCTGGGGTGAAATGCTGCACTTAAATGGACCGGGTACCCAACTCATGTTGCACCGCTCTCCAGAAATGCGAAGTAAACTGCGGACCCCAATCCGAAATTATAGATATGGGCACCCATGAAGGCGAGCGATCTCCTTGATATGAATCTCTGCATACCTCTCGGATGAATAAGTGGTGGCAACTCGGATGAAATGCGCTGACTTAGTCAGCCTATCAACAATAACCCATATAGCGAGTCATCGGAAGGCCAGTAAAAAAATTCATAGTGATCCCGTCCCACTTCCACTCGGGAAGCTCAATCCTCTGAAATAACCCACCAGGCCTCTGATGCTCGCACTTAACCTGCTGATGATTTAGACAACGAGCCACATACGCAACAATGTCTTTCTTCATTCTACGCCACCAATAATGCTGTCTCAAATCCTGATACATCTTCGCGGTGCCCGGATGAATAGAATACCGAGAGCTGTGGGCCTCCGCTAAGATCAACTCTCGAATACCATCAACATTGGGCATACAAACTCGCCCCTGCAACCTCAGTGTGCCATCATCTCCCAAAGTCATCTCCTTGGCACCTCCCCTCTGCACCGTGTCCCTCAAGACACATAAATGGGGATCATCAAACTGCCGCTCCCGGATACGCTCCATCAATGACGAACGAGCAACCGTGCAAGCTAACACTCTGCTGAACTCAGAAATATCCAATCTCACAAATCTATTGGCCAATGCCTGAACATCCGAGGCAAGCAGTCTCTGGCTGACTGGAATGTATGCAAGACTACTCATGTTGGCGGACTTCTACTCAATGCATCGGCAACCACATTGGCCTTCCCTGGGTGGTATAAAATAGAAACATCATAATCTTTCAACAACTCCAACCACCTCCGCTATCTCAAATTCAACTCTTTCTGCTTGAACAAGTACTGAAGGCTCTTGTGATCCGTGTACACCTCACACGTCACTCCATACAAATAATGCCTCAAGATCTTCAAGGCATGAACAATAGCTGCCAACTCTAAGTCATGAACTGGATAATTCTTCTCGTGGATCTTCAATTGCCTCGAAGCATATGCTATGACCTTGCCGTTCTGGATCAACACTGCACCAAGTCCGATGCGGGAAGCATCACAATATACAGTATAAGGCCCAGATCCTGTAGGCAAAACCAATACCAGTGCCGTAGTCAGGGCTGTCTTGAGCTTTTGAAAGCTCGCCTCGCACTCATCTGACCACCTGAACTGGGCACCCTTCTCAGTCAATCTATTCATCGGGGCTGCGATGGATGAAAACCCCTCCACAAAATGCCTGTAGTAACCAGCTAACCCCAAGAAGCTCCGAATATCTGTAGCTGAAACTAGTCGAGGCCAATTTTTGACTGCCTCTATCTTCTTCGAGTCCACCTGAATACTCTCTGCTAATACGACATGACCCAAAAATGCTACTGATCTCAACCAAAACTTGCACTTTGAGAACTTGGCGTACAACTGACTATCCTTCAGAGTCTAAAGAACCACTCTGAGGTGCTGCTCATGCTCCTCCTGACTGCGGGAGTATACCAAGATATCATCAGGGAATACAATCACAAATAGATCCAAGTAACGCCTGAACAATCGGTTCATCAACTCCATGAATGCTGCCGGGGAATTGGTCAATCCAAACGACATGACAAAACACTCATAATGCCCATACCGAGTATGAAAAGCCGTCTTAGGGACATCAAACGCCTTAATCCTCAACTGATGATAACCAGATCTCAAATCTATCTTAGAGAACACCTTAGCACCCTGAAGTTAGTCAAACAAATCGTCAATCCTCGGCAGGGGATACTTGTTCTTTATTGTCACCTTGTTCAACTGCCGGTAATCAATGCACATCATCATCGATCCGTCATTTTTCTTCACAAACAACACTGGCGCACCCCAAGGTGCTACACTGGGTTTAATGAAACCCTTATCAAGCAAGTCCTGAAGCTGTTCTTTCAACTCTGGTGGGGCCATGCGATACGGCGGAATAGAAATAGGCTGAGTGCCAAGAGCCAAATCAATACAGAAGTCAATATCCCTGTCAGGCGGCATACCCGGCAGGTTTGAAGGAAAAACCTCGGGGAACTCCCGAACAATAGGAACATAGTCGATAGATGGAACCTCTGCGCTGGAGTCGCGAACACACGCCAAATATGCTAAACACCCCTTCTCGACCATACGCCGAGCCTTGACATACGAAATAACACTACGAGTGGCATGACCTGGGGTCCCTCTCCATTCAAGTCGGGGCAAGTCTGGCAAGGCCAAAGTCACGGTCTTGGCGTGTCAATCCAAGATAGCATGATACGGGGACAATCAGTCCATCCCCAATATAACATCAAAGTCCACCATGTCTAAAAGCAATAGGTCGACACGAGTCTCAAGACCCTCAAATACCACTACACAAGAGCGATGCACTCGGTCGACCACTATAGAATCACCAACCAGTGTGGACACATATGCAGGAATACCCAGAGCCTCACTAGGCATGATCAAATAGGGTGTGAAATAGGATGACACATAAGAATAAGTAGATCCCGGATCAAATAATACTGAGGCACCCCTATCACAGACCAGAATAGTGCCTGTAATCACAACATCAGATGACTCGGCTTCCGGCCTGGCTGGCAATGCATAACAACGGGCTGGCCCCCACCTCCCTGAACTGTGTCTCTGGGACGATCTGCTGCGGTCTGACCCCTACCCCTGGCTGTCCGAGCTCTACCTCTACGGTCTCTCCCTCCAACTCTATGATCCCTACCCCCTCCTCTAGCTGGTTGGGCGACCTGTGGATCACCTGCTGCCTGAATCGCAGGACAAGGACCCTACTGCTGAGAACTACTCGAGGCTCGAGGGCAATACCTGACAATATGACCTGGGTCATCACAACTATAACATGCCCTCGGCTGCTGAGACTGCTGGCCCTGTCGACCTGTATGTCGTCCCCTGACGCTCTGAAGTGGCGGCGCACTGATGGGGGCTGAAGGTGAGCTGAAGAGGTGCTGGTCAGAATACCGCTGATGACTAGCACCGCCTAGGGTACCATGAGAAACCTGAAGTGTCGACTGGAAAAGTCTTTGGGGATGGTCTCGGTCATAGGAACCTCTACCTCCCGATGAGGTACCACTAAACCTGCCAGAATGTCTAGGCCTCTTGTCAGAACCCTGACTACCTCCTCGAGCTAGTGCCATCTCCACTCGACGGGCCGTATTGGCCGCCTCCTGAAAAGTAATATCACTGTCAACCCCCACTGCCATATGTAGGCGAATGGGCTGAATCAATCCGCCAGAACCTCCGGACCCTCTCCCGATCAGTAAGGAGTATCACTACTGCATGACGTGCCATGTTAACAAAACGGGTTCTCATCGAAGTCAATATGAGGCTCCAACTTTGGAACTGCTGCCTGGGGCTGAGCTCTGCCCCTGCCCCTCGCGGGAGCTGCTGGCGGGGGCTCGAGCTGCTCCGCGGAAGAAGAAGACGCACGTGTTTTCGCCATCTGCGAAAGAACAGAGTAGAACGACAATCAATACTTGAGAAACAGAATCGCACTACAAGAATGAACAAAGTGAAACTTTCCTAACTCAGTAGCCTCTGGGGGATAAATACAGACGCCTCCGTACCGATCCCTCAGACTCTACCGGGCTTGTCCGTGAGTTGTGAGACCCAAGTAACCTAGTGCTCTGATACCAACTTATCACGACCCGAATTTACCCACCATTGGGAGTCGTGATGGCGCCCACTGTCGAAGCTAAGCAATCCAACCTTTATAATCATTTTCACAATTTATATCTAAAATATTTAAATACTAAAATAATTAATTAAAGCATGCGGAAGACTTTTAATAACAATAATAATAAAACAAGATGCGGAAACTAACAACCTGTCTACCCAGTATCTGGTGTCACTGCTCACGGACAACTATAGAATGCTAAAAATAATAGTCTGAAAGAAAATACAACTAGAGTCTGTTTGATACAAATATAACAAACTAGAAAAGATAGAGGAGACTCGGGGCCCGCGAACGCCAGCGAACTACCTCGGAGCCTCTGGACTGAAGGATCACTCCCGGTCTAAAGCTGTGGCACCGTAGACTGGTTCCTGACCTGTGCACAAAAAGGCACAGAAGCGTAGTATCAACACAACCGACCCCATGTGCTGGTAAGTGTCCGGCCTAACCTCGGCGAGGTATTGACGAGGCTAACCGGACCTACCATAAACAACCTGTACAAATATATATACGATAATAGAAAAGGAAAATCATAATTTAAACAACAAAAAGGGAAGGGGACATGCTGGGGAAATAGCAGTTCTAATATAACTTCTACAATTAAGAGATGGAACTGAAATAGAAAACTTTTAAACAAGAGAAAACCAATGAATCAACAAAGAAAGGAACATAGGATAAGGAACACCAAAAAGATAAGCTAATCAAACAACGCTGCACGGCACCACCCATCGTGCTTTTACTCTCGTCCTCACCCAATCAATAGCACCACTCCATCTCGTGGAGGAAATCAATAAATACCACTCCATCTTGTGGAGGAAATCAATATGTACCACTCCATCTCGTGGAGGAAAACACTACTCCATCTTGTGGAGGAAATCAATAATTACACGGTATCACCCATCGTGTTTTGCGCTCACCTCTCCCCAAACAATGATAAAAAATTGGGGAAACGGAATAAACAATAAAATTAACCATCCCGGCAAGGGAAACAAGTTAACAACAAGTCCCGGCAAGGGAAACAATTAACAACAAGTCCCGGCAAGGGAAACATTTATCAACAACTCAGCTTTAGTTCATTTACTTCTCATCTTTTATTTTATAGCTCTCATAACAAGAATTTATCTCAATTATTCACTTCTTTCACACTTTTTAATATCAAAAAGGATAACACGGTCATGCTTGACTCGGGCGAATAGGTAACCGTCACCATTCCTATACACCGACTCCACATAACACATAACAATTAACAACTTAATCCTATTCCGTCAAGCCAAAGTTAGATCAAACACTTACCTCGAAGGCTTCCAACTCAACTCACGCCTCTAGAATAGCTTTACCCCTCGAATTTGCTTCAAAACCGGTCGAATCTAACCACAATTTACTCAAATGTATCAACAAATGCTAGTTAAATCAGTTTGGATGCATAAGAATGAAATTCCCAAAGTTTTATCAAAAATTTCCAAAATGCCCCAGACCCACGTGGTCAAAACTCGAGGTTCGAACCAAACCGGGTTACCCATTTCCCCACGAGCTCATATCTATAACTAGAATGGAAATCGGACCTCAAATCGAGGTCCAAAAGCTCAAATTATAGAAAACCTAAGTTCTACCCCAAATCCCAAATTCTCATTTTTGAAAATCTTTGTTTGAAGTTGAAATTATGTTAAAAGATGTTAAAGAGTAGAAAAATTAAGTTAGAAATCACTTACCAATCGTTTTGGAGAAGAAAAGTTGTTTAGAAAATCGCCTCTTAGGTTTTGGGTTTGTGAACAGTGGAAAAATGGCTGAAATTTCGGATTTATAGACCTTTCTGGGGCCCTGGCGCGGACCGCACAGAAATGGTTTACCCTGGAATCCATGGCCTCAGACATAGCAGTGTTTTGGAGAGCGCAAAGCGCAAAAAAGCGACAACGGCTCGCCTCACTTCAAAGCTCAAAGAAGCGCACGCTTTTTTGAAGTGAAGCGCAATTCTTAAAAAACATAATGTAAAATTATAAATAATCAAAAACATCAATCAATTTTAACACTTTATTTCTTCCCTCACATCCGGTGGACATTTGGGAAAACTTGTCGCGATAAATTTCACCCGTTGTAATCTTGTTGCAAAAGATGCATACAACATTTGTATTCTTCTCATTGACTCTTTGGCCATATCGCCTAGCCGGTTTTTTCTCTTTCGAACTTTGAGACATTTAATTATCCCTATTAAGAGATAAGAGAAAAAATAATTAATAAACTGAAAATATATATAATATATATAATAGTTAATGATATAAAGTTATCAACTGAAATATACATTTAAAAAATCACATAAATTAAAATTAATACATATATATAAATAATTTTATATGCTGAAATATAATAATAATTTAATTTTATATGCTGAAATATTATAATAAATGAAATACATATATATATATATATATATATATATATATATATATATATATATATATATATATATGCTGAAAATGTGTAGTACACAAACGAAAAGGAAAAAAAAATTTGTTCCTTCCCCTGACTGTATCTAGTCGAAACAGAGAAAGAACGAGAGTAGAAGAAAAATGAAGAAGAGGAAGACCAGTCTGACGTCGATTGGTCTGAAGAAGAAAGCAGAAGACAGAATAATAAAAAAACGAGAAAACAAAAGAAGAAATTACCTGGGTTGGTTCTTGGTTGACTGATCTTGCACTGAAGAAGAAGAAGATAACCTTAGCTTTTTTTTTTTTGACAACTGAAGAAGATCGAGCCTCTAGCTTCTGGAGAAAGAGGGTTTTGTCAATTTAGGCTATGTTTTTTCAGACCCAAAAGTTCTTTTTTCTTTAAAGAGACCCCTGCCTGCGCTTTCTTCAATTAAGCAATCGCTTTTGCGCTTCGATCGCTTCTGCGCTTTGCGCTTCTGCCATGGAAGCGATCGCTTCTGTAGGTCGCCTCGCTTCAGCCTGCAAAAAGCGATAGATGGTCGCTTCGCGCTTTATGCGACGAAGCGACCGCTTTTCAAAACACTGAGACACAGCCACGCGGACCCCGCAGAAATGGTCGCGGCCGCGCAGCTCCACGCGGACCACATAGAAATGACCGCGGCCGCGCGCACCACGCAGACCGCACAGGAAGGGATGCGGCCGCGTGGCCCCCCGGCGGACCGCATGGAAATGGTATGCGACCGCACTGGTGCCTGCAACCCTGAACCTGATATTTTCCTAAGTTTAAAGTTTAAACCACCCCGGACCACCTCCAAAACACACCCGAGCCCTCGGGGCTCCAAACCAACATGTACACTGACTCGAAAACATTATACGAACATTACTCGTGCGATCAAATCACCAAAACAGCACCATTTACATAGAATTAAGCCTCAGAATCATAATTTCGCCCTTCTGAAACTCAAAGTTTTCATTTTCAAGTATAAAACCGGTCAAATGACGTCCGATTCAAATGAAACTTCACAGATAGTGCTTAACAATTATTTATGACTTGTACCGGGCGTCGGAACCAAAATACGAGCCCGATACCATTACCTTTAGCTCATTTTTTTCTAATTCATTTTCCTTAAACATTAACAGGAATCAATTAAACTGAAAAATTGTTTTTCTCAGGCCTGGGACTTTGGATTCCGATTCCGGGAATACGTCCGGGTTCCAAATTTAATTATGGACCCTTCGGGACCGTTACATCACGGGTTCGGGTTCGTTTACCCAAAACGTTGACCAAAGTCAACCATAGCAATATTGGTATCAAAATTCATAGTTTTTAACACGGAATTCAAATATTTTCACATAAAAATTTTTCGACTTCGCGCCCGGACTGCGCACGCAAATCGAGGCAACCCAATAAGAGGTTTTTAAGGCCTCAGAAACTCAAGGAAAGGGAGAATTATGGTGATGACCCTCTGGGTCGTCACAAATGTAGTTCCCAGCTCCATCCATCTTTGTTTTTGGTTGATAGTGTAGACAATAGGTGCTATCTTCTAGCATGAAACTGTCTAATTTTTGGTAGACAAAGTTATCACAAGAGGATATGGGGTACTGGTGAAATGCTGAGATAGTCAAAATATACTGATTTATTATTTCCGCAAAAGATAAAGAAAAAATGATTTATCGTGTACTCGATATCAGCCAATCAATCTATTGAACCTCGATCTTAGACTAGTTGGGGGTCAGCTCTTCAGGTGCATGATTCGTTGTGTATTACACCAAATCCATATGGTTTCATTGTACTTAAAGGATAGCGTAACAAATTTTGAGCGTTTAATGTAATATAATTATAAGGGGAAAGATAATTATTCATGCGCAATGAGAATGTGATCTATTTTGGTCTTTACTGTCTATCGTTGTGCAGGTTGGCTTTGTGACTGGTATTTGCTGCACTTGTTTCTTGATCAGATGTATAGTGGTAAGTTTCCACCAAATCCAGTATACACATATTTGACCGTAGCATGATTAACAAAATGCATTTTTCCATGTTATTTATTTGCAGGTTGCTGTTTCTGCTTTTGACGGGAATGCTGATGTTGATGTCATTGACCATCCTGTTCTCATTCTCATCTATTACATGGTAACTTAAACTTATTTTAAGAGTTCAGTTTCTAGATCTTTTACACCATTAGGTTAAAATTAAATTTACCTACAACAACTCTTGGGAAGCCATGATAATCTAGTAAATAGAGTAATAACCATTCTATAACTGATTAATATTCAATTGACAACGTAAAAGTTCTTTACATTGTTATGTCCGAAATTGAATTTAATACTCTATTTACGAAACTGAATTTAATATTCTATAAATGTTCTTTACATTGTTATAACTAAATTCAGCCCTTGTGGAACATTTGCATCTGTATTTTTCCATTTTCAACTCCATTCTTAGGTTTATTTAATTTTTTTAATTTATCTTCTCATACATTTCAAGCTCCCTTAAAGCTTTTTTTAGGCGTAAAAGATCTTTCACAAAGATCTTTTTTTTTCTTTCCATTTTATTCAGGTGGTGGAGATATTGCCTTCTATATTAGTGCTCTTTATCCTGCGGAAATTGCCTCCACGACGCGTATCAGAGCAATATCATCCTATTCAATAACTGATAAAAGAGCAACACTGGTATTAATGCTTCATAGTTTTTGTTGGGAGAAGCCTTTTCCATGCAGCGAAGTCATTAAAAATATTGACAATCTTTTTTTTTTTTTTTTTTTGGTTGGCGTTTGTTCAATTGATTTGTGTAAAAGAATTCTAGTTTGACTGCAACTCATAGTTGGTTAGAAGTCCTGAAATTATTAGCTATTCGGAGTGTCTAAGATAGAGAAGAATTTTGATACGCCTAAGAGAGTAGCAGTTAGAAGTTTAATGGGACTCAAACGTACTACCTGAGGGTAACTTCTTTATTTATTTCAATTTATATCGTTGCTCTTGTAAAACCTCAAAGCTAATCTTCTTTGTTGAAACATGTCGAAAAGTGGTACATTATGGGTAGTTCTCTTCTTGGTTATTTGCATGGGCATGGTTACTGCCACTGCAAGGGAACCTAAAAGTGAAAACGTGGAGTTATTTGGTCGAAGATGGCCGCCTATTCCTTGGTGGAGACTACCATGGCGTGTATACTACCCAAAACCTCCCCCTCCGCCTCCCCCTCCGCCTCCCCCCTCGGTTGCTAATGTGATTCCACCACCGGTGCACATGGCTCCACCACCAGCTCAGCCACCGCACCCTGCTCGTCCGTCACCGTCTCTGCCCCCTATTACTAATGTAGTTCCACCACCATCTCCACCACTGCACATGGCTCCACCTTCCCCTCCGCCACCACACGCGGCTACATCACTACCTTCGCAACCATCTCCTTCTCTTCCCCCAATTGATAATGTGGCTCCTATTCTGCAACCACCACCTCCAGCATTTCATTCACCGGTGGTTAATAAACCTCCTTCAATTCCGGGTGATGAACCAAGTGATTGTTCGATGGTTTTGATAAACGTGGATGGGTGTGTATCAGATCTGATCACTTCCTTTTTCAAGGATCGAGCTTCATTATCCATTGATTGCTGCAGAGTCATTTCAAGAATTTCAGATGATTGCTTTGACGCAGGGTTCACACACTTCGGGGTGCCCGTTTTCCTAACAAAAGTGAGGGACTATTGCAGTCACCACCCGACATCAGTTCCACCATTGCCTCCACCTTCGCCCTCAGTTGATTATAATGCTGTCCCACCGACACCTCCACCACAACACATGGCTCTACCTCTGCCACCGCATGTGACTCCATCACTACCTCCACAACCGCCTCCGTCCTGGCCCCCAGTTGATAATGTGGCTCCTGTATTACCACCATCACCTCTAGCGTTTAACTCACCGGTGGTTAATCCCCCTACACCACCACCTCCTCCACATTCGCCATTGCACCCGGCTGCACCACCACTTATGCCACCGCATACAGCTCCATCGCTACCACCTCAACTGCCTCCATCTCCGCCACCAGTTCATGATAACATGGCTCCTATAGTGTCACCACCACCTTCATTGACTCCTTGGGGTGATGAAACAAGCGATTGCTCGACGGTTCTGATTAATGTGGATGGGTGTGTGTCAGATTTAATCACTTCCTTTTTCAAGAATCAAGTTTTGTTATCCGCAGATTGCTGCAGAGTTGTTTCAAGAATTTCAGATGATTGCTTTGAGAGAGCGTTCATGCACTTTAGGGTACCAGTTTTCCAAACAAAAGTGAGGGATTATTGCAGCCGCCAAGGCTGAAGCATGAGCGGATCTTAACATTACATATTTCATGAAAGCCTTTGTTTCCTAGGCGAGTCCATTCAGATTCATTCCTAATAGAAAAGAAAAAGCGGATAATTAATGTATATTTCTTTTTTAGTGATTTAGTTTACTTGATAGGAAAAATGACCAAAATTTCATGTAGTTTGTGACAATTAAGAGTGGTTGAGTTAAGTACATTCTTTACCTTTTACTTAATTTTTTTTATGTAGTTGATTCATGTCGATATTATATTTCAGCCATATTGACTGCAAGGCAAAAGTAGATTTTGCTAAACATTTATCTTGTGCATTTAATTAGCAAAACGAAGAAGAACGACAGAAATAGTAGATTATGTTATAAATACAATTCTATTTAAGGTGAATGTCTTTAATTAGAGAGATTCTAGAGTTCTATTCTTGGTAGATAAATCATCCTCCTCCCTATAAATAGAGGTGCCCTCTACCATTGTAAATCACTCCTAACATTCTCTAAGTATCAATAAGAAGAATCCTCTCTACTCTTCTCTCTATTGCTCTTGTTCTTGAGTTATTGTGCTTGTCTTTTATATTATTTCATAACACGTTATCAGCACGAGACTCTACCGTCGCAAGAACCATTCTCGAGAAATCTAAGGTATTTCCCTCTTCCTAATTTAATTTTCGATTATGTCTGACATTACGAAAAGAAAGTTCGTTGCCCTTGAAATTTCGGGCAAGAACTATATGACATGGGTGTTGGATGCTGAAATCCACTTAGATGCTATGGGTCTCGGAGACACCATCAAAGATAGAGAAAAAGCATCCACCCAAGAATATGCGAAGGCCTTGATTTTCTTGCGCCATCACCTTGATGAAGGTTTGAAGATTGAATATCTCACCGTCAAGGATCCACTCATCTTGTGGAACGGCTTAAAGGAGAGATATGACAACCTGAAGTTGGTCACTCTGCCACAAGCACGATATGATTGGGCTCATCTGAGGCTCCAGGACTTTAAGTCCGTTTCTGAATATAATTCTGCAATGTTCAGAATTACTTCTAAATTGAAGCTATGCGGGGATAATATCTCCGATTATGATATGCTTGAAAAAAACGTTTACAACGTTTCATGCCTCCAATATAGTACTGCAACAACAGTACAGAGAGAAAGGCTTTACAAAGTACTCTGAACTGATTTCTCTTCTACTAGTGGCTGAGCGAAATAATGACCTGCTCATGAGAAATCATGAAAATCGACCCACTGGGTCTACACCACTGCCTGAAGCAGATAAGGTGCACTCTCATTATGCCAAACATGAAAAGGGCCATAGTCATGGTCGTAAACGGGGTCATAGCCAGGGACGTAGACAAGGAAGAAATTCCAATGAAGTCCGTCACCCCCCGAAGAGAGATAACCGCCGAAAGCAGAAACGGGGTCATGAAGATCCTAAGGCAAATGGTTCAGAAACTATATGTTATCGTTGCGGTGGGAAAGGGCACTGGTCAAAGACTTGCCGTATACCAAGACACTTGGTTGACCTTTATCAAGCATCTCGAAAGAGAAAAGGCCCTGAAACAAATTTTGTCTATGACGACAACTCGGACATCACCCACCTGGATGTGGCAGACTTCTTTGAGCAACCCGAGGGGAGAATAGACCACCTAATCGGCGATGGGTCCGTGATGAAAGAAGATGGAGTTATTTGATTTTGTTTTACTTATTTGTATTAGTTAGTGAATAAACTAATAGTCATTAGTATTAGCTCGTATTAGTTAGTTCATGATACAATGTTAGCAGTAGTTCTTTAGAATATCTTCAATATGCTCAAATATCAATAATATTTTTATTTTCCAGTAGGGGTAATCGACTAGCCTGAAAAACTGGTCGATTATCTACTATTTTCGTATTAAAGCTGAAAAACAATTGATCAACAATCGATTGTCTTTGGCTAACAATCGATTGTCGTTAAGACAGTGTAATCTGGAATTTTTCAAAAACCATCCACAATCGATTGTCTTTGTCTAACAACCGATTGTCGTTAAGACAGTGTAATCTGGAATTTTTCAAAAATCATCCACAATCGATTGTCTTTGTCTAACAATCGATTGTCGATAAGACAGTGTAATCTGGAATTTTTCAAAATAGCCAACAATCGATTGTCTATGCATAACAATCGATTGTCTTGAAACAGTGTGTTCTGAAATTTTTCAAAATAGCCAACAATCGATTGTCTATACTTAACAATCGATTGTCTCAAAACAGTGTGCTCTGGAATTTTTCAAAATAGCCAACAATCGATTGTCTATGCATAACAATCGATTGTCTTAAGACAGTATGATCTGAAGTTTTTCAAAATAGCAAATAATCGATTGTGTGTTTAACAATCGATTGTCAATGTTCAACAATCGATTGTTTGTGTTTAACAATCGATTGTTTGAAGAAAACGTTTAAACTGAAATTTTCAAACTGCAAAGTAATGGATAACATATCTGATTTTGTTAGTCAACTGTTAGCAGCAGATTTTGAAAATATTATGTGACACAAAAGAATTGAACTTGTTTATTCTTATGTTCTTGTATCTCTTTTGTATGTCAAACTATGGGATAGCAAATATGGATATCTCACAAAGTGAACTTGGATCAACATCCAACTGTAAAAGTATTTGCCTAGTTGATTCATGTACTACACATACAATACTCAAAGAAAGGAAGTATTTCTCTCAACTAAATATGTGTAAGGCAAACGTTACTACAATCTCTGGAAGTAGTAAATTGATTGAAGGCTCCGGAAGAGCAATTGTAACTCTGCCCAAGGGCATGACGTTAATCATAGAGAATGCAATGTTCTCCTCCAAGTCTAAGAGAAACTTGTTGAGTTTTAAAGATGTACGCCGGAATGGCTATCATATTGAGACAATGGATGAAGATAATATTGAATATCTCGTCATCACAAAGAATGTCTCCGGCCAAAAGAGGGTTATTGAGAAATTCCCGTCTTTATCTTGTGGCCTGTATTGGACAAGAATTAGTGCAATTGAGGCACATTCAACAGTAAACCAAAGGGTTACTGATTCCAATACCTTTGTACTTTGGCATGATCGATTGGGACATCCAGGATCAGTCATGATGAGACGGATTATAGAAAGCTCATATGGGCATCCGTTAAAGAATTTCAAAATTCTTTCGAATAATGAATATCCTTGCACTTCGTGTTATCAAGGCAAGTTGATTATCAGGCCATCACCAACAAAGGTTGGGACTGAGTCACCCACGTTTCTGGAACGTATACAAGGGGACATTTGTGGACCTATTCACCCACCTAGTGGGTCGTTTAGGTATTTCATGGTCTTAATAGACGCATCCTGTAGATGGTCTCATGTGTGCCTGTTGTCATCACACAACCTTGCGTTTGCGAAGTTAATGGCACAAATAATTCGACTACGAGCACAATTTCCAGATAATCCAATCAAGTCCATTAGACTGGATAATGCTGCTGAGTTTACATCCCAAGCATTTAATGATTATTGCTTATCAATCGGGATAAAAGTTGAACATTCTGTAGCTCATGTTCACACTCAAAACGGTCTTGCAGAATCGTTAATCAAACGCCTGCAGTTGATTGCAAGGCCATTACTTATGAGAACGAGGCTGCCCACTTCGGTATGGGGTCACGCCATCTTACATGCAGCAATGCTAATTCGTCTCAGACCGACGAATTACCACAAGTATTCCCCGTTGCAATTGGTTTTGGGTCATGAACCCAATATATCCCATTTAAGAATTTTTGGATGCGCAGTATATGTGCCTATAGCACCGCCATCCCGCACCAAAATGGGTCCGTAAAGAAGGTTAGGAATATATGTTGGGTTTGAATCGCCCTCCATCATTCGCTACCTCGAAACATTGACAGGCGACTTGTTTACTGCACGATTTGCAGACTGTCGATTTGATGAGACACTTTTCCCAAAATTAGGGGGAGAAGTTGGTGAAACCAAACGGGAAATTTTGTGGAAAAATGCATCATTATCTCATCTTGATCCACATACCTCTATTTGTGAAAGAGAGGTACAAAAGATTATCCATTTGCAAAGAATAGCAAATCAAATGCCTGACGCATTTACGGACTTGAAGAGGATAACGAAATCCCACATTCCCGCGGAAAATGTTCCAATCCGTATTGATGTCCCTGTTTGACAATCATCTAGTGTCATATCCAATGAGTCAAATGCACGCCTGAAGCGTGGCAGACCATTAGGTTCCAAAGATCGAAATCCTAGAAAGAGGAAAAAGAACGATCAAAATGACACTACGAAAGAATCTCATGAGGAAATTCATGATTTGACAAATTCTGAGATTCATGAAGAATCCATTGAGCCCGAGACTCTGGAAAATACGGAACTATCCCTAAATCCAATTAATATTGAGGCAAATATTAATCGAGTGGATATTGTGGTGGATAATGCCTTTGCTTATAATGTAGCATCTAGCATTATGCAAGAATGTGAGGATCTCGAACCTCAATCTGTTGAAGAATGTCGAAAAAGACAGGATTGGCCAAAGTGGCAAGAAGCAATTCAATCATAATTGAATTCGCTGGCAAAACGTGAAGTTTTTGGCCCTATAGTTGAAACACCTAATGGTGTTAAGCCTGTCGGCTATAAATGGGTCTTTGTACGCAAGAGAATTGAGAAAAACGAGGTACAAAGATATAAGGCACGCCTTGTTGCACAAGGTTTTTCTCAAAGGCCTGGTGTCGATTATGAAGAGACATATTCGCCTGTAATGGATGCGATGACCTTTCGTTATCTTATAAGTTTTGCTGTCCATGAAAAGCTTGACATGCACTTAATGGATGTGGTTACTGCCTATCTTTATGGCTCACTTGATAATGAGATATACATGAAAATTCCCGATGGACTCAAGGTGCCAAACGCGCACAACTCAAAATCTCGGGAAATGTTCTCAATTAAATTGCAAAGATCCTTGTATGGTCTAAAGCAATCTGGACGAATGTGGTATAATCGTCTTAGTGAGTACTTATTAAAAGAAGGCTATATAAATGACGCCATTTGCCCGTGTGTTTTTATAAAGAAAACAACATCGGAATTTGTTGTACTTGCCGTATATGTTGATGACATAAACCTTATTGGAACCCCTATAGAACTCCAAAAGGCAATTGATTATCTAAAGGATGAATTCGAGATGAAAGATCTCGGAAAGACTAAACTATGTCTTGGTTTGCAAATTGAATATTTGGCAAACGGAATTTTTGTTCATCAATCTACCTATACAGAAAAGGTACTGAAACGGTTTTACATGGATGAAGCACATCCTTTAAGTACACCGATGGTTGTTCGATCACTTGATGTGAACAAAGATCCATTCCGACCACAAGAAAGGAATGAAGAGCTACTTGGTCCTGAAGTACCATATCTTAGCGCAATTGGCGCACTAATGTATCTTGCAAATACTACAAGGCCTGACATATCCTTTTCAGTTAATGTCTTAGCAAGATTTAGCTCGGCTCCTACGAGGAGACATTGGAATGGGATCAAACACATATTGCGGTACCTAAAGGGAACTACCGATATGGGCTTATTTTATGGCAAGAATTGCAGCCCGGATCTTGTTGGTTATGCTGATGCTGGATATTTGTCCGACCCACACAAGGCTCGATCTCAAACGGGTTATGTGTTTACCTGTGGAGAAACCGCCATATCTTGACGATCGACTAAGCAATCAATTGTGGCTACTTCATCTAATCATGCCGAGATAATTGCTATTCATGAAGCAAGTCGGGAGTGTGTGTGGTTGAGGTCTATAATACATCATATCCAAGACAAATGTGGTTTGAAGTGTGATAAACTACCCACAACTTTGTATGAAGACAATGCAGCATGTATAGCTCAATTGAAGGGAGGATTCATAAAAGGAGATAGAACGAAGCATATTTCACCAAAGTTATTCTTCACACATGATCTTCAAAAGAATGGTGATATCAATGTTCAACAGATTCGTTCAAGCGACAATATTGCTGATTTGTTTACAAAATCTCTACCAAAGTCAACCTTCAAGAAGCTAGTTCACAAGATCGGGATGCGAAGACTTAAGGACATAAATTGATGTTCTTATCAGGGGGAGTTAATGCGCGTTGCACTCTTTTTCCCTTACAAGGTTTTGTCCCACCGGGTTTTCCTTGCGAGGTTTTTAACGAGGCAACCAATAGGCGCATATTCAAACATGTGTACTCTTTTTCCTTACTTTAATTTTTCCCATTGGGTTTTGTTTTAAGGTTTTAATGAGGCACATCATTGAATAGACATTCAAGGGGGAGTGTTATAAATACACTTCTATTTAAGGTGAATGTCTTTAATTAGAGAGATTCTAGAGTTCTATTCTTGGTAGATAAATCATCCTCCTCCCTATAAATAGAGGTGCCCTCTACCATTGTAAATCACTCCTAACATTCTCTAAGTATCAATAAGAAGAATTCTCTCTACTCTTCTCTCTATTGCTCTTGTTTTTGAGTTATTGTACTTGTTTTTTATATTATTTCATAACAGATTATTTATTTATCATCACTATTTGGAACTAGGTAGGGGCGGACCACTATCAAACGGTTTCAGTTGAATCTGCTTCGTTAAAAATTTATACAGTGTATATTAGTAAATCTCACCTAGGTGTCTGTCGCTATTTAATTTTTAGTCCGGGTAGAACTGAGTACTTGTGTACCTGCCAAGACTAATTGTTTTTTTCAAAATTAACCACAACTTGTCCTTCTAAATTTATTACTTTACTATCCTCTTCTTTTGTCATTTTTCTAATTCTGTTAATTTTCTTTACTTGAATTCAATAAAATTATTCTATAGTTTAATCTGCTTCAAAATACATAAGTTACTAAGTTATGAGTTCTTAGAAAATCCTATATTTTCAGAAGTTCTGCGACTGAGAAATGGCAACATCAAATTTTTTAATCTGAAATCCAACTCAAATTTCTTCAATAAGTAAATGGCAGACTTTCTTTCCATATAATGACGTAATAGCCAAAGTGTGTAGAGCATCTAATGGCAAACTAAGCAATAATAACTAAAGCATAGAGCACTCTTCGGACTATAAAAATTAAACTATAGACAATAGCATACAAAAATTGAGCAGATCAAGACATACTCATTATTTTAATTCGCGAAGCATTGCCGAAAAAATAAGTGAAACAATGAACAAACCAAAATGAGCGATAAATTGTCTTTAAATTTGATGTAAAAAATCTCTTCGGCAGAAACATAACAATGAATTGATCGCAAAATTCTGTGGCAATTTTTCCAGAAACGCTAATAGAGACATGGACATAGAAACTCAAACATGCACAATATGAAAAATAATAGCATTTGGACTGTTGTGTAAACGTTAGTAACTTCTTCAAAAAAGTTGTAGGGAACGTTGGCTTCTCTTTGTAGGTTTAGAATCTTTTTATATTATTATATAGGGTAATTAGGTTTTTGGGTATTTGCTTATTGCTCGAAGAATCTAACTGCAAGCAACTATTATGCAATATGTGCTAAATGAAAGATTAGAAATCCCTTTCTTATCAGAAACGGTGGCAACTCTTCAAAACAATCGTATATTGGATTTTGTTCGTAGGCTTTGTTTTTATTAATATTTAAGAAAAGGTTAATAAGAAGGATATTTTGGTAATTTAACCTTTAACTTAAGATCTTCCTGTTTTTAATATAATATAGATTATTGGTATTAATTGAGTATTTACGAATCAAAAAATTTATGCCCTTCCCTTTGCAAATAACAACTTCTCAGTAATAACAAAAAATATTTTAGATTTTATTTAAACATCCTAGAGTTAAATAAATTTATTAAAATTGAATTTCTTGTATTCGAATTTGTTAAATCAAATAGAAAATTGGTATAAGTAGTAATAAATAAATTTTTTGTATCATTTTAAAAAATATTTTCAACTTTATTAAAACTCTAGAATGCCGACTTTAAAATGACTTTATTTTGCTATTATGCTAAGAGCAAAAAAAGAAGAAAAGAAAGTGATCAAATGACTTGTCCTATTTGACACCCTTATACAAACATGTATCGTCATCTTTGACAGAATTTGGTTATACAAAATCTTGAGCCTAGGTTCATTAATAGAGGAGAACCTAATCAATTATATAACGAGCTGAGAAGCTAATAATTGAAAATAAAAAAAAACAGGAAATAATGATAACAAAAAAGTTCAAATAATGATCTTGTTACATATAATGCAATATAATCTTTAAGGCTATTTTTTTATAAGATATGCTTATATTGGAGGAAGAATAATGAGAAAAATTTACCTACACCCCTACCCTGGGGCCCTAGGGTAGAGAGACTGTTTCCAAATAGAAGCCAATATCCTTCCCTCCAAGAACTTCCCGCCTTGCTCTTGGGAGATTCGAACTTACAACCTCTCGGTAGGAAGTGAGGGTTGCTTACCATAAGAGCAACTCCTCTTTTCTCGAACGGATTGAGAACACGCGTCAAATAATACATTTTGACCACAAGTTTCTACATTAGCCTAATTATAATGCTATTAATGCATAAAAACTAAAACCTTGACTCTAATATTATCGAGGATACTTTTTAAGTAAATGCCTATTAATTTGGCATTTTCCGAATTTCTTTAGTTATTTTGCATTGCACGGAGAAGTGACTCATTTCTTCATTCTTGTTTATCTCCTTTATATAGAAGATCACAGATTTGGACACAATAAAGGATTAAGAATAATGAAAGTAATATTTAATTATTAGGACTTGACATCATGCTTATTTCCAGATTAAGAATATTTCATATTGCTCGGACTTTTTTCAAGAGAGATACATTGCACCAAATCTCCATTGACTTGGTGTTAATTATTTATTTGCCAAAGCAGGCAAGGGCTATCAATAGTCATCAATGAGAAAAGTAAAATACGTATTTTAAATTATTTCAGGAAAATAGCGCGTGTGCCATTAAGCATCATCCCATTCTCAACAAAATGTATTATTATTATTTTAGGACAATTTATCGGTCCTCTATATTTATTCGTAGTAGTCACCTATCTTTGCCACTTTTCTCAGATAAACAACCAAATATAACTTTTCCTAAATGATCTATAATGCACTTAGTTGGTTTGTAGGGTCAAAATTAACTTGTATAAATGTTCTAAATATGAAAATTGGCCAAGCTTCGGAAGGAATAATCAAAACTTATGTTTCGTGTAAAAAGAACAAATAAAATGCTAATCAACTTTATTATAAATGTAGAAAACTTGATTAGTTCAAAGCTTTAAAACTTGTATGCTTATACTATCTTTCAAAGCAAATAAACAATTTTGTCTCTACTATGAACCATTCACCACATGCATCTGCATCTTCTTCTCTCCAATTCCTCCTAAACCCCCCCCCCCCCCCCCCCCCCAATATACACATGAATCAAGACTTGGTAGCAACTTCTGCTTCACAAACTAATTCCTCAAATAACTTAGAATCTGATATGAATATAGATACTACTAATCAGGTGGAGCACAAACAAAAGCCTGCCTCCAAATCTTACTTCTCCACCTTGACTTCTAATGGTATCACTACATCTACCTCTATCCTAGAAGCTCAGTTTTAACACCCTATGGTGTTTAAAGATGAATTGGAAGCTCCAACCGATCCAAATATTTTTATTCCCTTATCTACTGAAGAGAAGGCACGAATTTATAAACCATGGCAACATGTTGTTATCATTAAACTATATGGTAGGAAGATTAACCATGAACTCCTAAGACAAAAAATTTATGCACTATGGAAACCTACGAAAAATCTACCATTTATAGATTTAAGATCTGACTTCTTCCTACTCGAATTACAAAAGGAAGAAAACAATATTCATGCTATACAGGATGGACCCTGGTTTGTATTAAATCATTTCCTATATATTCACCAACGGAAACCAAAATTCATGGCTTCCGAAATTAAAATTACCTAATTTGCCATTTGGTTGAGGTTACCTCAATTACCAACTGAATTTTATGACTACAAAATACTACAACAAGTTGGCAACAAAATTGAAAAATTGTTAACAGTGGATACTTGCACCTCTTCAACCACCCGAGGAAGGTATGCAAGATTATGTGTTGAAGTACCCTTAGATCATCCATTAAGAACTCATATTTATATTGGCATTCATAAACACATTATTGTCTATAAAGTTCTTAATTTGTTGTGTACCAAATGTGGACAACTTGGCATAATCAACGAACTTATACCTATAATATTAATGCTAATAATTTGGATGCACTTACAACCACCCTCCCTATAAACTCTAACCCTAATAATACCCCTCATCTACCATCTCCGGTAGAATGGAAGACTGTGCAGTTCACAAAAAAATCAACTAGAAACTCCAACTCTCACACAGGAACCCAACAACCTCGAATGCAAGAGAAGCAATCAAATTCTACACGCATACTAGGTACAATTGCAAATGATTTCAAATTGTCCAATACTCCTACTTCTTTTCCTTTTACTAATTTGTATCTTAATCAGTTAAACACTGGCTCTAATCAAACAAAAAATGAGGTTAAGCCAATAACTTATCCAATGACTAATAATTTATTTGTTTTGTTAAATGAAACCGACCCTAATGAGGATTACTCCCAAATTACACAACCGCCAAAACCTAATACTACACCACCTACTCCCACACAAGTAACCCTACACCCAATGGCTTACTCTGACCAATCAGACAAAGGAAGTAAAAATAACCCTATCCAAACATATGCAAGAGGCAACATTGCCCATTCCCACATGCAAGAGAATTCATACTCTTTAACCAAAGGCACCCGGAAAAAATAAAGCACTATTGATCGACCCAAACAATAACCCATTGAATACCCCAAGCCCTACAATAGCTCCCATGAAAATAGCTCATCATGGTGCTTCCACTATGATCTCTCAAGAATTAGCTTCGTCAAACACATACCCTTCAAATCTATCAATCAAACCGCTTATGCCCACCACTAACATTATTGCGTGCAACTTTAGTTCAAATTCAGAACAAAACTTTTTAATCAATCCCATACTTACCTATCCCAAGTCCCAACATGTATCCACCGCCTCTTCAACACTTAAGAATTCCTCACAAAACACAACCCATGCAGAATGCTCACCATCTACTACACAACCAACTACTGACTCCATACTCAACTCCTCCATCACACTTGATCGTGGAACCAAACTCCATACTATACACTGCCCAGACTCCCCAAACAACACCAACTATGGTCTTTTGGCTAGAGATAGGGCTCCAAAACCTTGCATTAACATTTGCAATAGAGGTAAACCAATATGAAGTGACCATTCTAATCAACAACCTACGAGATCTTGCTCAAATAGTTGCGTAGGGAATGCAACTAGGGACAAACATGTATGGCAAGTACCTTTGGTCGATAATGCAAGCCCCTTATCTTTCCCCTTACAACCACTAGCTCTCCCAACACCTTACTGGGATCCATTCACTTGTATCCCCATCGAGTTCATCTGTCATTCTACCATTATCCAACACCAAATACTCCTTGGATTCAACCGTATCTTCTATCATAACCACATATCCCAATACTAGAGCCAACACCACCCCCAACTCCAACTTCTTCACCATCCCAGTCACCCCCACAATATCCCAATTCACCAGAACACAACATGAATTTTCAGGCAGAAGTAGAAGCATCAATCGTATACAACAGAGAAACAAGACTAGTGCATACATGCCTAGATGGGATCAAAGTATTTGTCCAGAAGGAGGAATACAAAATAAAAATATACGTAAGGTGTCCTCAAAGGCTAATGAAGGTGTCTTTCTGGATAAGGGAAACAACAAATCCAGATGTAGGCAAATATACCATGCTTCTCCTTCTTATAGGGCAGTCAGGGGGTATAGCCATATTATGGCTTTCAAATACCCTTTAACATTGAACCTGTGGCAACTACTTCCTAGAAAATACATTGTAATATTCAGGTATTCCCTTATCCTTTTAAATTCTTGTTCACTGCTATTTATGCAAGTACACAGTTAACTAACAAAAAAGCTCTTTCGGATAATCTTATGTGTGTATATGACACTTACAAAGGACCATGGATCCTTGGAGGGGATTGTACTGAAATTGCGCATGCCTCTGATAAGTTTGGTGGCCTCCGTATTAATATGTCACGTTCAAATAGATTGTTAGATTGCTTTAACTATTGTAACTTGATAGATTTAGGTTATAAAGGTAGTCGCTACACATGGACTAATGGAAGGCATAATGGAGCAAATACTCTTGAGCGCATCGATCGTGTTGTAGAAAATTATACTTGGCTTAAATTTTTCTTGAAGCCTTGGTAACAAATTTACCACGTACCCTCTCGGATCATTGTCCTGTTAAATTAGAACTACAACATAGGACATTGCCAAGGCAAAAAAGTTTTCGTTTTGAAACAATTTGGACTACACACCCTTCTTTTCTTCTGTAGTTCAACAAGCTTGGCAGAACAATTTTAATTTACTACCTGCAATACATACGTCTACTCATATAGTACAAGAATTGAAAAATTCTACTTTTGGCAATATTTTTTAAAAAAAAGGTTTTAGGTTAAGTTGTATTGGGAAAAATCGAGTTTACACATTGGAGATGACGTATCGTGACAAGTGGATCAGTCAAATAGCCAAAAAATTAAAGTAAGCTAAGAGACACGAGCAATAACAAATACGAGAAAAGGTAGTGAAAGAGGCACGAACAATTACCCAGGAGATGCAGAGCCCGTACCTACTCAACATATTTAAAGCAAAAAGGTCGAAGGAATATACCTGGTAGCCTATGAGATACATATATAGTATTTAATGGGTATTAAATACTAAAATGTTAGAGAATATTCATTTAATGTAATGATTATGTAACTTTTAATATTATTAATTACTCATATAGCCTTATTATGACAAGGATAAGGCACATACCTCCAAAATAACTATAAAAAGGAGGATGTTAAACACTTGTAGGACACGAAATATCACTAGAATACATTCTGATTTATTTTCTTTCTGTTCATCTTGTTCTTACAGTTTTTTCTTACATATTCTTTTTATTATCAATAACTCGTGTTCTTCTAAAATTCTAGCTTAGACTAAAAATTTATTTTTTGGTTAAATACATTGGTTCTGTTACTGGGAATCTGATAATCTATTTTCATCTACTATGGTAAACAACAATGATAACACTCTAGGAAATTAGATAAATCAAAACCAACAAGATCAGAGAGATTTACAAAACGTTCACCTGGTCCCTTCCCCACGTGGTTCACCACGACAATCTCGTGAAAGGCACTCCCGAGTCTCATGCTGGTACACAAGAGCAATCTGAGAATTTTGAAGGGGTAAATGAGGCTTTATAAAAAGTAATTGCTGCACATGTCAACAAAGCTGTTCAGACTCTAGTAAGTCAGTTACCTACTACACCGCTTACACCTACACCCAATAACAACACATTGGAGAATCCTCGTTCTGGGCTTGTTAACTCAGGAAACGGAGGAACCTCTAATGAATCACAGGACGAAGAACATGTAATTCAACTAATTCTTAAAATTTAGCACTAACCCTGCAGAGACAGCTCAAGGAACAAAATGACTGCATAGAGCAAATACCCGGAGTTCCACCTGCAATAAAGGAGTGGATATGGATAAATATTCACAACAACCTTAGAAGTCAAGTGTTGCTCCCCTTCCGATTCCAAAAAAGTTTAAGATGCATGATGACCCAAAGTATGATGGAACAACTGACCCACGGGACCACGTGATGGCATTCACAGCTGCTTGAAGGGCAATGATTTCACCAAACATGATATCGAATCAGTATTAGTCAAAACGTTTGGGGAAACACTTACCAAAGGGGCGCTAACATGGTATTCTCTCTTACCCGAAAATTCTATAAGCTCTTTTGGTGAGCTTGCTGATTCTTTCGTCAAAGCACATTGGGGAGCTCAAAAGGTAGAGAAAAGAATGGAGCATATCTTTTAAATCAAGCAAGAAGATTTAAAACTACTTTGTAATTTCGTGGATAGATTTCAATGTGAAAGAATAACTTTACCATGTGTACCTGACAAGTGGGCAGCTATAGCCTTCACAAGTAATTTGAACGAAAGAAGCTCGGAGTCCACAAGGAGACTCAAGGAAAGCCTTCGAGAGTTCCTTGCTACAACATGGAATGATGATTACAACAAGTACAACACGAAGTTGCGAATTGAAGAAGATACTCTTCCACGATTCCAAAAAGAGGAAAAAGCAAGTTCAAGATGTGTAGAAAATGAAAGGAGATCGGTAAAAATAGATATGAGACCTACATGGGACTTGCGAGAAAAGACTCACGGTCAAGATTAGATAATCCAAGGTACGATCACAAATCTAGAAACAATGAGTCAGGTTCCTCGTCAAGATTTAGGAACGAGAAAAACAAGCATGAGTCATGAGATGATGACAGAAGTTTAAAGGCGAGATTCAGTGGTTACAATTTCAACGTCAGCACCTCTGAGCTCGTGGTTGTTTCGAGAATCATGGGAGATAAGGTCCGATGGCCAAAATAGATGAGGTCAAATCCAAACCGGCGTAACCCTGATCATTGGTGTGAATTTCATAATGATCACGGTCACATAACCTCTGAATGCAGATTTTTGCATAGTGAAGTCGATCATTTGTTAAAACAAGGGTATCTTACTGAGTTGTTCAGTGAGAAAGGCAAGAAGGCTTACATGAAAAATAGGCAGGTGCCCCCAAAACCACCATCTCCCAAAAGAACCTTCAATGTCATAAGCAGGGAGAAGATATCAACGGTGCTAACATATACAGCATCCAATAAAGTTTCTAAAGTCACTATTACCCATGGGAAGCAAGTACGACAAGTCTTGGAGGAAAAAAGTATCACCTTCGATGATGCAGATGCGGATGGTGTATTATCTCCAAATAGTGACGCACTGGTAATATTTCTACTTGTATATGATACTAATGTAAAATGAATTTTGATTGATCCAGGAAGTTCTGTAAATATTATCGTACTGAGGGTGTTACGTGAAATGCAAGCTGAAGAAAAAATGATTCTAAAGGCGCATACCTTGTCTGGATTCTATAATTCCAGCGTAGTGACAAAATGAGAGGTAATACTAACAACTTTTGTAGAAGGTGTTACTAAAAAAACTAAATTTCAAGTGGTAGATATGGAAATGACTTATAGTATGATCTTGGGGAGAAAATGGATCCATGAAATGGATGCTATCCCATCAACTTTACACCAAGTTATTAAATTCCCATCACCTTGGGGAATTTGCCAAATTCGTGGAGATAAACATGCAGCTAGGAGGATTAATTATGTGACATATACGAGCACGATGAATGAAGAGAAATAGCAATCACAAAGAGCAATTGAGGATATCACCGTTCAAACCACAACTAAACAGGAACAGACAGATATAGACTCGAGACCTGACACAATTCAAGAGCCAGAGGAGATGAAAATATTAAAACAACAATTGAAGAATTGGAAGCTGTAATATTGTTTGAAAAATGGCCCGAGTGGAAAGTTTATGTTGGAGCAAATCTAAGCCCGGATATGAGAGGTATGATAATTAACTTTTTAAAAGCTAACATGGAGTGTTTTCTTGGTCCCATGGTGATATGACATGTATACCACCGGAGGTAATGACTCACAAGTTAAATGAAGACCCATCATTCATACCAATCAAACAAAAGAAGAGAAAGCAAAGAGCTTTCAAAAATCGGGTGATTCAAGATGAAGATAAGAATTATTAATAATTGGGTCTATCCGTGAGGTAAAATATCATAACTGGTTAGCTAATATTGTTGTGGTTCCTAAAAAGAATAGTAAGTGGCGAGTTTGTGTAGATTATATAGATCTTAAATAAAGCTTGTCCAACATATTCTTTTCCTCTACCGCATATAGATCAACTAATTGATGCTACTACAGGGCATGAGCTATTAAGTTTTTAGATGCATATTCAGGTTATAATCAAATTAAAATGGATCCTGGCAATGAGGAGAAAACTTCTTTCATAACAGACAGAGGGACTTACTGTTATAAAGTAATGCCCTTTGGTCTCAATAATGCTGGAGCAACCTATCAAAGGATTGTCACCAAAATGTTCCAAGAATATTTGGGAAAAACCATGGAGGTGTATATGGAGGTGTAAAAACTCAGCATTCTAAGGATCATATATCTCATTTATTTGATACATTTCAAATTCTTCGGAAATTTAACATGAAGATGAGCCCGAAAAATACGCGTTTGGAGTTGCGTCAGGTAAGTTTTTAGGTTTTCTTATTTCTAACCGAGGAATTGAAGTAAATCCCACGCAGATTAAATCAATAGAGGAAATCCCTGACGTACTGACAAGTAAAAAAGATGTCCAAAGACCAATGGGAAGAATTGCAGCCTTGGGAAGGTTCATTTCCAAATCATCAGAGAAGAGTTTCAAATTTTTCTCAGCTCTTAATAAAGAATATCATTTTGAGTGGAATGAAGAATGTCAACAAGAACTTAGGAATTTAAAAACATATTTATCAAATCCGCCATTGCTTGCAAAACCAAAGGCAGAGGAAATGTTGCTTATTTATCTTGTTATTTCAGAAGTTGCGGTAAGTGCTATTTTAGTCTGGGAAGACCAAGGTAAACAATAATCTATCTATTATATTAGTAAATATTTGTTAGATGTAGAGACATGGTATCCGCAATTAGAAAAACTAGCACTTGCTTTAATCATGGCATCTAGAAAATTGAGACCTTATTTTCAATGTCATCCCATTGCTGTAGTAACTGCTTACCCGTTATGTAACATTTTCCAATAGCACGAATTATTAGGGAGGTTAGCAAAATGGGCTATTGAATTAAGTGAGTACGAAATCACTTATAAACCTAGAACAACTATAAAGTCTCAAGTATTAGCTGATTTCGTAGCTGATTTTAGCAAGGGATGCAATTAGAAGCAGAAAAAGAGTTACAAGTTTTCAATGGTGCAAACTCGGGGATTTGGATTTTATTTACTGACGATTCATTCAATGTAAAAGGTGTAGTTTTAGGAATTATTCTTGTACCACCTACTAGAAAAACCATTAGACAAGCTATAAAATGTCATTCTATAACTGACAATGAAGCAGAGTATGAAGCTGTGATTGCAGGTTTGGAATTGGCGCGAGAACTCGACATAACCCAAATTATAATCAAAAGTGATTTGAAACTCGTGGTTAATCAAATGCTAGGGTTTTACACAGCCACGGAGGCAAGGATGCAGCAGTACTTAGAAAAAGTATGAGAATTGATAAAGCAATTTCAAACTTGGAAGGTTGTGCAAATACCAAGAGATGAGAATGTTGAGGCAGATGCTTTAGCCAATCTCGCGTCTGCAACTGATGTGGAAAATGATGTAAATACTTCAGTAATACATTTATTTCATTCCATTCTCGAACCTGATAAGAATGAGATAAATATTAATAATTTAACCTGGGATTGGAGAAACGAAATTTTTTCTTTTTTGCAGTATGGTATTGTCCCTGAGAATAAAAGAAAAGCACACGCACTTCGGGAAAAGGCTGCTCGGTACTATTTAAAACAAGGGAATCTTTACCGTAAAATGTTCGGTGGGCCCTTAGCAAGATGCCTCGGACTTTCTCAAACAGAGTACGTAATGAGAGAAATACACGAGGGACATTGCGAAAATCACGCAGGAGGAAGGTCCCTGGTAAGAACCTTAATTAGGGCAGGCTAATATTGGCCTAAAATAGAAGAGGAAGCAGAACATTTCGTGACCAAATGTGACAAATGCCATAGGTACAGTAACAACATGCATAGACCAGCAGAGTTGTTATAGCACCATGGCCATTCATGAAATGGGAAATTGACATCGTAGGTCCATTTTTTTTGTTCGAACAGTTATATTTCATTAATATCAAAGAGATGTACAAGGTAAAGTTTTTAGTAGTAGTTTGGACTGACTACTACTCATTTATAGGCAATCATCTATACTAAGAAGACTACCAATATGCACTAATTACAACTCAGTATATGGACATCTAATTAGACTATAGCCATGGAAAACTATTAAGTTGTCGCAAGCCATTTTGCCATCGACTACAGTTCCTGCCTCGAATATGAATAAATAGAACTATTTCTCTGCATATATGATCCTCCACATATACTTTCCTGTCAAACCTGATGCTATTTCTCTCCCTCCAGATAAGTGCAACAGTGTTAACAAATACACAGGCTGTTAAAGCATTAAGTACCATTCTACTATTTTATTTGCTGCAAATCCAATTCAACTCTGTTTCCCAAGCACCAACAGATCTGTGGTGCCCTAGCCAAAGACAGAGTCTGGACCACAGTCATCTAGTAATAGAACACTCAAAGAACAGATGATTAAAAGCTTCTACATTCTGATTACAAAGCACACAAGTTACAGGAACTTGTATGCCAAACTTCTGCAGTCTTTCTACTGTTGGTAGCCTTTGCTGTGCAGCTAACCACACAGTGAATTTATGCCGAGGGTGAACATTTGCAGTCATCATCAGACTCTTCCATTCAACCTTGCTGAAGCTGGGAATCATTGTTAGATATAGTTGCTGAATCTGAAAATGATCCTGTTTACAAACTCCTTTCAATCTGCCAAGAAGATTCCCCTGAAGCACCTGATTCCCCATGATAGCAGTTCTGCTGTCCAGTATTTTCCATACAACCTAAGAGGCTGATTTAGGACTGGTCATTGTTTCAATGTCAACCTGCTTTATATAGTAACAGTGCACCCATTTAATCCAAAGGCAGTCTTTCTTTCTGGCTAAATCCCATAGGTGCTTACTAATAGATGCTTTATTCCATACAGTCATATCTAATATGTTGAGCCCTCCAGCTCTTATTGGTCTGCAAACCCTTTCCCAAGCAACTAGGGCTCTTTTAGAGAGATTAGCAGCACCAGTCCACAAGAAGGTTCTGCAGATTGTATCAATAGCTTTCAACACGTTTTTTGGCCGAATGAAAACTTGAGACCAGTATGATTGGATACTAAAGATGACAGCTTTGATCAGTTGACATCTCCCTACATATGAGAGCAGTTTAGCTGACCAGTATGTAATCTTAGCTGTAATCTTCTCTATCAAAGGTAGTAGAGATGGATGGCAAGGAGAAGAATTCCTTTGTAGCAGCTAGTATATCATTCTTTACTATCTCCCAGTTTCTAGAACTCCACAGGGAATCCATCCACTCCTGGTGCTTTGTCCTTTGGCATCTCTTTTAGTGCTTCTGTAATCTTCCAAAGTAACCTCCTGAATTAGCATTCTTTGCTGTGATAAAGTTAGACACTTTCCTTCTTTAATAACAGCAGTGTTGGCACAAGGTAGCTCACCAGCACAATCTCCCATCAATGATTGGAAAACCTTTATAAACTCCTGCTCCACATATAAGGGGTCTGTGAGTTTCAGACATGTATTAGTGTAAATAGAAGTTATGCTATTCTGGCATGTTCTGATCTTCCACTGGGCATGGAAATATTTTGTATTGGCATCACCACATTCAATCCAGAAAGCCTTGGATTTCTGTCTCATAATTTGTTCCTCCACACAACTCCATTTCTCAAGTTCTTCTAATGCTGCTTTTTCCTCATTAAACAGGGGCTGTGATATTGGACTGTGCTGCAACTGAGTCTGGATAATACCCAGTGTCTCCCTAGCCTATACAAGTTTTTGCTTATAAGAAGCCATGTAAACATTTGTCTCCTTTAATTGTTGTTTCATGGTCTTCATTTTATTCCATATCTGCTGCATAGGTGCTCCTTCACATTCCTGTCTCCAGACCTGTTGAAGTATGGTTTGGAACTGAGGACTCTCCATAATATTAAGATAAAGTCTGAAAGGATTAGGATGTAACAGTTTTTGATCTCCACATTTGATAAGAACTGGGGAGTGGTCAGAAACTGATGGATTCATGAAGTCAGCTTCTAGGTGCCCATATTGTGATTTTACTTGTGATTTTATGGGATTATCGTACAACTACAAAAATGAGCACTGGAGAAACACCATTTTCATTGGTTTATGGTGTTGAGGCTTTGATTCCAATCGAGATAAGGGAACTGAGCACGTAGTTTGTACAAGCAACGAAAGAATCCAATAATGAAGAGATGCGGGTCAATATTCATTTACTCGAGGGAAGACGAGAAGCTGCACTAATACGAATGGCAGCACAAAAATAAGTTATAGAACGATATTACAACCGAAGAGCAGGCCTAAGATTTTTCAAAGTTGGGCCTTCGTGCTTGAAAAGGTTTTTCAATCTACAAAGGCTGCCAATTCGAGAAAACTAAATCCAACATGGGATGGACCATACAAGGTTCGAGATATTACAGGAAAAGGAGCATATAAATTGAAGACAATGAATGGAAAAATTCTACCTTCACACTAGAATGTTGTTCATTTGAAGAGATATTACTTCTAAGAAAATACAGACGGCCAGGTATCGCCCTGTTAAATTTTATTTTTGAATTATTAAGGTTTTACTAATGATTTAGATGCTAGGCAAAACGCTAACCCGTACTAAATGATGAGTCATGACTTGCAAAATGGAATACACTAAATTTCCTGGCCCAGGGTTACAATTATTGTCATAGAAATACAAACAGGTTAAGTAGTCTTCATCTACAATCTTACCCCCGAGTTCTGTATGTTTTTCCTTTTCAGGAAAAGGTCCATTTGATATAAACTAATAAGTGCTCAAAGTTTCATACTAAACACTCAAACACATGGGGGACTACATAATATACACAGGCACGTGTACGAAGAAGGCAAAAGGAATTGATGAAATCTAAGTCTAGAAGAAGCAATAAAAGCTGTAAAGACGTGACACTCATCATAGTGCTCTTTTCCATCAAACACTCATCATAGTGTTTTTTCCCATGAGAACAATGGAGTCACTTTTCAAACCCTTCCTAATGTTTCAAAGCTAAAGGGATCTAATGTACCCTCAAAACAGTTAGGGTAAATACTATGTATTAAAAAAGGTTATAAGGAAAAACCCAATTTCTATTGTTCTTCTTTTGTAAAAATCTGTTACAAGAAAAACAGTTACGAGAAAGCTATAGATGTAATTCAAATACATGTAAAGTGTTATTCAAAACTTGTCAAAGTTATTTCAAATAAACATGTGTGTTCCTATTTCTTTCATCGTATAATAACACTATTATGAAGTTGAAACGTCTTACGTGTCAAAATAATAAAAGGGCCCTCTTTTATAAAACTCACGGTTAAATTATCTAGTCATGAGATTAACTAAATCATCTTTAAAGAACAAAGATGCAAACTATTCTATAAGTCCTTGAAAATAAAAAGGCAAGAATAGAACTAACGGAAGTTTAACAAAAACTTCTTAAACATTTAAAGCTATGACTAAGTATAAAACTTAGTCATTCCATTGTTTATGCATGAAAATTTCCCATCACAAGAATTGGGAACTTAAAATCAGGCCTTAATGAAACTAAGGTCAGGTTACCACAATTTTCCAAAAGTAAAAAAAAAAACCAACACAAGAAAATGAATTCATTTCAAATGAACTTTCACTGAGAGGTTTGAGTAAGAGAGACAACCATATCAGAAGCATCGATTTCAACTTGAGTAGAAGCAACTACAAGCACCACTTTAGCTTAGCTGGCAACAATAGGCTCGTTGGAGATAGGTTGAGTCGTGACACCCGCACTTGTTTCAAGATCGATAAAAATTTTAGTTGCGAGAGCCTCATATACAGCAACTTCAGCCTCGGGAGCTTGAACCATGAGTTCTTCAGCCTCAGGAGCTTGAGCCTCGAGATTTTCAGCCTCAGGAGCTTCGGCCACGGGAACTTCAATTGCAGGAGAAGGGAAGTCCAGCGGTTGTTGGGCCTTTTCAATTGTCTCCATAACCTTCGCTAATTCTGACTCTAAATTGAAGTTCTTCTGACTAACTTCAGTCAAGGCATCACGACGAGAGTTCAGAAAAGCCTAGCTTACTTCAACAGCTAGTTTTTCTTCGAGAAGCTCATAATCTTTTTCCCAAACAAAAAGTTTGGCCTTGAGCTCTTCATTTTCATCCAAGGTTGAATCAAGAGAAGCTTGAAGGAAGGCATGAGAATTCTCTAGAGCACGAACCTTATCAGTAGAAGCTCTCAAATTCATTTGTGTCTAAGTCAGGTTCTGCACTAATTCTCCCGCATAAACTTCTTTTTGGTTCAGAATTGCTCTTAACTCTCTAATTTCTTCATTGGATTTGGACAACTGCTCCGAAAAAGAACATTCAAGGCATTCTTTGTCCTTCTCAACTTGGCTAAAGAAGTTTTGGCTATTGCCAACTCAAACGTCAATGCTCGTACCTGTTGCTCTCGATTGTTCCTATTTTCTTGCAAATCTTCAATAACAATTTGTGCACTCTCGAACTGTCCTTTCCAATAAGCCGCCTCTAATTGAGATTCACGAGGCACTCTCTCAAACTCAAGAATAGTCTTTTCATAGTCACGGGCCACTTTCTCTAATAGAGAAACTCTGTCCATTAACTCCGTACCAATAAGATTGGCCTGTTAACAAAAAGGAGGAATATAAGAATCCTAGAAAGGAAAATTTTTGCAAAAAAATAAATAAAAAACAAGTAAAGAAGGAAAATTTTACATACCTTCAAAGTGGAGTGCACTATATCATCAATCAAGGTCAAGCAACTGTGGGTATTCATTTTTTCTTTCTCAATCGGGCCAATCAAAGGCTCGAGCCAAACATCCGCCTCCCAGACTTCCTCAAAATGTTGCTGTTGGCAGGGACTTCGATAGTCACGCTCCTCATAGCAATATTTCTACTCGTAGAACCCACCTCTGTGTGAGGAACAATAGGAGGGGGAACTACCGAGGGAAGAGCAGTAGAAGAAGTGAAAATGGCAGATATTGCAGGCAAAGTAATAGAAAAAGAAGGAGTTGGTAAGGGAGAAACTTCAGGCAAAGAAAGAGGAGGAATTTATGTAATAAGAGTTGAAAAAAAGAAGAAAGGGGAGGCTCAAATAACACAAGACCTAACTCACCACTCTCAAAACGACTAACAATAAGTCGGTTGATAGACTCACGAGAATCATGAGGGGTAACATCATCATTAGAGATGAGATAAACAGGCTCAGTAGGAGAGGCATGGGGAGAACCTTCAGTTTCTTCATCAGAAATAATACGTCTCCTGGCTCGTGGCCTCGTTACTAAAGATCCTTCTTCATTTTCTTCTTCCTCCTCGGATTCGTTTCCCGTGATTTTTCTCTTCACTGGTATGTACTGAGCTCTTCCTAATGAAAGTTGAGCTCCTAAAGAGGTTCGAGAGGCCGCTACTGCTTCAGCAGAAATGCCTCGAATGTAAATCCTGATAAAAAGAAGGGTGAAAAATTAAGGCAGTAAAAAGAAGATTTTACATACAGAAAGATAAAAAAAACTCTTACCATGAGTTTTCACTTTCCAACCGTACCGATTGAAAATAGATTTCCAGGACCTAGCCTCTATAGGCGCGGTCTTCAACAACTTATCTACCCAACCACGGAATTGGGAATGGTATCCACAACTCCCATGGTTGCTACAAAAGAGAAGGAAGAAACATTAGAAAAGGCGTTAAAATTTAAAGAAAAGAGGTATGAGAAAATAGAAGACTTACGTGCAAAGTTCCACTTCTTAGGGAAGGGAATGTTTTCTTCACCCACCAAACCAACTATGCGGACAACAACAAATTGGGTATACCAGCTATGATCCTTATCATCTTCAGGGTGTACCAAAGCCCTTTTGCTTCTTGCTACTAAGGTAAAAACACCATTTCGAAAAAGCCTCGGGGAGAAAAGATGAGTAAGGTGGGGGAAAGAAAAATCAACACCATCCTTGTTAAAAAAATGTCTTAAACAAGATACTGCTCTCCAGAGGTCCAATCTGTACTAAACAAACTTTGAAGAAACGGTAAAAATCTAAAATAACTGGGTCAATGGCTGGTTTAAATCCAAGAGTAAAGGGGTCAGTATAAACGAAAGAAAGTCCAGTTTTGTAAGAGGAAATCCTTTGATTAGGATTGGGAATTGTGATGGAAAAATCATTGCTCCATGGCAATCTTTACGAACCATGGAAGATAAAACCTTTGTAATCATGATGGGATAGACATCAGAATGATCTAAGACAGAAATTTGAAGTTGAAGAGATTTCCTGTCTTGATAGAAAGATAAATAATTGGGCATTATCACTTCAACTAAGGGTTCTTGTAGAGGTTCAGAGGGTTTCTTGCCCTTAGAAGATGATCTTTGAGTGAAAGAACCTCTAGTTTTGGAAACAAGATCAGAACTAGAGAAAGACACAGAAGAACCAGAAGTACCACGAGTGGACCCTAAATTGCGAAGTCTACCACCTCTACCCCTTCTATGTCTAACTGGGGCATTAGGGAAGCTATCTAAAATTGGAGATTTCCTAGGGTTAGGGTTTGAAGAAGAAGACATGATGATGAAGAGAGATACAAAGAAGAAGTAAAAAATATAAGGAAAAATAAAGCGTTCAATAAAGTTTTATGTGAAAGAAGACAAGAAAGGAAGTTATATTTGTTAGAAACTACGCTTTACGCTAGAGGGGGGGTGAATAGCGTATTAATAAAATTTAGCGTTTTCTTGCGGAATTTAAACTTTGCAGGAAGTAAAATAAATGCAGAAAAATAAACTTACACAAAGATGTATACTGGTTGGCCACCAACGTGGTTAGTCCAGTCCCCGAGAGACTCTCTCGAGATTTTTCACTATTTTGTTAAGCTTACGGGTGCTCAACAAACCGTTATACACTTGAGGACACAAGCCTCAAACAGTTGCTCGGAGATCGCAATCTCAAAGACTTCACCCAAGGAAACGCAAGTTCCTTGAAACAAGAGAATCGCAACTCTCTTACAAGTATATCAAATACTTGGACACTCACTTAACTAAAGTACTCCTTATTGAGTAGATATGAGTAAAAGAATATGTTCAAGATCACAACAACTTTAAGCAATAATATGGCTCTCAAAAGCTTTATGAAATGAGTAGAAAATGAAGAACAATTGAATGAAAGCTTATAGCAATGTAATGATCAGTTTGTGTATGTTGTTGTTGTTAAAACACTGAAGTGAAGCTGTATTTATAGTTGAAAAACTTGGCATTACCGTTGCCTAATTGCCAATTAAGAGTTGCTGAAATTACTCAGTGATAATCGATTATTAAGACCACATAATCGATTATCTGCCAGTCAGTTTAAAAATCAATCCCAGATTTAACGCTTCACAATCGATTATATACAATCTATAATCGATTACTGGCAACATTCAAAATCAGATAATCGACTACACCAAATCCATAATCGATTACTTTAGCAACGTTCTAAAAATCATTTCCAGATTTTAAGCAAAACATCGATTATATAAAATCTATAATCGATTACTTCAGCAACGTTCTAAAAATCATTTCCGGATTTTAAGCAAAACATCGATTATATAAAATCTATAATCGATTATCTTATGGAGTTTGAAAATCATTTGACAACGGTCAGCTTCAACAATCGATTGTCCTTTGCAACAATCGATTACTTGTTATTTTCTGAAAATCATGAAACTTACTGTCTCAGTGATAATCGATTATCTAAAGACATAATCGATTACTTAATTAAATTTAAAATCACTGGAAGACACTGTCTCAACATAATCGATCACCATTAGTTCATAATCGATTATTTTGAGTATTGAAAAACTTTACCTCAACAACAATCGATTGTCATTTGTTCACAATCGATTATCATGCAGATTTGGAAAAACCTGATGTTCACTGTCTTACTCACAATCGATTACCATTAATTCATAATCGATTGTCATGCAGTCTTGGCTCAGAAACAATCGATTATCATAAATACATAATCGATTATTTTAGCCCAGATTTTTGAGGCATGTTTAGAAAACATTTTGTCTAATGTAAATATGCATGATTTAAAATCTTTTTGACACAGAATTAAATATGCATGATTTTGGAAAATAATTTTATGAGAGAGGCCATACTATGAGTCAAGTTATAGGATCGAGATTACAGTTTAGAACAACTCAATAACAATTAAGAACTATATCTTGAACTTCAATCATATTCGCAACCATTGTGCGCTTGTACTTGAATTCCGTCATATATCAATTTTTTCTTCGTTTGTCATTCATCAAAACCTACAAAAGAGTACACGTTTAGTATATTGCATTGAGAACGTGTTTCTAACAATTTCCCCCTTTTTGATAATGGCAAACATTAAGCGGGATATGCAATTTAGGCAAAAGATATTGACAATTCAAGACAAGTAACAATTATGCAATTCCCCCTCAATTTAAGAGTTCCCCCTCAATTTTAGCTTATAAGCAATCAATGAATTAAGAGGAGGTGCATACCCGATATCCCGTTTTTCTTCCCCCTTTTGCCATTAGCAAAAAGATAGAAAGGAAATATGCAAAAAGATGAAATAAACAAGGTTTATTTATTGAAAAAAAAGGTACATCAATGGGAACAACAAAAAAAAAACACACAAAACACAGAAAAATTTATTCATTTCCGTCGTTGTCCGCCTCGTTATCCGGCGCTGCTTCAAAAGGAACGAGAGCTGCATATGGATAATTGACATGATCAAAGTATCCATGGATCTCATGAGTGAGTTGAGCAAGCTGGTCGGATATGGTTTGGAGAGTAGGCTCTTGGGACGAACGAGCACGACGGGGTGGACGACTTGAAGAAGAAGCTGGAGCATGATCACCATCATGATGGAAAGAAGACTCCGAGATTTCCCAAATTTTGGTACTCCTTTTGAGAGGACCATTTTCCGTGACAAATCCGGATGCTTCAAGGAAGTTCATAATGAGGAGGGCATAAGGAAGAGGCATGTCATCACCGATGGCATCGAGCATATGAATTTTGATGAGTCGACACCAATTTATTTTGGCTCCGGTGACAATGGCATGCAGAAGTTTGGTATCCTCCTGAGAGATGGTGGTGTGATTGTGCCGTCTAGGCTTGAGGACTCGGGTGATGAAGTAAAGAATCAACCGGTAGTTTCGATCCATTCCCGTTATGGTGGGACGACGGGTAGAGATAGATGGATCATAGGAGGTGATGCCGGCTTGGTGGAGAAGGGTGGTTTCATCAAAGAGAGCCCCGGCCTTATCAATATACCGGTAAAGGTCTTCACCTTCATTTGGAAGGCGGGCAATGGTGTGGAGATTCTCTTCAGAGAGAAGAATTTGAACCCCATTAATGGCGGTGACAAGTTCGCCATCTTTATCTTTACGAAGGTTTGAGTAAAAAGCTTGAACGAGAGTTGTGTTTATGTGAGGATGAGTGAGAAGCAAGAAGTCATATAGTTGACACTCCTTTAACATATTTGCGGCAGGGGTGAAAGGCTCAAGGAGTTTACTATTTGAGAACCGAGGAGGAAGAATGGTGCGTTTCTCAAATTTTGATAGGAACTTTGTGAGTTCATTTTCAGATTCAAAGAACAAGACGGAACCGTCTTGGTATGGAAAATTTAAAGGAGGAGGGGCGGTTGAGGCTGATGCGCCATTTTTGGATCGGGAACGTTTTGAAGATCGTCCAGACATGTTAAGAGAAATCTGCTGGAATTTGGCAAAGAAAATAGAAGAGATTTAGTTTTTGAATACTAGAGATAGTGCTTGAGTGGGTGAATGTGAGCTCTTATGATGCCTATTTATAGAGGAAAGGATTATCAAGCATTGAATGGAGACATTTGCTGAGATTTTGGTTTAGGAGCAGTCAGAAAACGGTAAGAATTAACATTACTGACCGTTAGATAATCGATTATTGAACTGAAATAATCGATTGTATTTGAGATTTTGAATCTGACAAATCGATTCTTGAGTCAAACGGTAAAAAATTTGAATGAAATAATCGATTATTAAGTTTTGGTAATCGATAATGGAGCATTAAAGACCTGACAGGAATCGATTGAGGAGCCAAACGATAACAAAAATTAATATGAAGTAATCGATTGTCAATTCTTGGTAATCGATTATGTAGGGAACTAACTTGATACAGTGAACTTGGAGAATATAGCATTGCTGAATGACTGAGGCGGAAATCGATTATGCAATTTAAGAAGTGAAAAAAAATTAAACACAGATGCATAATGTTAATAATCAGTCATAAACAATCGATTATTGATACTGATAATCGATGTACTGCACAGAAAATAATCGATTAGTGACTTGAAATAGTCGATTATTTAACACTTCATAATTCCCCCTACCTTTGGGGTGGTACCTGCAAAATAGATTTAAACGTCTCCGACGCTCAAGTTAGTAATTTATAGCGAAATTAATAAATTACACTAGTGTTAACAAGTAATGCCGTGAACTCTTAAGAATTGTGTCCTAGAGTGTTCTTAAGAGAGTTTCGGGTACTTACCTTTTCTCCAACATCGCCAATTACCTGTTCGAGAGGATGATCCTTGATCGTTCTCCACTCGTTAGGCGTATTTATTTCTTTTTCTAATTGTGGCGCTTCTTCCGTTGGTTGTTCCCCAATTTCATTTTTGTTTTCCTTTGAAGGTTCTTCTTGGATTTTATCTTTCAAGCTATCCAAGATACCTGCAAGATCAAAACCAGATTCCTTTCTCGCCAAGCGAGTATTATCTTCGGAAAACACAACATGAGGTGATTCCTCCACAATTTGGGTTCTTTTGTTAAAGATCCTATATGCTTTGCTACGTGAGGAATAACCAATGAAAATACCTTCATCCGATTTAGCATCAAACTTACCCAATTGGTCCTTGCCATTATTATGAATAAAACATTTACAACCAAAAACACGTAAATGAGAAATGTTGGGTTTTCTACCCTTATAAAGTTCATATGGGGTTTTCATGAGTATCGGCCGAATTGCTACTCTATTTAAAACATAGCAAGCGGTACTCATGGCGTCCGCCCAAAAGTATTTGGGAATCTTAGCTTCGTCGAGCATGGTTCTTGCCATCTCTTCGAGACACCTATTTTTCCTTTCCACCACCCCATTTTGTTGTGGTGTCCGTGGAGCGGAAAAGGTGTGTTCGATTCCGAGTTCGTCACAAAAATCCGCAAAGAGATTGTGATCAAACTCTCCCCCATGATCACTTCTAATCGAAGTGACGGTCGATTCCTTTTCGTTTTGAACACGCTTAAGGAAATACTTGAAATTTTGAAAAGCATCACTTTTATTTGCAAGAAATAGAGTCCAAGTAAATCTAGAAAAGTCATCAACAATTACAAAAACATATTTATTTTTACCAAGACTTTCAATACGAGAGGGACCAAATAAATCCATGTGAAGTAATTGCAAAGGTCTAGACGTTGAAACAATATTCTTGGACTTAAAAGAAACTTTGGTTTGCTTCCCTTTTTGACAAGAATCGCAAATAGAATCATTTTCAAACTTTAAACTGGGAAGTCCAACTACTAAGTTTTGAGAAAGAAGCTTGTTCAAGATATGCATGTTCATGTGTGCTACTCTACGATGCCATAGCCAAGAGTTATCCTCTTTGCTTAATAAACAATCAACATATTCGGGTGAGGAGTTTGCAAGATCAACCATATAGATATTATCAATTCTAAAACCACGAAGTATGATCTTGAAATCACTACGTCTAAATACAAGACATTCATCCGAATCAAATAGAGCAAGATTTCCCTTGTCACATAATTGGCTTATGCTCAAGAGATTATGCTTCAAACCTTTCACGAGTAGTATATGTTTAATAGAGGAGTTTTCGTCCTTACCGACCGAACCAATGCCGATGATTTTTCCTTTATTGTTATCACCAAATATGACACTTCCTCCTTCTTTGTGCTCTAGTTGAAGGAATTTGGATTCATCTCCCGTCATGTGTTTGGAGCATCCACTATCAAGGTACCATAGTACACTTGATCCCTTCAAGCACACCTACAAAACAAATTAATGTTCTTTAGGTACCCATGCCATCTTGGGTCCTTGAGGGTTAGGCATGTTATAATGATGCAATTGATTTATATGTCTATGACGAGTAAAGCAAGCGGGAGCAATATGACCAATACGTCTACAATAGTGACAAGTCACATTGGGATTATGCATTTTTCTAGGTACATAGTAACTAGATGAATGAAGGTTGCTTACTCTACTTTGAGCACCATTGTTCCTCCTATTATGAGCTCTAGGAGGTTCACAAGTTTGTCTAAAATATGCATCATTTCTAGAATATCTATTTCTAGGTGGAGGGTCATTTCTTGGTCTTCTAAATTGTTCAAGGTTTGGCCTAAAATATGCATCATTTCTAGGTCTTCTAGCATTTTCACTATTTGGTCTACCATGCAAGTTATTTCTAGGATTTCTACTTCTAGGATAAGCATTTTGGTTATTAGTCCTAGGTTGAGCTCTAGGTTGTTGTGGTTTAGCACCAACCTTTTCTTCATTCTTGAATCCTATTCCATGTTTAGTTGATTTTAGATTAACAAGCACATCATTCAAGTTTTTATGCGAAGAATTAAACTTATCTAATGTGCCTTTAAGTCTAGCTACTTCATTCTTAAGAAGCACACAAGAAGAACAGTTTCCAGTAGAACCTTCAGGTTTATCAGCACTTCTTTTTCCATAAAACTTGTTTTCCTCTTTTAGCTTCTCATTTTCGAAAACCAGTTTTTCTAATTCTTTTTCTTTTAATGAAAGCTGTGTTTGAAAATCTTTTTCTTTTAGAGAAGCGCTTTCTTTAACACTTTTGACAGTTTTTGAAGCTTTGATAAATTCAGCATATAGTTCATCAAAAGCATTTCTCATTTCATCAAGAGTAAAGAAATTTTGAGAGGAGATTTGACTTACCTCGTCTTTGCCATCTTCTTGAGCCATGAGACATAAATTTGCTGCTTCATCGTCTTCTTCTTCGCTTGCTTCATCTCCGGAATCTCCTCCCCAAGAGATGTATGCACGTTGCTTTTTGAAGGGTTTCTTCTCCTTTTTGATGTTAGGGCAATTTGATTTTATGTGCCCGGTTTCTCCGCATTCATAGCATTTTAGTTGATCGCCTTGCTTTTTGTTCTTGCGTTCATACTCCTTGCGCATGAATTTTTGAAACCTTTTGATAACGAGTCCAAACTCGTTGACACCTTCCTCATCAATTTGTGGTTTGCTAGCCTTTAGAGCAATCCTTTGCCTTCTTTGATCATCAACAACCGGGTTAAGTATAGTTGATTCATAGGTTTTGAGATTACCTCTTAATGCGTCAATTGTGACATTTGTGATGCCAATGGATTCTTGGATTGCATCGGCCTTTGATCGCCATGCCGGAGTGAGACTTCTGAGGATCTTCCGGACAAGTTCTCTATCCGTAAACGTCTTTTTGAGGGCGTGTAGATCATTCACGATCATTGAGAATCGCTCAAACATTTCGTCTACTTTTTCTCCTTCCTTCATGTGGAATAGTTCATAAGAGTGAGTTAAGAAATCAATTTTAGCTTCTCGTACCTGGTCGGTTCCTTCGTATGTCACTTCAAGCTTATCCCACATTTCTTTTGCTGTTTTGCAACATGATATCTTCCTGTAGTCGTTAGCATTAACAGCACAATATAATAAATTTATAGCTTTGGCATTATTTTGAACCTTACGAATATCCTCCGCGGATTATTCCTCTTCGGTCTTTGGAACCCATTCGTCTTCCACCTTCTTGGTTGGAATTTGGTTTCCATTGGTGAATACGTTCCAGAAATGAAAGCTATTTGATTGCACAAAGATTTGCATCCTCTCCTTCCAGTATGAGTAGTTTGTGCCGTTGAATAGAGGAGGTCGTGTAGAGCATTGTCCTTCTTCAATTCCTGCAAAAGAGTCAAGAGTAGAAGCCATGGATGGTTCTCTCAAACGGTTAAGTTTTCAGAGAGTTGGGCTCTGATACCAATTGTTAGAAACTACGCTTTACGCTAGAGGGGGGGTGAATAGCGTATTAATAAAATTTAGCGTTTTCTTGCGGAATTTAAACTTTGCAGGAAGTAAAATAAATGCAGAAAAATAAACTTACACAAAGATGTATACTGGTTGGCCACCAACGTGGTTAGTCCAGTCCCCGAGAGACTCTCTCGAGATTTTTCACTATTTTGTTAAGCTTACGGGTGCTCAACAAACCGTTATACACTTGAGGACACAAGCCTCAAACAGTTGCTCGGAGATCGCAATCTCAAAGACTTCACCCAAGGAAACGCAAGTTCCTTGAAACAAGAGAATCGCAACTCTCTTACAAGTATATCAAATACTTGGACACTCACTTAACTAAAGTACTCCTTATTGAGTAGATATGAGTAAAAGAATATGTTCAAGATCACAACAACTTTAAGCAATAATATGGCTCTCAAAAGCTTTATGAAATGAGTAGAAAATGAAGAACAATTGAATGAAAGCTTATAGCAATGTAATGATCAGTTTGTGTATGTTGTTGTTGTTAAAACACTGAAGTGAAGCTGTATTTATAGTTGAAAAACTTGGCATTACCGTTGCCTAATTGCCAATTAAGAGTTGCTGAAATTACTCAGTGATAATCGATTATTAAGACCACATAATCGATTATCTGCCAGTCAGTTTAAAAATCAATCCCAGATTTAACGCTTCACAATCGATTATATACAATCTATAATCGATTACTGGCAACATTCAAAATCAGATAATCGACTACACCAAATCCATAATCGATTACTTTAGCAACGTTCTAAAAATCATTTCCAGATTTTAAGCAAAACATCGATTATATAAAATCTATAATCGATTACTTCAGCAACGTTCTAAAAATCATTTCCGGATTTTAAGCAAAACATCGATTATATAAAATCTATAATCGATTATCTTATGGAGTTTGAAAATCATTTGACAACGGTCAGCTTCAACAATCGATTGTCCTTTGCAACAATCGATTACTTGTTATTTTCTGAAAATCATGAAACTTACTGTCTCAGTGATAATCGATTATCTAAAGACATAATCGATTACTTAATTAAATTTAAAATCACTGGAAGACACTGTCTCAACATAATCGATCACCATTAGTTCATAATCGATTATTTTGAGTATTGAAAAACTTTACCTCAACAACAATCGATTGTCATTTGTTCACAATCGATTATCATGCAGATTTGGAAAAACCTGATGTTCACTGTCTTACTCACAATCGATTACCATTAATTCATAATCGATTGTCATGCAGTCTTGGCTCAGAAACAATCGATTATCATAAATACATAATCGATTATTTTAGCCCAGATTTTTGAGGCATGTTTAGAAAACATTTTGTCTAATGTAAATATGCATGATTTAAAATCTTTTTGACACAGAATTAAATATGCATGATTTTGGAAAATAATTTTATGAGAGAGGCCATACTATGAGTCAAGTTATAGGATCGAGATTACAGTTTAGAACAACTCAATAACAATTAAGAACTATATCTTGAACTTCAATCATATTCGCAACCATTGTGCGCTTGTACTTGAATTCCGTCATATATCAATTTTTGCTTCGTTTGTCATTCATCAAAACCTACAAAAGAGTACACGTTTAGTATATTGCATTGAGAACGTGTTTCTAACAATATTTATATTAGAAAACAACCGTCAAAAGAAAAAAGCGTAATGATGGCAAGCCTATAATAAAGTTAACTGGCACCTCGTGAACAATGAAGCCGTAAAAAAGCCTTGAAAAGAGCTGTAAAATTGTAGAGTTGATAAGGGAATGACACGTGCGCAGAGCATTAAATGGAAAAGACAATTGAAGCGGCAATCTTGTCATCGCATTAATAATGATAGAAATTCCATTAATGAGAATCCACTTCCCAAATATTCAAATGATGAATAAATGGAAAGTGGGGGGGACTATCTGTATTGGGAAAAATCAGAGTTTACATATTGGAGATGACGTGTCATGACATGTAGATCAGTCAAATAGTCAAAAAATTAAAGTAAGCTAATAGACACGAGCAATAACAGATGCGGGCAAAGGTAGTGGAAGAGGCACGGACAATTACCTAGGAGATGCAAAGCCGTACCTATTCAACACATTCAAAGCACAAAAATCGAAGGAATGATCCTGGTAGACTATGAGAGATCAGATACAATATTTAATGGGTATTAAATACTAAAAACGTTAGAGAATATTCGTTTAATGTAATGATTGTATAACGTTTCAATTAATGTCATTAATTGCTCATAATAGCTTTATTATGACAAGGATAAGGCACATGCCTCCAAAATAACTATAAAAATGAGGATGTTAAACAATTGTAGGACACGAAATATCACTGGAATACATTTTGATTTATTTGCTTTCTGATCATCTTGTTCTTACAAGTCTTTTTTACATATTCTTTTGATTATCAATAACTCGCGTTCTTCTAAAATTCTAGCTTAGACTAAAAATTTATTTTTTGTTAAACATAAGTGGCTTACAATCCTCCATTCATTATCCCACTAGTAGTTTTTTATAAAATTTGGAACATCAACTGCAACTGGAGTATAATCACATTCTTAGACTAGAGGAGGATTTCTTGAGGTTTAAGTCCCGTATAAATTGGCTTAATAATCGGGACACAAATACAAAGTTTTTTCATCTATATACAATAAATCTTAGAAGACATAATCGAATTACAACTATTCAGGACCAAGGAGGAAATTGGATTGAAAACCCTCATAAAATAAAAAATCACATTACTCTTTTTCCCCCCAAAGATTATTTACAACTACTAATTCCATCTCTTATCCTACTAATAAAGTTTTCCCTCATAATGTGTTAAGTAGTAAGGATCAACAAACACTAACTCATCCTTTACAGGATGCGAAAATTCAAAATGCTATTAATTCATTTCAACCTTTTAAAGCTCTTGGTATGGATGGTCAACATCCTTTATTTTACCAAAAATATTGGAATATTATAAGAGACTCTGTCAAATATTTTTGCCACAAAGCTTTTAATGAATCCTATATTGACCCCTCTATTAACATCACTTTTATTTATCTCATTCCAAAAAATGATAATGCTTCCATGATATCTCAGTACAGACCTACCAGTCTTTGTAATACAATTTACAAGATCATCACAAAAATTATTGTGAATCGACTAAAACTATTTTGGAGCATATTATTCATCCTAGTCAGTCTAGCTTTCCAAAAATATAAGAGCAGCTGATAATGCTATTATTGTACAAGAGATCATTCGTAATTTTTTTTAAAAAGGACAAACAATTAAATATGCTTATCAAGCTGGACCTTGAAAATGCCTTTGATAAACTAGAATGACCTTTTATTTACCACACCTTAGTTTCTTTAAATTTTTCTACGAATATCATTAAGCTTATTATGCCTTTCATTACAACCACTTCTACATCTATTTTAATCAATGCTAGTCCTATTAATTATTTCACTTTGACAAAGGGCATTAAGCAAGGAGATCCTCTATCACCTTATTTGTTTAGACTATGTCTAGAACTGCTATCAAGGCAAATCAATACAACTGTTGATTATAGGAAATGGATTCCCTTACCCTATCAAAAAGGGGACCCTAATTATCTCACTTGCTATTTGCTGATGATATTATCCTCACTTCCCAAGTTACTGCTCAGACATGTCATACCATTTTTAGTACTCTCAACCAGTTTACACACTAATCAGGACAAATTATCAATTTTGAGAAATCAAAATTTTACTTTTCAAACAATTGTCAATCTTCTGTCAGACAAACCATTGTCTAGCTCTTTCAGATGGATGAAGGAAAATTTTTTGGAAAATATCTAGGGTTTTCCATTTTTACCAAGAAACTTTCCAAAAGGGATTATCAATTTCTTCTAGATAATTTCAAAAACAAACTTTAATGGTGGAAAACATCTTTCTTATCAAGGGCAGGTAGAATTACCCTAATTAAGTCTACTCTCAATCATCTTCCAAATCATATTATGTAATACATAAAAATTCCTGATTATATCATAACTTACCTTGATTGGTATCAACGCAATTTTCTTTGGGGTACAACACCACAAAAGAAAAAAATCCACTTAGTAAACTGGTCAAAAGTTACACAACCTATCCATCAAGGAGGCTTAGGCATTCAAAACTTGCACATTAAGAATAAAACATTACATGCATACCTGGCATAAAGATTATTTAAACATCCAAACCAACTGTGGGCTCAAGTAATTCTTCATGCCAATATCAGACCTAAATATTCAATAAGATTTAACGGCTCCAATACTTGGCGTAATATAACAAAGAGATGGTCCTACTGCCAGTTAGGGCTTAAGTGAAATCTTTCCAAGAAAAATCATGTCAGATTTTGGACTGATCCTTGGCTCATTCAAAATAATACTCTTCGTAACTACATAAATGGTCCCTTACCACAGCAAGAAGAGAAAATTAGTCTCCAATTATTATTATAACAACACTTGGCACTTAAATACTTTACCATTCCAACTGTCCGCAAAAGCTGCATTCTTTAATCACCAATCTCTACATGCCCATAACACCTACTATGTATCATCAACATTATTGGGCCCTGACTGAAAATGGTATCTTTACAACCAAATCTGCCTATAAAGCCTTACTTTCACCCACATCTTCTACTAATATACCTCCTTCGCAAAACTATAGGTAGATTAGGAAACTGCACATCCCTCCAAAAATTGCTTTCTTCTTATGGATGCTTTGCCATGAAAAGCTGCCAACAACTTCATGTCTTGCACGGCTAGGTATCATCCTCTCAGCCATATGCTAGCAATGTCATATGGGCCCTAAAACAATACATCATTTATTTTCTGAATGCCCTAATGCAAACCACCTTTGGACTACCCCTAAGCCTCGCTATTACTACCATTAATTTTTCTGTAACACATCATAATACTCTCAGTTGGTTACACCAATTAATACACACTCCCCCATCTTCCACCCTCATAATATACCCTACACAACACTAATCCTTTTTGCTTTATGGCACATTTGGCAAGTTAGGAATAAACATATTTTTGAAAGCTCAAATGTCACTTTGAATATACACTTTATTATAAAAATACCTGCAGGGCTTTATTTCTTAACACATCCTTCAATAAAAAAATCTTCTTCTTTATCATCCCTTTACATAAAGTGGCACCCACTGAGCCACACTGCCTATAAACTTAACGTTGATGGCTCCTGTTGCCCGGATAAGGAAAAATATAGCATTGGGGGTGTTTTAGAAACATCCAAGGAAACTGGATTCTAGGCTTTGCAGGGACAGTCCAGGAAGGCACAAGTATTCAAACTGAACTTCTTGCACTCCTCAGGAGACTTAAAATTATTGTACAAACATAACTCACACCACTCGTCGTTGAGACGGATACACATGCAATCATAGGTACGTTTAGTTTAAAAATTATTACATATACTAATATCATAAATGATTGCAGGTTCTTGCTTCTACAGCTGGATAATCCATCTGTACAACACATCTTCTGAGACCAGAATGAAGTTGCTGATAGTTTAGCCAAATATGGAGCCACGTAGTTAAAGGAGCAATGCATGATTTTTGAGAAACCACCACTTTTTGCTATGCCTTCTTACTAACAGGATCAACAAGCATCTTACAATAAAGACTTATTAGGGATAATTCTAGGGGTTCACACCATTTGCTCTCTGCTTCAACTAGTGTGTATAATAACAGTATGTTGTCTAATAGTAATACGTTCTAGTTTTGCTACTTACTAGAAATATCTCCCATATGGGAGACTTGAAAATTTTTATTTTGTGTCTCATAAAACTTACATTAGTTGTATGAGGTAATTTTTTATCTCACACTTTTGTGGACCCACAATTTTGTGGACTCAAAAGTATAAGATTGGGGTCTACAATTTTATGAGATTAAAAAGAGCCTCATACAATTAGTGTCAGTTCTATGAGACACAAAATAAAACATCTAGGGGGACTTGGGACAAATGATACCTCTTATGCATCTTTTTAATATGTATAATGTACTAATTTAAGTTATCTAATATAAGTTATCTTTCCAACCAAAAAAAATAAAATAATAAATATAGAAAAGACTTTATTTCACCATCCATCTAAGGACAAATTGATATCCAAATAGAACATAAAGAAAAAAGATGCTCAACAATATATTAATGATCATTCCTTTGTTGGTTAAACTGAAAGAATCTATTTAACCGAGTATAATGATATGTACAATTTGACTCTTTTGGACTCAAACATCTCGCAAGCAAAAAAAAAACCTTTCTACCAAAATAATATATCTTTCTATCAAAATAATATTCTCTCCCAACCACAATAAGTAATCAATTTATTTTTTAGTTTTGATTCAAAATAAGTGTTTATTTACATAACAAAAAACAGTTCAATTTATTTTTCTAAAATTATCCTCATATACGTATTCCTAAAAAAAGGTTTGCTCCTCATATTAACTATGATGCAATATTTAATTAAGGGTAATTTAGTTATATTAACTACTTTTGTCTACAATTTAATATTTTCTTATAAATATAGTCAAAGTAAATTGGTTACTTATTATGGACCGAAAGTAATAATTTTGTGTACCTTTGTCAGTAACTAGATATGGATAAAGAGGGTATGGAATATCAAATTTTTATCCTTTATATAAATGCTATGAAGCCATTAATGCTACTCTAGTATATTAGTATAAAATATTTTATTTTAGAAATATAACATCATTTTTAGTAATTTTACCACATGTATCACAAAATGTATTACTTTCTTCTAAATTAGTACTCCTATATTTTATTTATATGCTATTAGCAGAATTTGGAGAGTCAAATAATTTTCTTTAACTAGAATATTTTAAGATAGTTTTAATTATGGAAAGAAATGTATCCACACTTTTAATTAGGGTGTTCAAAATCGATCCAAAACCGAAAACCAATCCATACCGAAGCTTAATGGCTTACTGGTAACGGTTTAACGGACGGGGAATGGATTAATTTTTAATTATTAACGGCTTATCCATTTGGGAGCGGATTATTCAATTTTCTTAATGGATAATCCATTAACCCATTAAGAATATATATATATATATATATATATATATATATATATATATATATATATATATATAATTTATTTTTATTTATATATATTAAATATAAAAACTTAAAACCCTTGATAATTATTAACAAAAACAAAAGGCAGACGTTATCTGTTCTCACTTCTCACTCTCAGTGTTCTATCTCTAAACAAACAAAGTACAATATTTTATATTGTACAATATTAAATTAATTCTCATTCACTCGATTGATAGCATTTTATAGGAGGAGAATAAGCTTGTTATTAGTTTGGTTGTAAGTATGTAAAGTGATTCTGTAATTAAATAGTGTAGTCCAACAAATATCCAAGAAGCTGGCAGGAGTTGATAAGTTAAGCTCATTTGTGAGCTTCTATTTCTTTTTTGATTGGTTTGTACAGAATAATGAAAGATTGTGTGAGTAATTTGTATCATTTGAAAGGCATTAAATTGTCTAACACCCTAAGAAGTTTTTTACTTTACAATCAGCCTATCATTGCCTATTTGCATCCATTTCCTCTAGTTTATGCCATCTAGTCTTATTAGCGTCGAATTTTCTTTAACTTCCTAGGAGGGAGATATTTAGTGAATATGCATGTTAGGTCGATAAATAGTTTGATATGAGCTAAAGCGATATCAATTCGTCCGATATTTTATCGGGTGGCTAACGGATTAATACATTTAAAACCCGATAACCGTTAAACCAAACAGTTAAGAGTAAAAAGCCGCCCAATCCACCCGATAAGCAGCCCTACTTTTAATAGATTAAACACACAACAAAACCTTCAATCTAAGAGTATGATAAAAGCATCTCACATGGTAAATACCTAGCCGCACCAAATAGTTATACAAAATTAAATATTTAACCATAATAATTCTAAATTAAAAAAAGAATATCACTTAATTATAAGTAGGTTATACATTTTAGATAGATATCGCGAGTAAGTTTTCACCAATATGAGATAATAAGTATGAGTTCAATTCGTACCATCGCCTACCAATTCTTTATGTCTTATATTCCCTCTGATCCACAATACGTGATCAATTTACTTTGGGCATACCTATTAAAAAAGTATTAAATTCTAGACAAAAATAATTAGTGTGGCTAAATTACCCTTAATTAAATGTTGCATCATAGTTATTCTAGTACTTACTTTTCTTCTCAAATGTGAAAAAAAAATTAACTTTTTAGGGATACATCCATAAGGGTAATTTTAAAAAAATAAATTAAATTTTTTCTTAATTATATAAATAAACACTTATTTTGAACCAAAATATAAAAGTAAATTGATTACTTTTTAGAAATAATAGAAAAATTAAAGAGAAATAATAAAACTTTAAAAAAACAATACAGAAGCAAGAGCTTTGGGTCAAAGGTGGGAGAGAGGGGAAATGCCAGATGGCTAGTGTACAAACACCGCCTCTACAAGCACGCCTTTGAGAATCGAAACGAACGACAAATTCAGCCCAAAAATTCAACACTAGCTCTTGCTCTACAAATTCACATCGTCGTCTAGACTCGTAGACTCTACATCATATGTTTACTGTAGATAGATAAATACCCCATTTGTGATTGTTGAATTTGAAGAAAGGAAATAAAGCAGAATAGAGGGGGAGTATTGGTATTTGGTAGAGGAAGGGCCGATGGGTGCAACGGGTTCCAAGCTGGAGAAGGCCCTCGGCGACCAATTTCCCGAAGGCGAACGCTACTTTGGCCTCGAAAACTTTGGCAATACTTGTTACTGCAACAGCGTCTTGCAGGTCGCCTTTACTTTTTTTACTCTAAAGTTCCCATTTTTTTCGTTCTTTTGAGTTTTAAAAAATCTGGGGTTAGCTTGGATTTGTACAATAACAACAATATGTCTTGATCCCAAGCTAGTTCTATATCTATCTTACACAATTTGGACCTCTTTCCTTCGGATAATTCAAATAGTTTAGGACAAATTAGTTTATCTCGTTATGTGTTTTTACTATTTGATCGTTTTCTTTATGATGAATTTTGTTTCACCATTTGTTTATGAATTTTAGGTTTAGTGAGGATTGTCTGGATACATAGTTTTGCAATTTTATTAGTTTTTCGATGATGGTTTTTGTTATCAGATAAAGTCAGTATTATGTGTAATTTAGGTTCAATAAACACTTATATTTTAGGAGTAATTGCTGCCTTTTCCGATGTGATTAAATTTGTTGTGTTCTGAAACAGGCGCTGTACTTTTGTGTACCATTCCGTGAGCAACTGCTAGAGTATTATGCAAATAATAAAAGCCCTGCAGAAGCGGAGGAGAATCTGTTAACTTGTTTGGCTGAATTGTTCTCACAGGTACAAGATACGATCTAACTGTGTGAGCTTTCTGTCTAATAAGTGGTATTTGATGTTTGGTACTAATATTCTGCTCCATTCGGCATGAATTTATTATTTTTTACTTGATCAAAAGAATCCATGTGAAAAGTTTGATGTCCTCCATGTGTCAAGTTTATTGTGGGATTTGGCAAGTCTAGCTTTAAATGCCAGCTATCTCTGTGTCGTTCAACCGAAAAGTGGAAAAGGATTACATATAGTAGAAGATATTTGACTGTTGTGGACTTAATTCAATCAAGTGCTAGTTCAGTATGTTAAGCAACCTTATTCCTATTATCTTAATTTTGGTTAGAGGAAATTGAAGGAATGAGCATTTTGTAGCAGGAGATTTTCTAGTTTTCCCGATTGAGAAGGCCAAAAGATTTGATAACCTGAGTTAGCATGACCGATCTGCATCTTTAACTGAAGAGTCATTCTAAAGTGCTTGGGAAGTAAGAAAATCAAGATAACATGATAGTCCAAGAGACAAATAAGAACTTTAAGCTTTCTCTTCTAAACTCCCCTTCCTTGAACTTTAATTTGGTTATGTTTCGTCGTGTAGTAGTGGTTTTCAAATTTTAACCTGAATATGAGGATTTGGTAATACCAGTTTTGTGATAACCAGGAATTTTTGTCTACCACCAGGTCAATCTCAACAACATGATGTCTACAAGTTAAATTTTTTGTTGAAAGTTGATAATTTAAGAATTACCATCAGGAAATAAAATTTCTATCCGTGAGAAAAGTTTTTCTTTGTCTATGGTTGTTGACACATTGTAGGCACGTAAACTTGTTGTTGTCATGCAGATAAGTTCACAGAAGAAGAAAACCGGTGTTATTGCTCCACGACGCTTTGTGCAAAGAGTCAGGAAGCAAAATGAACTTTTCCGAGGTTACATGCATCAGGTACGTGTTTCCTTGTACATTTTTGTATGTTTGCTACATCTATGTAAGAATCATTTTTTGGTTAGATCAAAAAGGAACAAGTCACATGAACTTCTTGATGGCTTCAAAAGAATCTTGAAGGTGCAATCACTGTATTTTAAGAATTGAAATATTAGTTCATAGTGGTGGCATATAGAAAACAAGAGGGGCTTGCTCTGATGGTAAGCAACCCAAGAGCAAAGGTGGGTAGTTCTTGGAGGGAAGGATGTCGGGGGTCTATTTGGAAACAGCCTCTCTACCCCAGGGTAGGGGTAAGGTCTGCGTACATACTACCCTCCCCATACCCCACTAAGTGGGATTATACTGGGTTGTACTTTTTAGTGGTGGCATATAGAAAGAGACCTGTTTGAAAGAGAATACGAAAATGAAAGAAAGATCATCTGAAACAAGTGTGCGAATACCTTAAAAATGTCAAACAAAGAGATGTGCCATGGTTACGTTTACTTTAGATGTATAATTTTTAACTAATCTAGATCAGTTTGGAACAAGAGACAGGTCGGATGTCCATCCTAAGTCATGTTATGTGCTTTAGCATCGAAACAATGCACTCTTCGTGTTACATTGATGTTATCTATCTTCTATTTTGAAGCATCTTCAAGGTGTAGTGATCCATTGCCATTATACATTGTATTTTCTTCTGGGAGACATGCCTAGTCCTATTAGCTATTTTCACGACAAGGCAGAGGAAGTTTTTACCTTCTGACTCATCCAACTCACCCATGTTGTGCTTTACATGCTAAAACCACACTACTTTATTGTTAAACGATTACCATCTTTCTGTGATCATTTACATAGGGGTGGAAAACGAGTTTTGCTGGGGTTTATTGGGTGGTTGCGTGAGGAGAAGAAGAAAAAGGAAGATGAAAAAGAAGAGTTACTGCTGAGATGCTCATCTGCCTAATGGCACAGGGAAATGACTGTGAGAAGGAGAAAGAAATAGTTAGGAAGGAACAATAGTTGTAAGTCCTATTTTGACCTTAAAAATAAGTGTCAGTTAAACTTACAGAAGGTTAAGTGACTATTCTTTTTAAAGCGAAAGGGTTTAACTGCCATGGAAAATGGTTTAAGAAGCAAAGTGGCAAATTATCGTATTCGATCTGTACTCCATGTCTTTCCAGAATTATTAGAACACTGCTTATAATGCAAAATAAATTCCTAGTTCATCTTGGTTTTGATACAGTTGATTCATGCTTTTGCTTAGGATGCCCATGAGTTTTTGAACTTCTTGTTAAATGAACTTGTTGATATTTTGGAGAAAGAGTCACATGCATCAAAAAGTTTAACGGCAAGTTCTCCTGAAGAAGTCGCAAATGGATCATGTTATGGTAAGAGCAATGGTGTTAAGAAGGAGCCACTTGTTACCTGGGTGCACAAAAACTTTCAGGTAAACTATCTGTGTCTTCAACAACAACAACAACCCAGTATAATCCCACTTAGTGGGGTCTGGGGAGGGTATCTGTGTCTTCACTCATTTAGAATTTCATCATTCTTGTCTATACATAATTTAACCACAGCAGTCAGTTTAGCATCCATGTTGCAGCTTCACAGGAGGTAAAAGAAGAAGACAGGGAAGAAAATTTCAAGTTATCTCTTAAATTTCTGCCAATGAACTTCTTTGTATTGTCATTTGAGAGGATAAGAGGAAGGTTCTATATTGAGTCTTTCGACTTCGTTTCTCAGAGTAGTTAAGGAGGACAAGGAGGAAAATCTGAAGTTGTCTCTTAAAATTCTGTCAATGAAGGTTATCAGAAAGATCTGTCTATAAAATTCTTTTATTTTGTCATTGGAAATAAGAGTCAAGGTATATGTTGGTCTTCTGAATTTGTATCTGATGCTCATGGATCAGTGAACAGAATCATATATGTATAAATTAGAAGTGCTAACTTTACTCCACTCGTGATGCAAATTTTGGATCCTAGAGCTTAGCAAATGGTTTACTACTTTCTAGATCTAGAGGCTGCTTAACCGGGTTATTTTTTCATATGAATGCAGGGTATATTAACCAATGAAACAAGATGTTTGAGGTGTGAGACAGTCACAGCAAGGGATGAGACATTTTTTGATTTGAGCCTTGATATTGAACAGAACAGTTCAATTACAAGCTGCCTAAAAAATTTCAGTTCGACAGAGACCCTCAATGCGGAGGACAAATTTTTCTGCGACAAGTGCTGTAGGTAGGTGCCTTCACCCTTTCCTTTTTAAGCAATTAAAATGACAGGGAAAGTTACGTTCTTTTTATGAATTCAGCTTGCAAGAAGCACAAAAACGGATGAAGATAAAGAAACCGCCACACATCCTGGTCATTCATTTGAAGCGTTTCAAGTATATGGAACAACTAGGTCGTTACAAAAAATTGTCTTACCGTGTAGTGTTCCCTCTGGAGCTGAAACTCAGCAACACCATCGAAAACACGGACTCTGAGTATTCTCTATTTGCTGTTGTAGTTCATGTTGGGAGTGGGCCAAACCACGGGCATTATGTTAGTCTTGTGAAAAGCCACAACCACTGGTTGTTCTTTGATGATGAGAATGCTGAGATCATTGATGAGTCTGCTGTTCAGACCTTTTTTGGCTCAGCTCAAGAGTACTCAAGCAATACAGATCATGGCTATATTCTCTTCTATGAGAGCCTTGCTGCTAGCAAGAGCTGATAAAGAGTTCTCACATGTCGAGTCCTAACTATTTTGCCTGTCTCGGCTCAACTTCTGTCATGTTCAGCTTTCCCATGGTTTACTGGACTTGCTTAACAAATGTTTATGGTTCCGTGTACAACATACGAGGATTTTCTAGCACTTGACTTGTTTTAACAATAAAGAGATGTAAATCCTGGTACAGAAACTTCAAACGAGATGTTGATATTGTATTATTAGATATCAAACTGCAAGGAGTACTAATACATTTCGTTGGCAGAACTCCAAAAGCAGGAATAATTGTCTCCTTTGTGTAATTTCAATTTGAAAGTATAGACTGCTGCTGTGTAGCAGCTTTGTTTTCACTGATGGACCTTGGCTCTAGTACTATATTCTTTTACTTACAACTATGTGGGTATACGTTTTCCTGAGATAAGTTGAGCCTAATACCTGATTCCCTTATCTTATACTAGGTGAGTATGAAGTTAATTGAATTTAGCGCTATAAAGTTAATTAAAAACCACATTAACTCTCTTATCTCATCATCATCCGTCTCAACTATACTGAATTTTGAGTGCGTTGGTTTACGCTTAACAGTCCTTTCTAGGTATGCTTGTTTATGAACTGAAGACCTATATTCAATCAGTTACATTATTATCCTTGAGAAATCTGTCTGGCAGTGATTTTTCTTACGTATGATCAATATCAGTGTAGTTGAACCTGTACCTGGATAGTGGCAGACCAGTTCTTTAAATGACCTTTATATAAGATCAAAGCGGAACGACGATACAATATAAAAAGGAAAATGGAAATATAGACCTCTTTAGTGGTTAAAGAGCGAAACTGGGGAAATGAGAATAGCAGCAGATATTCCTATCAGCAGGATTAGAAAAGATTAGAGCTAGAGTTTCAATTTGTAACAACGATTAGACTTGTAGATTGCTTTAGTCTCTTTACTAGCAGTCTCCCCCAACAGTTCATCCAGATTTCTGCTTATTAACTGGTTCTTAGAACAAAGAGTTTTCCCAGGCGTGAGATGCTATCAACAGTTGACACTTACTAAAAGTGGGGTGATACTAAACGCAGAAGAGACGCAAAGAAAGATATTGCTGCAGCCCGTCTGCTAGAATTTTGAAACAGTTAATACCTGCCAATCCATATACTAAGATAGTATAAATTGTAAATGGAAAACAAGTTTCCAGAAGTGAAAATTGAAAAGGAAAAGTTATTTTGGTAAAATTAATGGCTGCACATATTAGCGTTTCTTTTATGTTAACAAAAAATCATAAGAATCTACATTCTATCGAAATTTCCCTCAAGTAAGCTAAAAGTGCAGAATTAGATACTACTATTTTCTATGTATATACAATGAATCAACAATTAATTGGGCTAATCAAGGTATAAGAAGCTTATTCAAATGCTATAGACATAAAAGCATCATCATCCAACAAATTTTCAACATCAAACAACTCCTCCTCAGGATAGCTGGTATCTTCTGGGCTCTCCAGAATACAAGTTGGAACATCCTGATGAAAGTGAAGAAGAAACGAACACAAAAAGCCAATCAAAACCATGAGTTCAGTTAGGCAGCTGAAATTTGATTCACCAAAACATGGTCAAGAGTAATGCTCCAGTTCAAGGTAGAGCCAATATCTACAAGCCGATAGAATTGGCTGTAATTTTCTAAAACTCTGCAGTGGTAACAAGAAAAATACTGACAAATACACATTCAGATGCGGAATTGACGAGTCACAGATATGTTCATCTTAAGATATCAACAATTTGAAATACTCAACCCGTCAGACTAAGTTCAGAAAGTCAAGGTACACTAATCCAACTATGCAACCAACCGCAAGATCTCTCTGCAACACAGAGACCTGTCCTAAACATTTTTTTCTGCTTTTATATCACGCAAGTATATCATAAGAGGGTAACTTCTTCATAAGACGCATTTGGTCATGAAAAATAAACCAAGCTTATCAACCTAAGAAAAGATTTAGACTTTCCACAACGAGATGTAGCATCCTATTTTTCTTTTTTCATCTACTTTTCCCGGGAAAAAACCTTTTCCAAGTTATTTCCCTACAAAGGTCAGTCAAATAATGATCTAGGAACTCGCCTTAACCCATAGTTTATTTTTTGCAACATGAGAGCAACAACCATAGATCAAATCATTAAGTAGATGTGCATGCCAGATAATGGGAAAAGGAACAGTTGTTATTTTCTGCTCAGGCAAAAACCCCAGTCAAAAAAAAAAAAAGCTACAGTCTCTCCCTTTTCTCTAAACATCCTAGTATTGCATAAAAGCCATTCAACAACTCTATGATAATAGCAATCATATTGAAGCATACTTAGTGACATCAATGTTATACCTTTACTTCACGAAGTCCTTCAGCAGCAGTAAGCAGCCTACGATATTGAGCACGGCCCTCAGGATACTGAGTCATGGACTTCACCCTAGAAAGGGCTTTTTGCATCCTTACTTCAGTCTGTTTTCTTCCTTCCTTCAGAAAATCATAATCATCCTCTGGTAATGAGTCATCTTGTATGCTTGGCTTATTCATGACCACTTCTGATCTAAATCCCCTCAAACCACTTCTTTTACGTCTCCAGCGCAATATGACCTTCTCCAAAATTCCTACTGACCAGATAATTGGTTTATATTTCTTCCTCACCTGATGCCCCCTTACATGAGCCTTCACCATGAACAGTGAAAATGTCAGCTTGAAGAAAGAAAAGGATTAATAGATGTTGAGCACTTGAGCTATAGAAAAGTGAAGTTTTAAAATGATAGGTCAAATGTAATATTGTAATGTATCAACATAAAACAAGGACCCATATATGAAAATCTGATTATCATTTATCACAGCTTCCATGTAACACAATCTGACTCGTGAATAAAACTTTGCATGTGGAGGTCGGTTAAGCAACATAAAGGCAAGATAACCTCGGCATCAACAGAAACAAAAACATATGTAACTTCCTGTGTATAACAATATTGTGATTTGAAGGAAGCAATGCACCTGAATTTTAACGATTTTTTGCCGGATTAAAAGAAACTCTTTTCTCTTATTCCAGCCACGGAACTTTTTCTGGATTTGAGTGGCAGCTGCATGAGCTAGACCATTGTTTTGTCCCAGCTTACAAGCTCTAGAAGCAACAATGGAAAGAGCATTCTCATCAAATGATAACTCATTGTCGCTACACTCAATAATTTGCTTCCTCTGAAATGACTGAACCCTGAAAATTTGATGTATCCGAGCAGCTGCTTGAGTAGCATTGCGTATAGCAGCCAGAGAATCCTTAAGTGAAAGTACATCTGGCATCTCATCTCCAGTAGTTGTAACAGCCACACGCTCTGTAATTGTTTCTCCAACTTTTGCTCCAGAAACTTCTGAAGCAAGCTCTTCCTTTGCATCAGTCACAGTAAGCTTAGAAAGGTGAGTGGTCAAAGAGGATTCAGCAAGAAATCCAGATATTCCCTTGTGTCCATTGGCAGATGCCAGATCAGCGGGGGTTCTACCCAAGGGAAATTCAGCAGATGGGTCTGTCAACGCCCCAGGAGATGCACCTAAAGAGACAAGACCAACAACAGTCTTCTCCCTGTAAGATAAAAACCTATTAGCAAGCTGCTCATTCTGTTGCAAGCTTTTTACGGGAATTAAATGATGATTGCACTACTTAATCAGATTACTAATGTCACCCAAGATAAAATGAAAGTAAGAAGTTACTTAGAGCCTGTTTGGACATAAGAAATTTTTCACTTTTTATCGAAAATTTTTCTTTTTCCTATTAAATCAGCGTTTGGTCATAAATTTTTCAAATTTCGCTTGAAGATACATTTTGGAATTTTTCGAAAATTTGAAAAACTCCAAAAAGTAGTTTTTCAAAATTTTTACTCAGATCACAGAAACAACCCAAAATTATATTCATGTCCAAACACAAGTCTAATTTTCAAATACCATATTCAGTTGAAAAAAATAATTTATTTTTGAGTTTTACAATTCTTATGTCCAAATGCCCACTTAGTCTTTAGATTAAAATTTGCTTTCAGCTTTCCGACTTGTCAATAGCAGATATGGAATAGATCCTTTAGACTTGGGTATTTCTACAGCTATAGCAGAATTCATTAAAGAAAATCAGTTTTGATTATCATGCCACCAATCATCACAATGAAATCCAGCTAATCTACATTCTTTTTATCTGGTAAAGAGCGGACTCTACATTTGCTTGGACTACAAACAAAAGGAAATGGACTTTATTGATGTTTGCTTAATTGCTTTAGGATAGCATAGTCTTTTTTTTTTTGTATTGTACTCTAAGATAACTACCAAGACATATCCAAAAGTTTTAGGATCTCAACAAAACTTAGGCAAGTTCTATCAGCCAAAGATCTCTTTTTGTTAAATGTTAACTATCAAAATTTCAGTTATGAAACAAAAATCACAGGACAATCAACATAGAACAGTGAGAATTGGCCACTGACTTGCTAAGTGAAGCATAAATGAGGAACTGAAAAATCAATCTATGGAGTATTTACCTGCCATAGAATGCAGCCCAATGAAGTGCAGTCCATCCATTCATGTCACGAAAATCTACACTTACCCCTGATGCTAAAATTGACTTTAAGGCCCAATCATACCCAAGTGCAGCTGCCAAATGAAGTACACCTTGACCTTCATCATCAATAGCAGTTCGCCCTCTGCCATCATCAGTAACTTGGCGAACCAGCCATGCATAGAAATTCTGCTTCAGCTTTCTTTCAAGAAACAGATCCTCTTTCACTCCGCATTGGGATGTATCATGGTCTGACACTCTCTCGATCATCTGCTGATTCTCTTCCTCCATCATACAGATGATTCTATTCACTGTATTTTGTTTCTCCTTAGCAGCCTCCATACTATCAGAACTGTGACAACTACTAACAGGTTCCAAGGACAATAAACTTTCAATTCGTTCAAGGAGATGCATCTCACTTGCAGAAACATTGGCAGCACCAAATTCCTGATAAGCTCCAAGTCTGTATTCGAATTCTCTGACTTCACTACAAGCCAATCTATTTGAACATGTCACATAAAAAGGGAGTACTCCTGGTTTGTGTGGGGGAGCATGACAACGAAGTACCCCATCTGCTAAAACCTCTGCAGGGACCTCTATTTCCCCAAACATACATGACCACTTGCACTCTATCAGCTCGCCTTCACTCTTAAGAAATCTACCAGTAATCAATACCTGCTTTGTGTGTCGAAAAATCAGAATTTGAAAAGTCATCTAATATCTTTCAGTAAGTAAATTTCAATTCCTTAGCTAAAATAATGAGATTATGCACAGTCTAGGCTATTGAATAATTGGTTGCATGATTGTGAAAGCTTGGGTGGCAATAAACAGTACACAGGAAGGTCAAGAGAGATAATTGCATTTTATAGAAAAAGTGGATACTAAGTCATGAAACTACTGCAAATCAATAGAGATTTCACACAACAGGCGCAAGCAGTGCCAATCTAGCACTCACGCTAGAGAACATAAAAGCCAAATGCTTCATAATTTACCTTCGTTTCCAAGTTTGAATAAGCCCAATTTGGCGAAAAATCAATGATACTGAAGACCTGCTCCTGGGAAAGTGAGGGATTCAGTGAATCTGAATCCACGTGCAGTTGGGTGGGTAGACAGGAACCATCATTCTCAGTATCTATAACATTCCATGAAATTCGATTAGTAGGCTGCATATGCAACTCCTCAACATTCTCAAGCTCTTTCACAACCCATCGGGAGAAACTGTCAACTTTTTTCAGGCCCTCTTCCATTTTTACACTGTTCAAATGAGGTTGTTTTATCGTAGAATAGTCTCCAAGCCCTAGCATATCCATACTATTTTCTTGATTGAAGTCACCTTGAACTTCCACGAGTGAATTCAGATATTGAATATTCAATTGTGTTAGCTGCTCTTCTTGCGCATCAGGATACAAGTACGATTGCCCCCTACCAGTATATAGGTCTGAAGATAGATTTTTGTTTACCAAATCATAGCTCGAATCTCCAATCAAATCCTGATTGACAATTTGTCCATGAAACTGCGATGCAGAGTCTCCAAAAGAATACTGATAAATTAAAACAAAGAAGCAAAGTTTAGCACATCATTGAAGAATAAGGAAGCCTGGTAAATAAAAGGATGAGATACAAGGGCAAGGAGAAGATAAAATAAATAATTTCCAAATTCAGACTCTAAGTAAAAGATTGGAGTTGCCGAGACACATGTTCATGAACACATTCTTAAAATTGTCTAAAATAGGGTACTTATTTGCCACAAGAAATGGGAAGCATTCGAATTTAACGCAAGTAAATATCATACATGCGAGTCTTGGTTCTTGGAAAATTCTATTTTTTAAAGAAAGCAAAACAGAAATCTTCTAAATTTAAACAAAATGGATGCATAAGAATCCTGGAAGATTCCGTTAATTTCTAAAATACAAGTGCTTAGTAGATCCAGATTTACAAACCTATGAGTTGACTGGAGATGTCAGCTAACAGTGGAATGACTCCAAAAGAGCAGCTCAAAAGAGTTAGAACGAGGATAGGTATTGGTTTTGCACTTAAACCAATAATGTTGATCAATAATATAATGTAATTATGTAAAAAAAGGACCTTAAACAGCTTTACCTGCCAATTTCTTTGGACTGACAAATTGTTCTTAAAATCATCTTGGCATACCATCTCACCTACAAAATACTTGGTTAAACCCCAATTCATTACGAAAATGATACAAGAAAGGCTCTGAAGCGATTTAGTACCATTTGAACAATGCTGAGAAACTGGTTCCTGAGATCCCAAATCAATTGTTCTTTGAGGACCAGATGCAAAATCACCAAGACCACACTTTCCACCTCCATCTATACCGGGAAGTGATGTATACTCCACTGCAAAAATAATTAAAAACTTTTAAACATAAATTAAACAATCAAAGAATATGAAAGTCTTGAAGAAACCACAGTGATGAAAAAATGTAATAACTTCATACAAAAACTTATCAAAGGCACCTGAAGATTGAGGTGAACCATATGAACTATAGATGGTATCCCTATTTTCCACCAGATGCCTGTCCATTCCAGATGCTCGCTCTGGATATGACTGAAATCTAGAACACGCTTGGTGACTATCTTCTGCAATAAAATTTCAGTATGAGACCTTTTGCAACAGATTTAGTGCTCGGCAGTCGGCACTTACCAACTAGGTAATCAAGTAAAGGCTATAGCCATAAAATTTCTACAAGACAGCTGAAGAAATCACATTAAAACCAACCGCAGACAACATTACCCCATTCAGCTTCTTCATGTGCTGAAGTTAAAGTGCTTGCTACACTTGTTGAGTCAGCATTTACTGAAGCTAGTTTCTTGTGACTCCGAGGAAAACTATCGGACAATGAGCAATCGTTCAGATAGTTTGAGTGAGCTGATTTAATGCTTCTGACGCAACCGACATTCGCCTTGTTACCCTGTCAAGGAGAAATAACAAAGAACTATAATAAAAGTGGCAGTCTATGGATCTTTTTGATAAGATAACTAGTACCAAGAAGGTACTGGAAAAGTACATAAAGGGAATTACATCATCAGCCAAATAGCATTCAGCTCAAAAAGACAGTCCATGAATATAGCAGTCTTGCTTTAAAAAACATGCTATTTCCACAGATATGTCATAGACCCAGAAAGTCCTGTGTGACAAGAAAGTGCCACCGATACTCAAAGGTAAATTTTGTATAGCGGTGGTTAGACCGGCTATGTTGTATGGGGCTAAGTGTTGGCCAGTTAAAAACCCACATACCCAGAAGATGAAAGTAGCTGAAATGAGAATGTTGAGGTGGATGTGCGGACACACTAAGATGGATAGATTAGGAATGAAGATATTCGTGAGAAGGCGGGCATGTCCCTCATGGATGACAAACTGCGGGAAGCAAGGCTCGGATGATTCAGCACATTCAAAGGAGAAGCCCAGACGCACGGCTGAGGAGGTGTGAGCGGCTGGTTTTGGCGGTTACGAGGAGAGGTAGAGGGTGGCGTAAGAAGTATTGGGGAGAGGTGATCAGGCAGGACATGGCATGGCTTCAGATTACCGAGGATATGGCCCTAGACAGGAAGTTGTGGGGGTAAAATATTAAGGTTGTTTGTTAGGAGGTCGTTGTGCATATTTCTACGACACTCTAGAGTGAGGCTAGTTTGTTAGGACTTAGTCTTATTTAGACTGTTAGTGGTTTATGTTGAGTTCACACTACTAGGGCTGCTTATCGGGCGGATTGGGCAATTTTTTACACTTAACGGTTTGGCTTAACGGTTATCGGCTTTTAAATGTATTAATCCGTTAGCCACCCGATAAGATATCGGGATATTGGTATCGGTTTAGCTCTTATCGGGCGGTTTATCGGTCTAACATACATATTCACTAAATATCTCCCATTCTACTCGTCTTAGAAATAATGAATTGCCATAAAAAAATAATATTTCAGAGGCAATATAATGCATTCCATTTGCTTTGCCAGAGATAATAGATTTGAATGAATATTAGATTACTTCAATAGAGATTTACACATAAACCGTGCATCATCAAAAATGCAGCTTATTCTTCTTCTAGGCAAAGACCAACAGGCTAGTAGTAGTAACAGACTAATTGAAGAAAAACCAAAATGAAATTATTGCAAAGAGAAAACATAGTACTTCATCAATATACAAAAACTAAAAAGGTTTTGGCAACAGCTGTTTGCATATATACACACCAAAAAAGATCAAGAACAAAATACTACAGAGACAAACTTCGTAACCAATCCAATAGTTCAACATTCAAGACCACTTCTACAGGAACAAACCTTTGCGCTCAACATTCAAGACCACTTCTACAGAAACAAGACCTTGCGCCCAACCATTTAACAAAAACCACTTCCATTTTGTGCCGAAAAAGTACTTAATACTACTATAAAATCCCACAGAAAGTTTGATAAGAGAATAGGCAAGATGTTCATGTACAACCCTTCTCTGATCTCCCTTTTTATATTTAATATTTATAAATAAAAATAATTTAGATATATATATATATTTATATTATTAATGGGTTAACAGATTATCCGTTAAGAAAATTGAATAATCCGCCTCCAAACCTATAAGCCGTTAATAAAAAAAATTCAATCAGTTCCCCTTCCCCAGCCGTTAAGCCGTTATCAGTAAGCCATTAAGCTTCGGTTCGGATCGATTTTCGTTTTCGGATCGGTTTTGAACACCCATACATACTACTCTTTCGTTTCTCTTAGTGTCGGGTTTTATCTACCGGTTATTATTTTTCTTTTCATCTATTTTGTGATTCTGGTGATGCTGTTATTTTTTTTTTCTTCTTCTATGGTTTCTATTGATGGTAGTGATATATTGCCTCTTTTCGTCTTCTTGAGCCGAGGGCCTTTCGGAAACAGCCTCTCTACCCCCTCGGCGTAGGGGTAAGGTCTGCCTACATACTACCCTCTCCAAACCCCACTAGTGAAACTTCACTGGGTCGTCGTTGATGTGGTATGTCATAGACCCAGAGTCCGGTTAAAGGGATGTGCAACAGGCATAGTGCAGATTTTCTTAGTTCAAACAAAACCAAAAGTATGGAACTAGAAAAACTGATGCTGGAAATTTCCAGTTATCACTGTACTTTTTCTCCTTTCCTCCCGTTTTTCCCTAAAAGGTTCCCAAGGTTCTCCAATTACCTAAAGAGTGATCAGAAAGAAGGATGCAGAGATCATGCTCAAACTGAACTCTCACATCTGGCTTAGTCATAGTAATTTGATTTAATCCCTCGTGAGTGTGTAACAGTTAACCAAAACTGATTAATGACATAATAATGAAAGAAAACAGAAGAGTCTAACCTTGACTTCCAAGTAGTGAACAAAAACTATGTGCATGAGATCCCTGCACCAAATTAAATGAAACGAAAGAACTTTTAGTGCAGAGGTGGTGAGGGATGACGAAAAAGCAGATTGAAAGAATAAACAAGAACGTGCAAACAGTTTAATCTCTCTTTGTAGGACTAGCAGACAGAATGAACAGTATGTTCTTATGAACTCTTGTATAGTCCCTTATTAACTGTATTCCTATGAAATAAGACATAGTACTTATTCTAATCTACTTTTGCTTAATACCTCCTTTATGAAGGTATTTTAACCAATCAATAAGTTCTTTAGTTTCTTATTTTGAATTTCTTCTTTTGCCATGAGAAGTATTTGGACACAAAAGTAAAGGAGAAGAGGTCCAAAAAGAAAATACAAAATGAAACAATGATGCCACATCTATTGGTCCATACTCACTGTTCAAGCATCCAATAACTACGCCTTTGAAAATTATCATCTTCTTCTCCATGGGCATAGTAGCAGTGTAGCACATCAATACTTCCGACCTGCAGAAGGATTTTATCATAGTATGAAGTATATAAAAAAAGTTCACTAGCTTTAGCTAACAAAATTTAGACTCATTTAGCCAACTCAAAAAGACGGTACTGATGCCCAAACTATCAACACCTACCTTCAGCTTCTCATGAGCTTCTTTAACTGTCTTCCCGTCCTTCTTCTTCCTCCAGTTATGCCCATCCTTCCTAAAGTATCTTAGCACCTTCCTATCGAAAAGAAAAACAGAACCACCTGAAGAGTAAAGCAAACATTAAGAACAAACATCTAAAAGCACGAATAGAGGGAATAAATCATTTCCTTTTTAGGAAATGCAGGTAACATTCGTAACAATGCTTAACAAAATGGATCTACAACAGACTGCTCCAATCATCAACAGTCATTTAGATTTGCTAGTCTCACATGGAGGATAATGTATATTCTTTAGTCACTTTGAAAACAAAATCTACAATCATTCTCAGAGTATCTTCTATTTCCCTACTTAGATGAGAGTTTTGCAGGACTGCAGAAAAGTCATTTATAATGTCTAAACAAATGAGGGTCTCACTGAGAATGAAAACCAATAAACGTAAGACTATATGTTTTTAGATAGAGAAGCAGCATGTTATTAAATGAATATTTATCATTCATTGACAACTATAATAAAAGAAATTTAATTAGATTCCTCGTACAGAAAGGAAACTGCTGCTTTGTCTAAACTCAAATCCTCTTTAATTAAGCTTAAATTGAGACAGTAGGTCTTACAACTATAGTACTCATTGAGGTTAGGGCATACATGCAAAAACTTTAAGAATTCCCATCAAAACCAAGGAACCAGAAAGTTTTCTTTTGTAGAAGTGTCTGTTAGGTGAACTAAGTGGCATAGTTGCTCTGAAGTCAAAAAAATATCACAAGTTTAGAAAATAGATGGATAAAATGAAGAAGACATACTAACTGGCCTGTGTGGAGCCTCTGGGGTTATATGAAACTTCCTGTAGTTCCGCAGAATTTCACAAATCTCTGCAGGTCTCAGCCAACGGTGTTGTACTTCTGATAATATCTGTGTTATGTCTGCAAATCAAAATCAACAAAAAATATTATATTTACAAAGATACATAGTCCAACTTTCGGAAGAAGTTTTATGAAGAGTCAGTCAGACATAATAAACCTCATTGTAGCACCTTTAATTCAAAACATGCAAATGCAACATCAGCCAATGTTATGGATCAACACTTGAAACACTCTTGCCAATGCCTTATACATTGTATATAGTTAATAATTGTGTCTGTTTTCTGAGAGAAAAGCATAAGAAAGAGACTCCAGCTAAGTCATAGCTGAAAACCAGTTTCTCTTGTAGATCTGTGGCATAAACTACAAATCTCATTTCCACATACTTTAATAAGATGGAGTTGGATAATGTTGGACTTGAAAGATCACTAGTGACACATCGGTGAAGGTGGTTGGGTTTGAAATTATATCTGTGAGATGTCAACAATATTATTATAGCTAAGGAAATCTAATGACGAGGTCTCATTTTCATTCAATTCTTTGCTTTAAATTTCTCAAGATGAAGCTGTTATGCAAATAGATTGCTTCTCCCTGGCTTATGCATTTTATTTGCAACGTCATGTCACAAAAGTCTTGAGCATTTTAATTGCTCCAGCAAGCCAAGCTCAAACAACTAACTTGGGCTTGGTTACACTTGAGCCCACTCAAGTGTAAAATTTGAGAGATGAGCCAAAGAAAAGTTGACTTGGCTCTCAAACACCCATCCTCTACTATTTTATACCAATATATGAACAGTTTCTTTCTCCAACTAAACTACTTACACAACCAACACATTAAGTTTCTCTCAGGTGGGTAAGTATCCTGGGTATTTATGGAACCACCTGCAATTAGATTAAAACACTTTAGTTGGTTCCACTATGGCAACAGTGTTTTGCGGAAGGTCAGCAATATCTTGTGAAATCTTCTCTTAAAGTTCTGGTACGGAGCAGTAGATTTACTTTGTAATTCTTATCAAAAGAATCTAAGAAATGAGGAGCAATATTGCTAATTACAATTATACCTCAATTTTAAATGAATTCCCCTTATGTACCCTCAAGTGGTGGTTATCTAGCAACAGGTACTAAGGCCTCATTTGTTTGCACTTAATGGAGGTCTGAATCTTAATTATTCAGATCTCGGACATTAAGTGTGGTTGTTTTCAAAGTCTGGATCTTAATCGTTATGTGTGTTTTTTTTTTCTTCATAACCACTTAATAGGTCTGAATAGGTATGTATGATTAAGATTTAAGATCCATAACAAAAATTTAATTTCATTAAGATATCATCATCCACATTTATTATTAATTGCCGCCACCAGTTACCATTATCAACTACTACTATGTCACCCACCATCATCATACCCAACCACTACCACCACCTCCTCCACCACCATCATTCTCAACCACATACTTATCCACCACAACTACCATAACTAACCACCCCATTACCAATAACAATCATAGCCGATACCGTCCACCATTACAAACAACCACCATCACCTTCCTCAATGACAAGTACAACCACCACTACCACCCACCATTATTAACTATTACCATCCATCACTAACATCCTCAATAATAATCACTATCAATACAAATCACCACTAGCTATTACCCAGAACCACCACCATCAACCACCGCCTCTAGTCGGCATTCACAAGCACCACCCTTAGCCATCACCACCACCGAATACCATATATATATATATAGATATATCACATTAACTAGTATTTTATTTGAATTTTGTGTTCATTAATTTTCTTGGAAACAGCCTCTCTACTCAAGGTTAGGGGTAAGGTCTGCGTACACACTACCCTCACCAGACCCCACTAAGTGGGATTATACTGGATTGTTGTTGTTGTTGTTCATTAATTTTCAAATAAAGATAAATTTTGTAAATTAAGATGTTAAAAAACGAACAGTCTTAATCATTTCATATTCAAATCTTAATACACATCTTAACATTCGGATGTGTATTCAGATTCAAACATCTTTTAAAAAAAATGAGCCAAGTGACTCTATTCATCAAGGCTTGATAGAAGGGAAAAAATTACCTAGTGTTTTTTGCCTCCGCTGAATTTGAACATGATACCTCATGGTTCTCACCCACTTTATTGACCAATGGGACATATCCTTGGGTGCAGTGGTTATCAACTTCTATGTGGTTTTATTTCTTCTTAGCATGTAGTCAACCTTTTAGTATTATAATATGACACAAAAATTTAAGAAACACGATTGAGCTTTTGAAATGGGCAAGCCAAACTATGAAGTCTGATCTACAGAGAGAGAGATTAGAGCTACAATATAAATATTCTGCACACCGGGGGCGAAGCTATGTTGGCCCAAGGGTGGTCAACTGACCACTCTTCGCCAAAAAATGATAATACGTATAAGGTAAAATATTATTTGTTATTGATTAAAAATAGACTTTGAACCCCCTTGCATAGCCCACTGGCAATTGAACATCCTTATTAAATTTACTGGATTCGCCACAGCTTCACACCATTTGAAACTATAAAATGAAACTGAATTCAAAATTCTGCGGATAAATCAAACACGCTCTAACCATCTCAATTCCCCATGATTTACAATATACTCCATATCACAAGTTCCCCAAGGTTTTGTGGATACATGTTAAACCCAGAATCTAACTTCAGACTCTGTACTAACTGCCTGTTTGCACCCAAAAGGTAGAGAAATAAAAAAGCTAAAACTCCTATATTTAGCCGTTTTCATAACATGTATAATCCATCACAGTTAGCAATAACTCTTTCACCCAAATAATGTCATAATGAATATATAAAACTCACACTTTTATATTGTTGACCATGAATTATCAGAGCAGAGAAACAGAATACTGACGTGCAAACCAAATTGCGTCGGAACCAACAAAAGTAGCTAATTCTTCAGTTATTTACGAAATTTAATTAATTGTAAATTCAATCAATTCAAAGAAAAACTAAAATCACTGTATCCTCTCCGTTGTGCATTTGCGTTCACAGTTCAATCGAAGTCGACTACGTTTATACCAGTGAGCTATATTACTAATCAATCAATAGTCATCTCATTCTTAAAGCATAACTGCATGAATAACAAACAATTAGGTGACGGGAAAGAGGAAAACACAAATTTACTTTACCTAATCGAAATCCAGGAGGATCCGATCCACAATCGGCCATTGATGACGACTTGATCACAAGACCGACTTGACCGAAGATGAATGGGAATGAATACGAGAATCGAGAAAGTTTGGTGTGAATGTGATGGATTAGATTTGAATATTGCGGATTTTTACTTCTCCATTAAATTAATTTAAGACTTCAGACTTGAGAGGGCTATCAATTCTCATAAAGCAGTGGGACATATATTACCCAATTGTATTGCGACACGTGTCATCGATAAAGAAGGAGGCAAATTGACCCCTAATATGCATGACTTGTCGACGCGTGGACCGAATAGAAAACCGTCCGATTCTCCACCTTCAGCTTCCTTCGGTTCACTGCTCTTTTCCGGTTTTCAATTTATTTTTTTCCAAATTTACATGGTACGTCCTCGATTATCTTTAAGTCTGAAGTAAATTCTTTCTAGTTTCATGTTGAAACTTTCAACTGCCAAATGGCTCCATGAAAGTCATATATAAAAGGGAAAAATAGGTTTATGAAGTATGACTCTCAATTTCTCCGAGTATAGAGTAATTTTTCTTTATTGAATATTCGGATTGGGGCTAAAATGCCCCTTTATTATATGAAATAGGATATCAAAGTCCTCCGTTAAAAGTTGACCCCTTAAATGCCCTTGCTGTCTAAAAATTGACTCAAAATACCCTTATCCACTAACGGAAGACATGTAAATCCACGTGGCATTACATTTGTCTATTTACAAACGTAGAATGGCATTTTAGACCATTTTCGGATTGTACAAGGTCATATACGAGTCAGTTATAACAGTCAATTCTCAAGCAATTCATACCATATCAGTTTACTCAGACACCTATTTTAAACCCTTCATTGATGTCTGGTTTCTCCTACTAATTGGATCACCTTGTCGATTTTTTAGTTTAGGTTTAATTATTTTTCATCTTTATCAGTTTATTTTGGAGATTTCTCTAAGACAATGTCGCAAAGTTCGAGTAGCTTAAATGAGTCATTTCATACCATATCAGTTTACTCAGACACCTATTTTAAACCCTTCATTGATGTCTGGTTTCTCCTACTAATTGGATCACCTTGTCGATTTCGAGTTGGGTTTAGTTTAGGTTTAGTTATTTTTCATCTTTATCAGTTTGTTTTGGAGATTTCTCTAAGACAATGTCGCAAAGTTCGAGTAGCTTAAATGAGTCGATTAAGAGGTGTCGTTGTGGCCTTGCTGCTAATTATTTCATGGTGTGGACTCTTTTAAATGCTGGAAGAAGATTTTTCAAGTGCCATAAGCATGAGGTATGTAAATTTGTTGATGAGTTCTTTTAATTATTTCGATATGACTGTAATTTCTTTTTTTTTTTTTGGTTTTAGGATGAAAAATATTCCTATTGGGAATGGCAATATGAGGAGCTTCCTCCTATAATTTCAATTCTCATATGCAGCTTAAAGAAGGAGAAGGAAGCTCTAATCCATAAAGAAAATGTACTACAAAGAAAAGTTGCCGATCTTGAGAATGTTATGATGCTCGTTGATCATGGAGGAATAGAATCCTTAGAATTGGAAACAAATATTCTAATGAAGAAAGTTGTTGATTTAAAGTACTCAGCTCTGCGTGATGCTAAATTTCGGAAGAAGGCGTGGATTTTCTTTTGTGTGATATTGTGATATTTTGTTATGTTCTTTGCATTAAGGAGAAATGATATGCAATCTGAGTGTTATTGTGGCTTAATTGTTGTATGTAATGAAAATTATATTTTTGTGCAAGGATTCAATGAAGTCATTCCCATTCATTTGAATATTTCTGTCTATGATTGAGTTACTTCCTGTGATAATTAGTTTGTGTCTATGATTGAGTTACTTGTTGTGGTAATTATAACATTGTTGGTCTCAAATAGGTGTCTAAGTAAACTGATATGATGTGAAGTGCTTGAGAATCGACTGTTATAATTGACTTGTATATGACCTTGTACAATCCGAAAGGGTATAAAATGCACTTATACGTTTTAAATAGACAAATGTAATTCCACGTGGATTTACATGTCTTCCGTTAGTGGATAAGGGCATTTTTGAGCTAATTTTTAGACGGCAAGGGCATTTAAAGGGCCAACTTTTAACGGAGGGCTTTGATATTCTATTTCATATAGTAAAGGGGCATTTTAGGCCCTTTTCTGTTGGATATTTATTCTATTTATGTGTCATCTCCATGAAGAGGAGCCTTGACATAACTTGTAAAGTTGTTGCAGAACTCTAACTTAACAAGAAATGCTAAATAGTGGTTATTTTTACTTTGCAAAAACGAACTATTTTTTAATTACTGGTCCAAAAACTAGCTAGCCCGTGTTATTTTCACGTACAACCCACGCACCTACATTGCAACACATGGGTCAAATCTGGTAAGGACTTCAAACCCGACCCATTTTTCATTGAGTTGTTGGGCCAAGTCACAAGGGACGTAATTTTTCTTTTCTTTTCTTCTCTCTTTCTTTCGCATAGAATGATGTCGCCGACATCATACTCAACGTTTCTTCATCGTCATCATCCCCATGTTATTACCACATTTCCTATTTCATGTTGCGCTAATTAAGTAACTATGTGATGAAATAGAAGAATAATTTTAGAGAATTTTCCTTTTCTGTATGTTGAATCACATTTTGTTGTATAAGGACTGTGTATAAATACAAAATGAAAAGATTTTGTGCATAACTAACTATCATATGTGTCCTTATTGTATTGGCTAGTCTATAACAAACAAAAAATAAAATTTACATCTGTTGTCTTTCTTCTATTCCCTTATATTCTCTTCTATTGGACTGGATATCGGGCAGACGGATAAGGAGGCCCAAAAAACTAAAGAGGCAAAATGTTGAGCAGCCCATATCTAGATCCTTAGGCAAACAAAACAAGACAAGTTGTTGTCATTTTCAGACAACCTAAATTGTACCAAAATTATACTCAAATAAACCATTTTCTCTATCAAACACCATAAATGAATATGAGGTGCCTTCATCTCCAACATCCCTCCTCAAGTTGGAAGTGGATGCAAGAACACCCAACTTGCCCAAAAGTCTATGGTGAAGCGGGCCTGTGAGAATTGGTGAAGAGATCTGCCAACTGAGAAGAGGATCAAACAAAAGACAGAAATTAGACCTGCAAGGAATTGTTGACGAACAAAGTAGCAATCGATCTCCACATGTTTCATTCTCTCATGAAACACTGGGTTCTTCGCGATGTGGATAGTTGCTTGGCTATCGGAGTGCAAAGGACCAGGAAGAGAAATTGGAACAACCAGGTCCTCAAAAAGATGCACTGGCCATGTGAGCTCGGCAACTACTCGCCTTATTGAGCGATACTCAGCTTCAGCAGAGCTCAGGGCGATGGAAGTCTGTTACTTGGACTTCCAGGAGACGGGAGAACCTCCAGGGGAAATGTAAAAACCACTAACAGATTTATGAGATTCAAAACAACTACCATAGTCGAAATCACAAAAACCGAGCAGTTGAAATGAGGGTGATAAAGATATAAACAACCTAAGACTAGGGTCCTTGAGAAAATATCGAAGGATACAAAGAGCGTCATGCATATGAGGTTGCCCGGGATCCTGCATATATTGACTGAGGTGTTGTATCACAACGGAGAGATCTGGCCTTGTATGGGTTAAGTAGTTTAACTTACCCAATAAATGATGATAAAAGGCTGGATCTAATAGAGGATCACCAGTGTTGGCCAAGAGTATGATAGTTAGATCAAATGGGCAGGAAACAGGAGTTTTGTGTAAGACATCAAACTCAGTGAAGAGGTCCAGGGAAAATTTATGCTGATCAAACCAGTAGATTCTCGCAGTAGTTCCATGCCCAAAAAATAATGTAAGGTCCCTAAGTCTTTGATTTGGAACTATTAGTTTAAAAATATCTTTAAAGCATGTAGTTCTTCAGCATTATTTCTTATGAGTATAATGTCATCTACGTACACTGAAACTATGGATATTGAGGAATCCATCTTCTTAAAAAATAGGGAGTAGTCATTCAATGAGTGTGAATACCCTTTTAAAATTTAGATGTGCCGTTAACTTAGCATACCATCGACGCGGAGCCTGACGTAAACCATAAAGGGACTTCTTCAAATGAAAAACTTGAGTAGGAGAAGATGGTGAAAAATCAATAGGAAACTTAATATAAACCTCTTCATTAAGATCACCATGTAAAAAAGCATTATTCAATCTAACTGAAAGATTTCCCAACCCCTCTTCACAGCTGTAGCAAGAATGCATCTAATTGTAGTCATTTTCACCATAGGTGAAAATGTTACAGTAAAATCCACTCCTTACCTTTGAATATCACCTCTTACTACTAGTCGAGCCTTTAGTCTTTCCACACTACCATCAAAATGTTGTTTTACCTTATACACCCATTTGCAAGGTAGTGCTTTTCTACCAGAAGTAGTTTCACTACTTCCCAGGTTTGATTCTGTGCAAAGGGCTTTAATTTTCTTAGTCATGGCTTCCTGCCAACCTGGGTGATGTGCTGCTTGACTATAACTGTTAGGTACTTGAATATCAGACAGGGAATTGAGTAATGTCTGATTTGAGATAGTGAGCCTAGAGAAAAGAAAACTAGGAGGTGTAATAGGGGGGAGAAAATAGGCAGTGCTAACATCTATAAGTTGAATAGCATTACAAATGTAATCTTTGAGATAAACTGGAGGGTTATGGGGTTTATAGGACTTTCTGATCAAGGTGTCTATCAGAGGTTCAGATATAAAAGGTGAGGCAGTGGGAATAGGAGAATGCTGAGGTTAGGAAGGTTTGAGTGGGGGAGCAGTAATATGAGAGAAATGTATAGGAGAATGAGTTGTAGGGTGAGAGATGGAGGTAGGAGAAGGGGGCTGCATTATCATTAGCTGGTGATTGGGACTGTACTTCTGGGATGAGTCAAGAACACCATCGGTGGAATTAGGTAAAGGTGAGAGAGGCAGGAAAGAATCTGGAGAGTGTTAGGTAGTTAAGAAGATAAAAGATAAACTTCCTCGTGAAAAACAACATCTTTGGATATACAAAGCTTCAAAGTTTTGTGGTTTAGGAATTTGTAACCTCTTTTACCATGTGGATAGCCTATAAATACATATGGTATGGCCCTAGGTTGAAATTTTGTTCTATGGATGGAAGGGGTAGAGACAAAATACAAACATCCAAAACATTTTAACTTTATGTAATCTGGTCCAGAATGAAAAAGAACCTCATAAGGTGTTTTAAAATGAAGAACCCTTGAGGGAAACCTTTTAATGAGACAAGTTGTTGTTAAAAGACAATCACCCCAGTATGAAGTAGGTAAATTGGACTGAAAGAGTAGAGCTCTAGAAGTCTCCAACAAATGCTTGTGTTTTCTCTCCACAACTCCATTTTGTTGTGGAGAGGCAATACAGGTAGTCTGATGTATAATTCCTTGTGAAAGAAAAAAATCTAACTGGGCAGTCCCACTTCATAACTCAAAGGCATTATATGATCTAATGTCCTTAACCTTTATATGAAACTGTCTTTCTACCATAGCCAAGAACGATTTTAAGACTGAAAAGGCATTTGATTTGTTGCTGAATAAGTAGGTCCATGTACCTCTACCGTAGTCATCCACAATAGTTAGGAAATACTTAAAGCCATCATAAGTAGGTTTATTATAAGGGCTGCATATATCAATATGAATTAATTCAAAAATGTGCTTTGTGGTAATGCTGCTTGTGGGAAATGAGAGTCTTGATTGTCTTGCCATAAGACAAACAACATAAGGAGTATAAGACTTGGATGAAATAGAAATACGAATATCATGAATGTTTTTCATATTACTGAAAGACATACGTCATAGCCTATAATGCCATAACTTATCTTTTACATTGGAAATAGATCTAAAACAGGAATGTAAAAAATGTACATATTATCCTAGATTAAGCTTCCATCTAGAAAGAAAACTATTGCTAGACTTGGATGGAAAACTGGGAATGGCTGTTTTTGGACTTGATTGAAGGATGTAGAGTCCTCTGCCTTCTCCTTACCAATCTACAGATGAAGAGCCCTGCAGAAAACATGAAGAAGAAGTAAAAAAGAGTGGATGTTTTAACTATTTACACAACTTATGAACAGATAAAAGATTATATTTGAAAGATGGAATATAAAGAACATTTTGAAGTATTAGATTAGAAAAGAGAATGACTGAACCATAGTGAGTTACCGGAACCTTTTGAGAATTTGGCAAGTTAACAATTCCAGGCTTGGTTAAAGGTTTAAGGACATAGAAAAGTTTTTTGTTGTAGGTCATATGTTCTGAGGCTCCACTGTCTAATATCCAAGTCTGACTATTGATTTCATTGAAACAAGCAGGAGAATTAAAGAAGGAAGCACTACAACATTTTAGGCCTACAACCACCCCCGATAAGTGTTGCCTAAGATGCCAAGAAGTGAAACATTTGGTCAAAGGTAATACTTTACGGCTTTAGGCAACACTTTTTGGGGGTGGCCTAAAGTTCTGTGACCTTTGACTATTGGCTACGCTTTGTAGGTGTTGTATTAGAAGTCACGCTTTAAAAGTGTGGCCAATACAATACAAAGACCACACTTATATTTTTTCATATAGCCACGCTTTTGTGACATAAGGCTACACTTGGCTACACTTATAAAGTGTGATCTTTGTCACGTTACAAACTACACTTTTAAAGTGTGGCTTCAAGAACAACATTTGTCATTAACAATGCCAGATTGACAATCCCTATGGTCACGCTTTCTAAGCGTGGTAATTTTGTCTACACTACGAAGTGATTTTTTAAATATTTATATTAGCCACAATTTTGTGGTTAAAAAATTATATTTGTTTACATTAAATTATGTTCATATTTATATCAAGTATATATATATACACACACACGAAAAGTGATGCCCGTGCAGTGCAAGGGCCTGACAATACTATTTTTGCGTTCGTGCCCGTACTTATTAAAGTAAAAATAAATAATTATGATCAAAAGATATTTATTTACAACATGAGGATAATATGTTTATTTTCTCTGCAATATGTGCAAACGAATAATATAAAAATTGTACCCTTCCAACACGTGGTGTAGATCTTTAGTTATTACATATTTATAAATTTGCTGCTTGTTACTGCAAGATTTTCTCCTTATCTGCCTGTTGTACTTCACAGTTGCCCAAAAACTGTTTGTGATCAAGTTGTCTAGTCTTGCTCGACAGGCGCTCCCTGGTGGATATCTTGGTCGATTTCTGTCCCTAACATTGAGACTGGAACCTTAATAGCTAAAAACCACAACAGATTAGCAACCTATGATTTAAGAACCAGAAACAACCAAAGTCGTTAAATTATGAAATTTGTCTTGATATTGCACTAAATAATGAAATCATGTTGTAATTGAGAAGTAGAAATGAGCTATCATGGTAAATACAATATTTTTTAAATATCAAACCAAATAAATATTTAAAACATCCCTTCCCCACTGCCACTAGCAGGTGGTATAAAGATAAGTTGTACAGTGACTTCAAGAACAAGTACATTTTCTACTAAACATTTAGTACCATAGAAACACATGAGGGAAAAGAATTTAGATCAAAGTAACAAAAAAGGTAAAGGTACACAGTAGTACAGCTATATGATAACTTTTTATCTGGTCAAACTCAGCAAGATGTGGAACTTGGTAAAGAAGAAAGACAACATGGAAATAAAAACAGAAGTGTAAATTAACCTAAATTCATTTGAAAAATGAAAACTAACATAACTCACTTACCTCTGTTGGAATACAAGCAGCACAACATTCCAAGCAATTAATATGAAATTAGACAGCTTTTGTTAAGCAACAAAATTTACCTTGTGAAAGAGCCACATGAATGCTTAATGAAGACCCAAAAAGATGCCAAATATTCATATACTTTATTTAAAATCTTAAATATCACATATATAAATTGTTTCCAAATAGGGAAAGAGGTCATTCTTTTTGGCATTGACAAAAAAAAAATATTTACATAAATTGAAACGGAGGGAGTACATTATTCGCCAATGCTATCTACAAATAAGTAATGCTCCCTGACATAGGAGTATGCCCTAGAAAGTCTGTGGGAAAAAATAGCAATAAAAGTTGTTTCAATTGCTTCAAGCATACTATCAAACACTTTAGGTGCGTCATTATTCGTGATGGATCGTAGAACAAGTTGAGCAAATGGGTAAGCAAAAAATCACAATGAAGTCCAAGCAACTCCTTATTCTAACAAGCTCAATTTATAAAAGAAAAAATATAGATGATTTATGAAAGGATTTAAATCTCAAATTAAGCAAGACATGGTACAAAAACCAAAACAACCAGATTTATGTTTAGATATTTCCTAGCACCAAAACTTTCAGTGCCTCCTAGATTTTCAAATGGAACAAAAATGGCATTTATCACATGCAATGTTATATGAGGTATCAAAAATTACATACCTAAAACTTCTGTCCAGTAAAATTAAGTAATGTACCTCTTGGATTGTTGACTGGCAGAGGAGTATATTGTAGAAAATCAGTGAAAAAAATAAAGAAATAGAATCTTGTTTAGTTGCTTCCGCATACTATCAAACAGCTTGGGTGCAGTATACAGTAGAAGTTTGTATAATAAACTCAAAAGGACTACAACAATAACAACAACAACTATCCAGTAAAATCCCACATAGTGGGGTCTGGGAAAGGTAATGTGTACGCAGACCTTAACCCAGCCCCGATTGGGACAGACATGCTGTTTCCGATAGACCCTCGGCTCAGTAAGACAATAAAAAGATAAAGTACTGCGTATTAAAATAAAGTGGGCCCCAATAGAGCAAAATTAATATAGAGAATTTATAAGCCAGCCTCAATTAGTTAAAAAATAAGTTTGGAACTGAAGCTTAGGTGATTGAGCCATCACTATCTTTTAGCAAAAATATATATTGAGCCAAGTCCATGCCATGAGATCAAGTTAAACTCACAATGATTTTTGCAAACGGCCTGTTTTACTTCTATAACCGTGACCTACAACTACAAGTCATCAAGGAAGCAACTCTAACATTGCACCCAAACTTGCCCTCTATATCTTCACGGGTAAACGCATTTATACTACAGTTATGTTGGGATCAGAAAGGTTCCTCAGCGTTGTTTATCATGCAATTATTCCCAAAACTGACAGATGGCTATATAGTAGAGGTTATACTAAGTCCTAGAAAAGGAAGTTTCTCTACTTCCTGGAGCTTAAATTCTGGCCCCTACTTCCTGGAACATAAATTTTATCAATTTCCAGATTCTGAATGGTCCTTTAGTTGTTTAACTTTCTTCCTTTTATTTTTTTAGGATGATAATTGAACATTAAGTTGTGTAAATCTGACGGAAGACCTCCAGTTAACATTGTCACCAAAGAAGCTAAGACAAGAAGACACAACTTTCACAAAATTTATGGTGCAGTCAAAGATAACTATCCTTCATGGTGAAGCTGATGCATACACAAAATGTAGAGAATTCAACTACATGAAATGACATTAAGTGATGATGTACTAAATTGTTACTGCTGCAGACACTTTGAAACACAAGGTTAATAATATGGCAACACTCAGAAATGCTACAACAGGAAATGGCACCAGAAGTGTCAAACTTGTGCCATTACCTACGGTATGTTATGCCCTGATAAATATGTACTATGCAACGGCTTAGACACAACAACATCGACTCATTATTAGATATAGCAGACAACTACAAGTAGTAGCATATGCTAAACTTGCCAGGACAAACTTACTTCTCTCTCAATAACTTTTTCATCCATACAAACATAATAGAAAACCATAGAAAGATGCTTAATTGTTTTAGTATCTGTTTAAATTTTCAATTTCCCTCTTTGTTTTACAGAATCACAAAATGAAATGGGCCTGAATAGAGAGAAATGGTTTCAAGGATTTATTCCGCTGACCCCAACTACTTTGGAGTTACACTTATTACTTCATTGACAGGGGCGAATCTAGTGAATAAGTTACATGTTCATTTGAACACAATAGTTTCGGCTTAGATCCCACATATGAGTTAGAAAAAATAACTAAATAAGTAAAAGTAATAGATTTGGAACCCAGTAAATTAGATGAGATGTGGTAGAACTCCTAATTCGAACTAATAAAGTTCAAATGTTGCATCCGCCTCTGTTGATTGAGTTATAGTTGATTATCAATTGATTAATTAACCTATTCAAACGTCAAGCCCTAATTTTGGTATTTTGGACTTCTACAAATTTAAAACCCTAGAATTGCACAACAAAACAAAACAGGCCCAAATTCATTATTTAACCACAGAACTAAAACCCTAGATGCTATAAGCAATACCTTTCGTAAGGTTGTAGCAGGCTCGCCTCTTGTAAAATTAGTTGCAGCAGCCGTAGTCAACGAAACACCATTACGGAACTGGTACAATGATAGCATCCTGGGAAGCTCAACTCTATTCAAGGACAAGGATGTAGTTTTGAAATCTCAAAGATGGCATTTGACAAGATGTCAAGATAAAGAATTACAAAACAAGGTCATTAGACTTCAAGTGCAAATAAATAAGCTTCTAATTGTAGAGGAAGGGCTCAAGACCAAAGTAGATGAATTGTCCAAGTCATACAATTATATAGTGATCCAAATTGAAGCCCAAGAGGAGGAAGATTGTGTCACCAAATCAGCCCTTGAAGTCCATCAAAAAGGGCCCAAAATAAGTTTAAAAGAGGTCCAAAAGGGGATGTTTCAAAAGGAGCCCAATTGGAGTCCAAACCAATGGCCCAAACTAGTTATTTTTATGGTCCAAATCTACCCCAAAGGGTCTTAGCCGCCCCTCATCTAATTTTAGTGACTTTTCTTACTCTTTAACAACACCCCTACCTAATTGTAATGACTTTGGATACCTTAGCAATCATCCTACCTAATTGTAATGACTTTGGATGTCTTAGCCATCACCCTTCCTAATTTTAAGGACTTTTATGCCTTAGTACTCTCCTATAAATAGGGAGTTCTTCTTATTCATAAAACACAATATTATTGATTAAGTATATCATAGTTTGAGAGTTCTTTTGAACCTTTGTTACTTGTGCTTTGAGATTTATCTTTCAACCTTTACTAGTTCATAGTTCAAGGTAGTAAGATTTCTTCTCTTTTATGATATCTTTGATTCCTTTGTGGTATTCTTAGAAGGCGATTAATACTAGTTATTAATTATTATCTCAAGTTACTCGTAAAGTGATAAAGATCCGAATCTATTGTTTTGATTTGCTTTTAAAGTGAAGGCGTTTGATTTCTTCCATAAATTAAGAGGTTGTTATTTTGATCTTGACAAGGCTATAGAACTTGCGTTCTTGGAAGTTCTTGGAATTCTTTCCCTGAATTTTCCCCATATCCTTTATTTTTATCTGTTAAATTCTAGTTGTTCAATTCCTTGTTGATATTGCTTCCGCATTTACTTCTCAAATTCTTACTCTAGTTTGGATTCCTGACCTAGTTGTTATCAAGTAGTATCAGAGCGGTTCTATCAAGATTTCGTTCTTGGTAAGTCTTGGGATTTCTTGAATACTAAGAGCAAAGAAAATAAAACAAAAGAAAAATTAAAAAAAAAACAGAAAAAAACGAAAATCTTTAAAAACAATAGACTTTCTTGCTCTCCAATTTTTTTAGTATTTAAATTGTTATCAAAAGTTAGCAAAGGAAACAAGAAGAGGGGATCCTAGATTTTCTTACTCATTCTAATCTACATATTGATATCCTTTCCTTTTTGTTCGCGTCTTGTTTCAACCAAGCCTAATAATTCTAGGATTTGCTTTTTCTTTAATTAGTTCTCCAAAAATCTGAATTTTACTACTAAGAACTTCATACGAGTTGGATTTAACTATAAATCTACAAAGTATTTTGTTCAAAGGTTATTTCGAGAGAAAAAAGGGGTAAAGTATGTGAAAAACAATTGAAAAAAATAGAGAAGCCAATTTGAAAGATACATATTTCTTCTAATCTTTGTTCGAGATGTCACAAACAGGTTGTTATGAAGAAAGGAGGCGAGCTATGGCTCAACAAGTTGAAAGGTCAAACTTTCAGCATGGAGAACGGAAGGAACACGATGGTAAAGTTATTTTTCAAACTAGAGCTAAAGTGATGTCTACAATTTGTGCCCTTAGAATTGACAAAGAATGTAGCTATAACTCAATTAGCACTTATATGGTTGAGAAACTGAACTTGTCTTGTGTTGAACATATTGAACCCTACATGTTGAGAGGAGTAAAAGTATCTAAGAGAGTCTTATTATTATTCTCAATCGGAAGGTATAAGGATGCGATCTGATGTAATGTGAATTCCACGAATAATTATCATATCTTGTTAGGAAGGCCATGGTATATCTATAGAGTTGCTTCATATTGTATCGTAAAAAATGATATTCTTTTGAGGTTAATGGGAAGAAACTCATTCTTGAGCCTTTGAATCCCTCACAAATTTGTGAAGATGAAAAGATTATTAAAGAGAATATGGAAAAATACGAGAGAGAAAAAAATGAGAAGAGTAAGGAGTGCATGTTAACATTCCAAGAGAGGAAAAGGAGAGGTTGTGTTGAGAAAGAGTGGCATATCAAGTGAGGTAAAGAGTGATCTTGAGAAAAAAGAAAAGAGATAAAGCAATAAGAGAAACAAAGTCTGTGAGGTAGAGAGAGAAAAACAAGTGAGATTGAGTGAAGGAAAAGAACTCTTTAGTGAGAGAAAAGAGGCTAAGGGAGAGGAAAATATGATTCTTGCAAAAAAAGCCAAAGAGAGTGTAAGCAAGAAAATAGTTTCCTTACTTCCTAACCCATTAACTCTTTTTGTTTTAGTTCTTGTGATTTTGTGTAGCCACGTGATGAAATACCTTTTGAAAGGGGTGGTAAGACACAAGAGATGGTGCACAGGATCCAATTGGATTCCAACATAAATTCGGCAATATCAATTATTTTTGGATGGTAGAAGACAAAAGCTTGATCAAATTCTTTGTTATTAAACCTTTTGAATATTTTGATTCTTATTTACATGGTTATGACATGGAGTTACCTAAAAGCATTGCTAAGTTGGAGCCATTGCATAAAAGAATACAAGGCAATGATGTTCCATTGGTAAATAAGTCCAAATATGGTATGTATTATTTGCATTCTTGGTCTTTCTAGAACACCTAAGATATTTTTGGAGGTAATGAATTATATTCTTATTTCTTATGTATGTGACTTTATAATTTTTGCTGATGATGATATTTTGATGCACATCAAGTCACTAAATGTTATATCTAAGTTAAAGTGCAAGAGTAATTTTCTTCCTTTTGAATTTGTGTATGACTTAGATGAGTACATATTACAACTTTATGGAAATATAACATGAAATTTATCAAAAAAGCTTGCGAATGAGTTAAATATTTCTTCTTCTCTTATTCAAGTGGCTAATGAGTTTTCATGTGATAAGTTGCTAGAATGTGATTTTTGTGGTTTGATGGGGAGTCATTCTTCATGCATGTTTATTGTGAGCTTGTAAAAGTATTTGTTTCTAGAAAAGAGGATATGCATGATGGTTGTAATATTTGTGATAAAATACTTTTTCAAGTAAAGGAATCCATGAGATTTGTAATTGTAGATAGTTGCCTATATTATGAAAGTATATTCTTTGATACATATGGTATAGATATTTATATTAAATGGATGTGTGGTCAATATTTTATAATTTCTTTATCATTTATACTTATGGACTACCTTACCGACATGATCGAATTGCAAGTTCTATTGCATGGTGCACCTAGTAGAGGTTTTTATTGTATTTATCAAGGTAGGCATAAAGTTTATTAGAATGATGATATACATATGTTTTATAAGGGAGTATTTACACCTATTAGGATTGATTAGCTAAATGGACACATGGTCACTATCTTGTTGTATTCCTACTATTTTTTCAGATTAGTATATGTCATTTACTAGTGCGTGTTATCTTTTTCTTGCAAGGTCGAAATTCGAGGACGAATTTTCTTCAAGAAGAGGGGAATGATAGCATCCTAGGAAGCTCAACTCTATTCAAGGACAAGGATGTAGATTTGGAATCTCAAAGATGGCCTTTGACAAGATGTCAATATAAAGAATTACAAAACAAGGTCATTAGACTTAAGTGCAAATCAAGAAGCTTTTAATTGTAGAGGAAGGGCTCAAGACCAAATGAGATGAATTGTCAAAGTCTTACAATTATATGATGGTCCAAATTGAAGTCCAAGAGGAGGAAGATTGGGTCACCAAATCAGCCCTTGAAGTCCACCAAAAAGGGCCCAAAATAAGTTTAAAAGAGGTCCAAAAGGGGATGTTTCAAAAGGAGACCAATTGGAGTCCAAACTAATGGCCCAAACTAGTTGTTTTTATGGTCCAAATCTACCCCAAAGAGTCTTGGCCTCCCCTCACCTAATTTTAGTAACTTTTCTTATTTTTAACAACATCCATATCTAATTGTAATGACTTTGGATACCTTAGCAATCATCCTACCAATTGTAATGACTTTGGATGTCTTAGCCATCACCCTTCCTAATTTTAAGGACTTTTATGCGTTAGTACTCTCCTATAAATTGGGAGTTCTTGTTATTCATAAAACACAACATTATTGATTAAGTATATCATACTTTGAGAGTTATTATGAACATTTGTTACTTGTGCTTTGAGATTTATCTTTCAACCTTTACTAGTTCATAGTTCAAGGTAGTAAGATTTCTTCTCTTTTATGTTATCTTTGATTCCTTTGTGGTATTATTAGAAGTCGATTAATACTAGTTATTAATTATTGTCTCAAGTTACTCGTAAAGCGGTCAAGATCCGAATCTATTGTTTTGATTTGCTTTTAAAGTGAAGGCGTTTGATTTCTTCCATAAATTAAGACGTTGTTACTTTGATCTTGTCAAGGCTATAGAACTTGCGTTCTTGGAAGTTCTTGAAATTCTTTCCCTGAATTTTCCCCATATCCTTTATTTTCATCTGTTTAATTCTAGTTGTTCAATTCCTTGTTGATATTGCTTTCGCATTTACTTCTCAAATTCTTACTCTAGTTTGAATTTCCGACCTAGTTGTTATCATATAACGCCACATTTTTCTGTACATACTCCGTGAACTGAGCTCTCTCGCCAGCTTCACCGCTCGCTCCCATGAGCTTGTGAGAATCGAGGATCATGTATTTTACCTTCGTTGGATTTGTGAACCAGTATACTGTGCACCGCGGATGAATCCACCACCACCAGTGCAAATCAATTGCCCACCATCCCAAACTCAAAAGGACTGGCGATTACAAACAAATAAAGTATAGCGAAAGAGAAGCAACCCCTAAAAGAACTGACAATTACAAATAAAGAAAGTAGAACAACAGGTTGTAGAAAAAAGTCAAAAACACAAAGAGATTTTATTTCAAGAATTTTCTCCACAAGAACAACTTACTTTATAAAAAAAAACACAAGAAAATCAATACAAGCATATCAAATAAATAAATATTATCGAGTGATATTAATCTGGAAAAAGGAGCAAATGTCAGCAGCGGCGGAAAAGAAGCAACAAAGTTAGGGAAAATTTTCATTAACTCTATATTTGGGGGAAAATTTTTAAGAGAAATATTTTTTTTATCCTAAATTTCTAGGTTACGCTTGTACAGTGTTACATTTAGTATTAGAATATAACAACTCTATAAAAATGTTGCATTATAATTAATAAGCGTTGCTAAATAATTTATAAATTGGTAACACTTAAGAAGTGTTATCTTGATATTATAAGACCACACTTTTTAAGTATGACCTTAAAAAACGTGGCCAAAGACTCTGGTCAAAGCACACACTTTATAAGCGCATCTATACCTACTTTTGGCAACACTTTTCGATTGTTGTCTATAATTAGTATAGCTATAGGCCAAAAATATTGTAGTGAAGGTATACCAGCACAATCATATTTGCAAAAGCATTTGAAGAAGTTCCTGCCACCTGTTGTCCAAGCTTAATCTGCTGATGGAGATGGAGTAGCTGAGCTACATTTTCTTGGGCGAGTGATTTTGTCTCTGAAACACTAATTGCCTGCTCACTTTCATCAACAACATTAAGAGCGTTTTTAGCTTATATTGGACCTTGGAATTTCTTTTCTCTTGTAAACTTAAAATCTGTTGGAAAATCATAGATCCTATAATACTTGTCTATGGTATGTTCTGGCTTCTTACAGTAGGCACAAATGGCTTCTTACAGTAGGCACAAATGGTTGAAACCATGGAACCTTTTTAGAATCAAGCATACCCTTTTGACCTATGTGTTTATTGTGTCTCTTTCCCCTCCTAGTTGATTAGCAGCAATGAAAGAAGCAGATTCTCCTGGATAATCAGGGGTTGCATGAATCTCCTATGCTTTTCACCTTGGATCACTAAGGAGTATGCATGTCCAATGGTTGGCGTAGGAGAAGATGACAGTATGTTACTCCTTACTCCTACGAAATACTCATTTTAACCCCATAAGAAACTGCAACAGTCTTTCATCTTGATGAGCTTTATGGTTCTTTATTTTAGCTCCGCAACCACAATTCACAAGCTCCTTATCTTAGTAAAATAAGTTGTAACACTCGAATTTCCCTGCACCACAACACTTAGCTCCTTTTGCAGCCGAAAGAGTTTAGCACCATTTGTCTGACCAAATCTTTCTTCCAGGTCAGCTTAAAGGTCTTTAGCACTTTATGAATGCAACACACTTTCTGCTATTTCATTGGAGAGTGAGTTGAGAAGCCAAGAAAGGACCATATCATTGCAACGTGGCCAAGATCTTTGATGACATGAATCAGCAGCAGGAATAACTAGGGTACCACCAATGAACCCTAGCTTGTTCTTAGCAGATAGAGGTATCACTACTGCTCTTCTCCATCCTCCATAACCTTTGCCATTAAATGTAGAAGAAACGAGGCTCATACTAGGATAATTTGAAGGATGGAGGTAAGAAGGATGTTCTGAATCAACAACACCAGAAAGAGTAGATCTTGCAGCTATAGAAAGTCCAGTAGCAGGAGTAGATGAATTCAACAAATTGTTGGGCTGACTTTCAGTTGCCATTATAGTGAGGAAGAAAGAAAAGAAAAATAATGTAGTGTGAATCTATAGCAGATCAAACCTGCTCTGATACCGTGATGAAATAGAAGAACAATTTTAGAGAATTTTCCTTTTCTGTATATTGAATCATATTTTGATGTATAAGGACTGTGTATAATACAAAATGAAAAGAATCTGTGCATAACTAACTATCATATGTGTCCTTATTTTATTGACTAGTCTACAACAAACAAAGAGTAAAATTTACAGTTGTTGTCTTTCTTCTATTCCCTTCTATTCTTTTCTGTTGGACTAGATATTGGGCAGACGGATAAGGAGGCCCAAAAGACTAAAGAGGCCCAATGTTGAGCAGCCTATATCTGGATCCTTAGGCGAACAAAACAAGACAAGCTGTTATCATTTTCGGACAACTTAAATTATACCAAAACTTATACTCAAACCAAACCCTTTTCTCTATAAAACACCATAAACGAATTTGAGATGCCTTCGTCTCCAACACTATGAAATAAGATAGGAACAAATTCAGTTGCATTTAGAAAATTACAAAAGCTACAACATACAAATTGGTACGACTAAATTAAAATAATTAATATCTTCTAAAACTTTTCGATTTGGATTTAGAGAAAATGAGATAAATCATGCAATTGTTAGAATTTAACTTAATCATACAGGCAAGGAAAATGAACTTTCTAAATGAAATTGTAATAGTTCCAAAAAAGATACTTGTACAATAATTGAACGGCTAAGAAGAAGAGAATTTCTAGAAATCATTTCGTTGAGAATTTTTCGTTTATTCCAAACTCCCTTTTCAGAATCGAGAAATATTTATCTCAGCCAAGAAGATGGGTAGTGCCATTCTTAAAAAATATATTTATACTTGGAAATGTATATAGAACCCTTTTAATGAGAGGATGATTTTTCACCTCTCTTAAAATTGTTTTTGTGTAATTAACAAACAACAAACCAATGAAATTTCACAAGTAGGATTTGGTGAGGTTAGTGAATACACAATCTTACAAGTATCTTGTGCAGGTAAAGAAATTGTTTCCGATAGATCCCCTCTCAAAGCAAGCATGCATAACCACAATAGTTAAGGGAAAGCAGTTGAAGGGTTTTTATGTAATTAAGTTTTTGAAAATTTTCAAATATTTATTTTTATGGAATACAATATTATTTTGTGTCCTAAAAGAAAATATATTTGCTTTTAATACTTTGTGTAGAGCTAGCATATTCCCTAAAGCTCCAACATGAGTTTGGAGTCACAAAAGCTCAAAGCATTATTGTATTTGAATGCCGAGTTTTCTCTGCCAAAAAAAAAACCTTCTAGTGTTCTTCTTGTAAATTTTTCTTATGTATGGTGAATGTTTAATATTTTAAATTTATAACATTTTGGCTAAAGCTCAAATTTGGAGTTTATGAGATTATTTTTTGACCAGCTTTTTATGCACCATTTTAAAAAATAATTTGCTTCATACCAAATAGATATAGAATTTTTACTTGGTGTTCTTACTCATATTGCCATTTGACTTTTGAAAAACTAATTTTGAAAATAGTAATTTGGAAGAAAATGGCTAACTTATGTAAATGCATGTTTTTGGTCGAAAAATAAATTCAAACGCCGAAGCAACATATATCCCTAGGTATTTTATTGTTTCTTCCCTGCTAAAATTTTATCGTGTATGTGATCTAAAACGAAAACTGTACAAGACTTATTAAAATAAATATTTAGTTAAATAAATATATAAAAAAAAGGGGAAATAAAAAAATCGTGCAAGTGTAATAACGAAATTGAAAAATAAATAGTACGTGGCAAATGCATGCAATGTGGTCGTGCAGGGTATTGACTTTTGAGTCCCAGTTATGGATACTGTTTCATTTACAATCAGCGGCGGAGCCACCCTTATTGAGGGTGTCAACCGATACCCTTTCGTTAGAAAATAATACTGTATAAATAAATATTTTAGGTATATTTTTCTTAAAAATTAAATATTTATAAAAGGTTGACAATTCTTGACACAAGATAAACTCTTAGTGTAATGATTAAGGGGTGTCAAAAATTATAGAAGGTTGCAAGTTCCATTCCCTATAATAGTAATTTTTTTGACACCCTTAGCATAATTCTTGGCTCCGCCACTATTTACAACAATAAGTCAGATTACGTAAAAATTGCATGTAGTAGCCACTAATTAAGGGAGTCTTTAATTATTACCTAGTAATTAAAATGCTCAGCAAAAATAGCCACTACTAATTGAAAAAAGTTGTTTTACACTTCCTTCAATGTTTATACTCCCAAACCCTTATTTTTTCATTTAGACGAGAGAAAATTAGAGCGCGAATCTTCCTGTGCAAGTTTCGTGTGTTCTCAGTACCTGTTTCATCCTCGCATGCAATAGATTTGCAGTTAATCTATCTCCTTGTTCATCTTCTCTGGAAAAAATAATCGAATCGTTACTTTTATTTTTTGTTTTTAAGCATTTTTATTTTTCTATATGTGTTCGCGATCAATGCCATGTCAAGTATGTGTGAAATTTCAAAAATGTTCATTGTAAGTTGATTCATTGTCGGATAAGCAACGTATATTTTATGATGTTGTTATTCAGAAATTATTGGTGTTGAAATGTGAAATGTGTTTGTGGTTGATTCAATATATTTGATTATGTAAGGTCATTTCATAAAAATAATCGTAGAAATTCATAAGCTTACCGTGTTTATGAATTTTTAGTTAACTGTGTTCGTTAAATGTAAGGAAGAAACGACATTAAATTTTGTAGTTGGAATTCAAAGTTAAGGACTGATTGTCCTTAACTTTTGTACATGAAAATTGAAGTTAAGGACTACGTGTCTTTAACTTTGAAAGTTAAAAGTATAAGTTGACTGTATTTGTTTAACCTTTGCACTTACAACTTTAAGTTAAGGACTGAATGTCCTTAACTTTTGTATCTGAAACTTGAAGTTAAGGACTAAGTGTCCTTAACTTTGGAAGTTGAAAGTATAAGTCCTTAAGTTTCCAACATGAGACTATAGCTTAAGGGCCTCGTGTCCTTAACTTTTGAACTTGAAATTCAAAGTTAAGGACAAACAGTCCTTAAGTTTTTAACATGAGAATATAACTTGAGGACCTCATATCCTTAACTTTTCAACTTGAAATTCAAAGTTAAGGACAGACAGTCCTTAAGTTTTTAACAGTTGTATAACTTAAGGACCTCATGTCCTTAAGTTTTAGTTGAAATTTAAAGTTAAGGACTGATTGTCCTTATGTCACGACCCAAATTCCCAAACCTAGTCGTGATGGTGCCTCTCGTGAAGACAAGTCAGCCAACTAACCCAAATCGCCTTTTAGACAATTCTTAAACATATCGAATAGAAAATACGGCTTAAATGACGTTGATTAACAATATATATACAACCCAACTCAGCCCGACCAGGGCGTTACAAGTCACGAGCATCTAAGATGTAGGAACATAACTACAGAGTCAACTATATATATATATATATATATATATATATATATATATATATATATATATATATCTGAAGTTCAAGATGAAGTCTGGTGCCGCGAACGCTGGCGATCACCTTGCTCGGATACAATAGAAATACCTTCAGTCTGCTAACAATCCGCTACCTGGTGATCAATACCTGCAACTGCACGCGAGGTGCAGAGAGTAGAGTGAGTACTTCCAACTCAGTTGTAATAAGAGTAAATAATGCTGAGAGGCAAGAAATTACGTAAGAGCACTACATCATGCTATAAAGTACAGTACAACCCTTTTTAGATCCAGTAGTTCCATAAAAATACTTTATAAAATATCTGAATAACGCTATCTCAAGCAGTAAAATCAATTATACCATAAAAACCATAAGGTATCAAATAATTCTCCTTTTTAAAATAGAGGAAATAATCAATTCAACAACTAAGGAATAATGACAATTTTGCCCCTCAGGCTCATTATCAAATTCTCAGTATAGTATCAGCCCCACGGGCTCACTCCTAACTCACCAACACACAACATCAGCCCCTCGGCCTCACTCCCAACTCAACAGACACAAACAAAGGCCTCTCGGGCCCACTTCCAACTCACCTGGGAACCCTGCGCTCGCTGGGGGTGTGTACAGACTCTGGAGGGGCTCCTACAGCACAAGCACAATATTAATAGGCTTGAAAGCCTTCACACATCTCACACGAGGCCTGGAAGCCTCCTCATATAATACTCGAGGCCTGAAATCCTTCTCACATAGCACTCGAGGCGTGAAAGCCTCCTCACATAGCACTCGAGGCCTGAAAGCCTCCTCACATCCCTCAACATATCCTCACAGATAGCCCATGGCCTCAATCAGTCCAGAAAATAGTCTAAGCTTCAGTAAAACAATAGTGCTCAGCTCATTGACATTTTAAATATCATTTAAATATCGAGTTGAGTATAAACGTAGCTGAGTCCACAAAATAATATAATTCAATTGGACTGAGTTCAATAATATTTCAATAGGTGAGGAAAAATTGTTATGTAAATTCACAAAAGATTTCAGATAATTGGCACAAAGCCCAAGTATGTCAATAAGCCCAAATCAGGATAGAAATTAATAATTCTTTATCAAATACGCGATAAAATCAACAACCGGGACGGACCAAGTCACAATCCCCAACGGTGCTCTACCCCACGCTCATACCTGGCGTGCAAGTCACCATAATACAACACTATGATGCGTAAGTTCGGGGTTTCAAACCCTCAGGACATCATTTACAAATATTACCTACCTCGAACTGGCGAAATCTCTAGCCCGCGACGCCTTTGCCCCTCAAACCGGCCTCCACGCACGTCAAATCTAACCAAAGTAAGGCAAATTTATCACAATATGCTAATGGGACATAACCCAATCAAAAAAAGTCAAAAAATACTATAAATCACGAAATTGGCAAAACTCGAGCCCCGGGCCCACGTCTCGAAAATTTTTGAAATTCACACTTCCGGAATCCTCGTCTCGCCATGAGTCCGTACATACCAAGAACTCCCAAATCGGACCACAAATGGCCCCTCAAATCCTAAATTTAAAGCTGTTGCTCCAAGCCCTAATTTCTTATCATTTTGCTATGTTTTCATGAATTTCAAGCATGATTCTTCAATAAAAGCATGTATTTAACTCATAAAACTTACCTCCAAAGATTCCCAGTCAAAACCCTTCAATTCGCGTCTAAAGTCTCTCAAGAATGACTAAAAATGGTTGGAAAATGGGTTGTTTTCGCGACTGAAATATTTTTTAAACATTCTGCCCCAACTACAGTGTTTTCGCATTTCCTAAAAATTTCTTTGCAATTGCAAAACTACAGTGTTTTTGCATTTCCCAGCTTGCTATAGTGTTTTCGCATTTCCCAGCCTGTTTTCTTCGCATTTGTGAAGACAGCAGAACCAGCAATTTTGCCTGACAAAAAAATGAGCATATCTTCCTCATACGATGTCCAAATTTGATTTCTTTTTCCTATGACTCTGTAATTTTGATACGGATTTAATGGTTCAAACAAAACTGAATTTGGAGTTTATTTGCTTAATATGGTACCCCTTTATCTCTAAATAAGCAAACTTGAAATATCGAATAAAAGCGGAATCACAATCCGAAACACACCCGAGGCCCCCGGGACATCAAACAAAAGCATAGATATGTTCTAATACTTCATTCAAACTTAATCGAGCCATAAAAATACTATCGTTAACATCAAAATCGCCAAATTTTCATCAAATCAAGGTCTAAGTTAAACTAAACTTTCAAAATCCTCATTCAATCAAAATCACGGCCTAAACACCTCAGAATCAAATGAAATTTTTTACACAAGTCCAAAATCACCTAACGAAGCTACTGGAACTGTCGGAATTCATTCGGGCTCCCGGATCAAAATCTCACCTATCAACCGAAAATCGCCAAAATACTAACTTCGCCAAAATAGGCTAATTTCTTCACCGGACCTCCAAAATTAACTCTGATTGCGCTCCTAAGACTTATATCACCCTCCAAAACTAAACGAATCATCGGTATTCAATTCCGAGCCCTCTAACTCTCAAGTCAATGTCCGGTTGACTTTTCCAAACTAATTCTTCTTTAAAAAGACTAATTGTCCCATTTCCTACCAAACTTGATCCGAATTGACTCAAATTCACCAAGTACACATATTGAAACATGAATAAACATTTAACGGGGAATACGGGACGAAAATACAGGAAACGACAGTTTGGGTCGTTACATTCTCCACAACTAAAATAAACGTTCGTCCTCGAACGTGGTCAAAGTTGTTCCAAAAGCCCATCTATTGTTGAATAAACTTACTAGGTATAAGTACGGGGTGATTCCACGTCACCCTATCTCATATAGGCCCGATAACACATTTAAATCGAATTTACACAATCCAGCCTCGCCCATAAAGCATAGAATTGCCTTTTTACTTCCGGAACCATGAATATGATCGAAATCTCACACCTATTCTTGAATAGTCTCCAACCAGCTGTAATGCCCATACATGCAACCTCGGGTGAAATCATATGATATACTGCATAATTCAAGCACTCAAAACGATAACTTCTATTCACAGCAGTTGCCCACAACAACCAAATGCAGATAGAAAATCCCTTATTAGTTAAAGTCTTATTTCAACACTTGCATATACTGCCAACGATAATTGAAACACATTAAATCATAATCATTGCTCAGATCAACCATTCATGATGCCGTTTTTCCTCTAGAAATTATCATTACACATTTTCGAACGGAACCCCGATATTTACCCATCAAACATGCTGAAATCGAATCGGTTTGTATTCATAATTTCCCCCAACGATCACCTCGAATTCAACACACCACTCTGGTGATATAACAGCTCAATAGAGGCCTAAGCCACAACTTGCATAATACACGCACCAATAAGAAATGGTTCGAACATACTCAGATCATGAAAATGACTCAACTAAGAGAGTTGTACTTCAAATTCACTAGTACTTCCACAACATAAGGCTGAGACCTGTCTCGCATCATAGAAATAGGACATACAAATTTGACCTGCAAGGTCTTGTTTTTCACACAGCTTTGCTGCAACGCGCGATCTTATCCAAACATTGTTACATATAAAGCACCACAAGTCATTATGATCAATATCGACAGCCACACACATTTGATGGCTGGATCCAGAGTAACCCATTACACCCACGCTGACACAAATAACACATACCACGCAAACCTGATAGAACATAATCAAACTCACCTCGCCACTCAACCTGTGGCATTTCCGGAATAGCCCATGGCACAATTGTTCAGAATTGCTTGACGCTAAGACAACCAGTCTAAATTCTGACATCACACACAAAATCTAACATACCAGTAAGTAAAGATCCACTCGAGCCTCCAAATCCTTATTGTCGTTAAACAGAACCAACACACACGATCCACAACCACAATATAGCATGTACATGAGAACTCTCAGTCTCCAACTCCATATAGCACACACATCATCATACCTGACCCCAATTTCCACAGTGTGAATACATGCACATCTTTAATACACAATCATCCCACAATATATACTCTAAAATTTCATGCGCTATACAAGAAACTCGAATATCAATAGTCGATCCAGCCTTAAAGTGCCTCAATACTTGTCACAGCCCAAATCCTGATCGTGATAGCGCCTGACCGCAAGTCTAGGCAAGCCCGACCAAATAACTCCCCAAGAACGGCATACAGCCCAAAGAGATACAATTCAAGATAAAACACCAAACTTAGATATAAATATCCCAAGACTTGGGGTCACAAGTTTTAGAGCCTCTAACAATACTGAATACACGTCACAATGAGGGAAATACAAGTGTCAGAATAACTAGAAAATAACTAGAAGATCAGAGACATGAGTCCTGCGGACGCTAGCCGCTACCTCAATACTCTGTCAAACTGACAACTAGCAACCGCACGGGCTAATCCTTTGGAGCACCTGAATCTACACACAAGGTACAGAGAGTAGGGGGTGAGCCTACCAACTCAGCGAGTAATAACAGCAAATAAAGCTCCGAAAGCAAGAAAACCCAATAATTATACTAAGTAAGCTAATACAGTGTATAACAGTATCTACAACTGACAATCCAGTGCCAACTGGGGCGTGCAGCCCGATCCACCCATATCATTTATCATCGACGGTGCTGACTGGGGGTGTGTACAGACTCCAGAGGGGCTCCTACAGCCAAAGCGCAATAACCAGCCATCTCGTGGCGAATAATCAAACCATCCATTTCGTGGCGAATAATCAAACCAGCCATCTCATGGCGAAAATCAATAACCAGGCCAGCCCATGTTACTTGACCGCTCATATCACACTGTGTCCGTGTTACCACTGTTTCTAATCACGGCTGCGGCGCGCAGCCCGAGCCACCCAGAAAACAGTCCACAAAATATATCATAAGCCTCCTGGGCAGCTATAAACAATGATCCTCAGCCAAAATACATTTAAAAGATATAATATGAGTTCTGAACATTTGAAATACGGCTGGGTTTTGAAAACAATGTATTAAAACCATGGACTGATAGTAAATGATATGCAATCATGCTAAAACAGTAATACCAACTCCCGAAGGATATCACAGGTCGGCTCTAGGCCCCAAACACGGTATAAAGCCCAATAATAGTCATCACAGTGTGTGTATCATACGCCAATATAGTATAATTCTCACTCGGGATAGACCACGTCACAATCCCTCAACAGTATCCTACCCCGCACTTATCATGGAGTGCGTGTCACGCCTCAACATAATGTTACGATGTGAAAGTCCGGGGGTTTCAAGCCCTCAGAACACATTTACTAGCATTACTCACCTCATACCGATGAAATATAAAGCTCGTGACGCCTTTGCCTCTCAATTTGGCCTCCTCGCGCGTCGAATCTAAACAAAAACAGAGCGAATACATCACAAAAATGCCTATGAGACAATACCCAATCGAAAACAACCGAGAAATAGCCAAAATCTCGAAACTAGCAAAACCCTAGCCTCAGGCCCGCTTCTCGAAAAATTACAAAATTCACATTTTCAGAATCTTCATCACGCCATGAGTCCATACATATCAAATTTAAAAGGATCGGAGTTCATTTGACCCTTCAAATCAACACTTTAAGGTTCACTTGGGTTTCAAGACCTAACCACCATTTTTGACATTAAAGACCTTGATTTCTAAGTGTTTAATCCATGATTTTGCACCATAGTCACATATTTGAGGTCTAAGAGATCATACCTGAAGACTCCCCTCAAAAATCTCTCCAAAACCTCTCTCAATCGCCTTAGCCCGAAGTTCTATTGTTCTTCTCCTTTTCAAAATATTAAACCCTCTGTTATCATTAAAATTGAACGATTTCCGCTTCCGCGATATTTTTCCGCTTCAGCGCTACTCGCTTCCGCGTCTAGTTGACCGCTTCTGCAGTCTGACTATTTCCTCAGCGGCCGCTTCTGCGGTCGATCTTCCGCTTCCGTGACTACCGCGAACGCGGTCCCTTTGGTTGCTTCTGTGGTCTCTGACTTCCTTCTGGCCGATTCTGCGGCTTATTGTCCGCTTCTTCGGACACCGCTTAAGCGGACTCCCAGCCGCTTCCGCGAAAATACCAGAACCAACAGTCGTTTATGATGCTTAACTCCAAAATTCCTCGTTTAACCATTTGATATCACCCCGAGGCCCCCGGGACCTCAACTAAAAACACAAACATGCCCTAATACCTCATTCAAATTCGCTCAGGCTATAACAACGCTATCTTTAACATCAAAAATCACCAAAATCATTGAATTTCATTCTAAGTTAAACTTAAACTTTCCAAACTCATATGCGATGTCGAAACCAACCAAACGAGGCCTGAATGACCTGAAAATTTGCACACATACTCAAATTCGCCTAACAAAGCTAATGCAACTCTCGAAATTCCATTCCGACCCTCAGATATAATTTTCACCTATCAATCGGATTTCTCCGAAATTCTAACTTCGCCAAAATAGGATAACTTTCACTTCGGACCTCCGAATTGACTTCCGCTTTCACTCCTAAGTCACAAATAATCCCCCGAAACTAGTCGAATCATCGAAAATCCGTTCCGAGCCCTCTAACTCATAAGTCAACATCCGGTTGACTTTTCCAACTTAAGCTTTCCTTAAAGAGACTATTTGTCTCATTTATACCCAATTTCAATCCAAATCACTTCAAACTTACCAGAAACATGGGGGAAACATATAACGGGAATAACGGGGATAAAATACAAGAGACGACGGATCGGGTCGTCACATCCTCCCCAAGTTAAATAAACGCTTGTCCTCGAGCATATCCAGAGTTGTACTAGAAGCAACCCAATAACCAAATGACATTACTAGGCACATGCCCGGGGTGATCCCACGTCACCCTAACTCACACAGGTACCAAAAATACAACATAGTTGAAATTTCACAATCCATCTGGCCCATATACTGTAGAACCACACTACCTCACCTGAAATCATACACAAGATCAAAACCTCACATCTATATTCAGAATCAATCCGAACCAGCTGTAACAACCCACACCTATAACCTCAGGTGCGTTCATGCAATATACCACACATTACAACACTCGGAAAGATAGTCTTTATTCATGGCAGTTGCCCACAGTACTCAATATCAATAGATAACCTCTTATTTAGCTAGAGTATTATTTCAACACTTCCGCATATTGCCAACGATATCTAAAATGCAAAGAACAGTAGCAGTCCTTCAAATCAATCATTCATGAAGTCACTTCCAAATTGACTATTACCACAAAAAATTTTCGAAACCTCGATATTATCCTTGTAACCCGCTAAAATCAAATCTCCTCATGCTCATTAATAACCCAATGATCACCTCGGGTCTAACACACCACTTCTGGCGATCTGATACCTTAATAGATGCCTAAGACAAAATTGCATAACACACGCGCCAATGAGAATCAGTCGTAAGCAACTGAGTGCAGAAAGATATTCATATAAGCATTATAAGCTACAAATTCCACTTCCACTACTGTACTAATACCGGAGCCATACGATATGGTTCCCGGCACCAAATAGTTACTGAAATCCACAGTCTCGCCCGGCGACATGCCCGGCCACAAGGACACATCTGAAAAGTCCCTCAATAATGGAATCGAAATCAATGGTAAAAACCTTTATACCGACATTCGCCTCGAAGGCCCAATTATGGAACACAATCTTTGCCAGCCGACCGCTAGTCTCTGGAACACAACTCTCTAGCTAGAACATAGTCCGATACACCCCGCCATGCAACCTGTGGCCTTTCCCAACATGACTGATAGCACAATTGTTTAGAATAATTCAACACTGAGACAATCACTCTACATCCCCATAACATATGCAGAATTTAATATACTAAGCACGGAAAGATCCACTCAGCTTCCGAATTCCCAATAGACGCTAACAGTACTAATGCAACACACACGATCCTCAATCACCGCATAGACTGCACCGGAGAACTCCTAGTCTCCGACTACTCATAGCACACAAATCACCGAACCCGATCCAAATTTTCACGATGCAAAATACCGATTACATCTCAAGCACCCAAGTATTCCACGAAAGATACTCTAAAACTCCCTTGCTATCAAACAACTCAGATACCCGCAGTCGGTCCCATACGGAAATGCCGTAACACGACTGATGTATAATTTTTGGAATTACCCTCTTCCAAAACATAAGCCATTATCAAATCACTTCCATTTAACAACACCAATTCCTTGATTACCTGAAGCTACTCATTACCTAAGACATAGCAAAAATCCACCATACTTTTCAGAACTGAGTCGAAATCTCGCATACGCCCATCTCGGCTCTTTACAACATACCGCATACACAATACCCTCCAAGGATAACGCGAGAACTTTCATCTCCCTTCTACGCCGTAGACATTGGCGCACCTAACTAGTCTGGAACTTCCATTGATACTATTTAGGAGAAAAATTATTATACCCTCATGCCAATTTACAACCTTAGAAATGCATCCCTTCAACCTTGTCTTAATCAATAAGAACTCTCCCAATTCCATCTGCATAACTAAACCGCCATGACTGAATCCTTTTTAATTACAGCACGCTAAGAGAATCGTCAATACCCAAGAACATTGCCGCAAAAATACATGTGCTAATCCATTTTCTCGAATACACAGCGAGAACTAAACATACCCTTACCATGCCGAATCCAGTCCACTAACAAGCTACTTGATTTGCCTAGATTCCCACGTGATTCATCTTCAACTAGATATACTCTCTTGCTGCAGCACCACAATGTCTCAACCCATGCTCACTACATGAGACCTGAACATCAGACCACACTGTTAAGACTCATAGGCCACTGAATACTTCCTCAAACGTCCTCAAAAATACCATGTTCCCAAGTACCTTACCCGAAGGACTTCCTATGACCCTGAATTAGTTGCCATTCCTTCCCAATTTCTGATACCTATAATTCCTGTAATCAACATAAGAATACCACGAGTCTTGACCCGTTCCAGAGAAAACACTGCCTTAGTCGCATACTCAACCTTAAAACACCTGAGTGATACATATCGAATCTCGAACACCCCAAAGCCATTCTCAAAAGCCATCCATTCTTATACACACTGCAAATCACTTGATTTAATGAATCGAACCACACGTGACTATCGACACTCTGACATTACAAGAGGAGAGCTCATTTCGATACAACAGAACAACTTCCTTCCCTTTACTCTAAGCACTCCTTATCAACAACTCAAGACTTTCTCTTATTTTTCTCGCATCTATGATGCACCATATAACCTTTGGATTCACTTGTGCCACCCTCGGCCCACTCTCTGCAACCAGAACTGATTCTCTCACTAGCATCAAATTGGGACTAACACAGTACATAACAGTATCACCAGCCCATCAACAGCAACCTCCCAAACTTAGCTCGATGCCATATATATATATATATATATATATATATATATATATTAAAACACACATACTCTATAGCCCTCGAAACATCGTGGCAAGATTAAACTCGCTCTTTCATAAGCTTGTGGAAACACGAATCATCAGAAATTCTAACTTTTTTCCAATTCTTGCATTCATTCACACAACCGACAAGCCCACTCTTTAGGCGACAAAATTTCTACTAAGTCTCAAATATTTCGAGAAATTTTGGCAGAGTTCCCTTATAATTGAGCATATCCACCTGTCAGTGAATTGCCAAAATCATCCTAACAACACGTCCACAACTCGACGTAGCATCATAATGTATAATAACAACCTTAATATCGATACTACATGTATTATATTATCAAAATTGATACTTGAACATGCGCTGCACCTGTTCGAATAATAACATATAGAAAATACATCTTAGTTACACATACGGTCTTCTAACATACACATAATGATCATACCACTTCGGAATAATCTGCGCGAGACCCACCTGCTTGATTCAATATAATATTTCGGTACATCATCCACCGTCATACTCTTCACGCAATCAATTAGTCTTCCTGAGTTTGGACTCATACCACAACACACACACTCCCAGCTAGGAGACTCGAGAAGATTTTTCATGCCCCCATAACTCGGGCCACATCTCCATTTCACAATGAGAATCAAATATTTAATGGTTTGTCTACCACCTAGCAGACCATCTTAAACACTTCCAAGTCATATGGACACATTAAACAGCACCAACATACACACCACGTATCTATCCAGCCGCTATCACCACAATTAGGGAGAATACCGAACTTATAAGATCATAGCACTAGCTCGCTCAATCAGCACCTTGGTGCTCAAGCCATAGACAGAGATTCGGCCTCAAGTCCTCTAGACTGGCCCAACATCAACTCATAGGAATCATAATTCTCCCCTCGATAGGGGAATCACCAGCCATCAAGGCACATATAATACTGGACGCCCACAGACGCATACAACGTGAGGAAGGAATTTCAAGGGTTACTCTTTCAAACTGAATCTAGGACGCATGATAAGATTTAAGAAAGTGGATTGTTTCCTAAAGGTTCTGTAGCCTCCTGCTTATAAGTGCAGTGCACGACATACTCATAAACAAGACTCTACTAAACTAGCTCATGACTCGTGAGGCCTAGTAACCTAGGCTCTGATACCAACTTGTCACAGCCTAAATCCCGGTCGTGATGGCGCCCGACCCCCGACCAAATAACTCCCCAAGAACGGCATAGAGCCCAAAGAGAGACAATTGAAGATAAAACAACAAACTTAGATATAAAGCTCCCAAGACTTTGGGTCACGAGTTTTAGATCCTCTAACAATATTGAATACATGTCCCAATGAGGGAAATACAAGTGTCAGAATAACTAGAAAATAACTAGAAGATCAGAGACATAGGTCTTGCGGACGCTGGCAGCTACCTCAGTACTCTGTCAAACTGACAACCAGCAACCACACGCGCTAATTCTCTGGAGCACCTAAATCTGTGCACAAGGTGCAGGGAGTTGGGGGTGAGTCTACTAACTCAGCGAGTAATAACAGCAAATAAAGCTCCGAAAGCAAGAAAACCAAATAATTACACAAAGTATGCTAAAATAGTGTATAACAGTATCTGCAACTGAACAACAATATATATGTGTGTGTGTGTGTGTGTGTGACGTAAATGCAGGGATGCGATGTAATGCATATGATGGTATAATCCAGTACCTACTGCGGCGTGCAGCCCGAGCCACCCATATCACTTATCTCGACGACGCTCACTGGGGGTGTGTACAAACTCTGGAGGGGCTCCTACAACCCAAGCTCAATAACCAGCCATCTCGTGGCTAATAATCAAACCAGCCATCTCGTGGCGAATAATCAAACCAACCATCTCATGGCGAAAATCAATAACCAGGCTAGCCCATGTTACCTGACCGCTCATATCACACAGTGTCCATGTTACCACTGTTTCTAATCACCGCTGCGGCGTGCAGCCCGAGCCACCCAAAATCAGTCCACAAAATATATCATAAGTCCCTTGGGAAGTTATAAACAATGATCCTCAGCTGAAATACATTTAAAAGATAGCATATGAGTTCTAAGCATGTGAAATACGGCTGGGTTTTGAAAACAATGTTTTAGAACCATGGACTGATAGTAAATGATATGCAATCATGCTAAAAAAGTAATACCAACTCCCGAAGGATATCACAGGTCGGCTCTAGGCCCCAAACACGGCATAAAGCCCAATAATAGCCATCACAGTGTGCGTATCATACGCTAATATAGTATAATTCTCACTCGGGATGGACCACATCACGATCCCTCAACAGTATCCGACCCCGCACTTATCATGGAGTGCGTGTCACGACTCAACACAGCGTTACGATGTGAAAGTCCGGGGTTTCGAACCCTCTGAACAACATTTACTAGCATTACTCACCTCGAACCAATGAAATATAAAGCTCGCGACGCCTTTGCCTCTCAATTCGTCCTCCTCGCGCATTGAATCTAAATAAAAACAGAGCAAATACATCACAAAATGCCTATGGGACAATACCCAATCGAAAACAACCCAGAAATAGCCAAAATCTCGAAACTAGCAAAACCCTAGCCCCGGGCACGCTTCTCGAAAAATTATAAAATTCACATTATTAGAATCCTCGTCACGCCACGAGTCCATACATATCAAATTTACAAGAATCGGAGTCCATTTGACCCTTCAAATCAACACTTTAAGGTTCACTTGGGTTTCAAGCCCTAACCATCATTTTTAACATTAAAGACCTTGATTTCTAAGTGTTTAATCCATGATTTTGCACCATAATCACATATTTGAGGTCTAAGAGATCATATATGAAGACTCCCATCGAAAATCTCTCCAAAACCTCTCTCAATCGCCTTAGCCCGAAGTTCTATTGTTGTTCTCATTTTCAAAATATTAAACCCTCTGTTATCATTAAAACTGGACGATTTCCTCTTCCGCGATATTTTTCCGCTTCAGTGGTACTCGCTTCCGCGTTCAGTTGACCGCTTCCGCGGTCTGACAATTTCCTCAGCGGCCGTTTGTGCGGTCGATCTTCCGCTTCCGCGACTATCGCGAATGCGGTCCCGTTGGTCGCTTCTGCGGTCTCTGACTTCATTTTGGCCGATTCTGCGGCTTATTGTACGCTTCTTCGTACACCGCTTAAGCGGTCTCCCAGCCGCTTCCGCGAAAATACCAGAAGCAGCAGTCATTTATGATGCTTATCTCCAAAATTCCTCGTTTAACCATCCGATATCACCTCGAGGCCCCCGGGACCTCAACCAAAAACACAAACATGCCCTAATACCTCATTCAAACTCACTCGGGCTATGGAAACGCTATCTTTAACATCAAAAATCACCAAAATCATTGAATTTCATTCTAAGTTAAACTCAAACTTTCCAAACTCATATCCGATGTCGAAACCAACCAAACGAGGTCCGAATGACCTGAAAATTTGCACACATACTCAAATTTGCCTAACAAAGCTAATGTAACTCTAAAAATTCCATTCCGGCCCTTGGATCAAATTGTCACTTATCAACTGGATTTCTTCGAAATTCTAACTTCGCCAAAATAGGCTAACTTTCACTTCGAACCTCCGAATTCACTTCCGCTTTCACTCCTAAGTCACAAATCATCCCTCGAAACTAGTCGAACCATTGGAAATCCGTTCCGAGCTCTCTAACATATAAGTCAACATCCGGTTGATTTTTCCAACTTAAGCTTTCCTTAATGAGACTATTTGTCTCATTTATATCCAATTTCAATCCAAAAAACTTCAAACTTACTAGACACATATAATAACGCATAGGGAAACATATAACGGGAATAACGGGGTTAAAATACAAGAGACGACGAGTCGGGTCGTCACAATACTATTAAAGTGCCATCAACTTAATCACATTCGCCTTTTTCTGAAACACATAACCTCTACAATCACTATGATATACAATTTCCTTAATCATTCGAAGATCATTCACCCTAATCATTTGAAGCTCATTTCTCTAATCACCTAAAGCTGCCTGTAGTACCTAAGAATGTTATTCATTTCCATTCAAAATTGAACCATAATATTACACACACAATTCTCAATCCTTAACAACATACCGCATATGCCATATCATCCCAAGGTAACATGAGGACTTCACCTCCATTTCGAACCGTGAACGTTTACGTACTCATATAGTCAAGAACTTACATTGATCCCATCTAGAAGAAAAATCGCTACACATCCCATGTCTGCATGACATACATAGGTCTTGTTCAAATTCTTACAATACTAACACGACGGATAAAAACTGTACACATTCATAACTACTACCAAAACAACAATTCATTAATTCTACACTCTTGGCAAGAACTATCACCTCATTCTGAGCCAAACAATGGTTCTTAGCTCTTTAATTTACTTCACACTCATATTGCACTGATCTCAAACTCAATGATCTTGTCTCATCCAATATGAACTGCTCGGGCAATAAGCCAATTCATACATAATTAAAAGTCGTATACGATGCCCCCAATGTGCCAATAGGCTACTAATTCGAATGCAATACAAAAGAAAACTAGCTCTAGAAGGAATTACAAATCCTACGCACTAACAGAAACTTCCCTTGGAAAATAGGAAACAAGGCATACAAAGATAACATATAGAAATCTATACCCGATGTCACACTATTGCGACGTGCAACCCGATCCAGATAACATACCCATGGCGGCGCGCCACCCGATCCACACATCGATCTCACATAATGTGATACACATAGAGCCAAATCTGCTCATTATAACCAAATACCAAATATCGGTCATAAGCATGCTAAGTGCATAATATCATCCCTAAGGGATATTTAGTGTTATAAACTACAAAACTCAAGCACAACTGAGGTGCGATATACAATCTGAATTTCAAGAGCCAGTTTGCTCAGGTAACATCATTCCTACGTGGATTCTCAACACATACGAAATTCTCGAGCTATTTCACAAATCACACGGCGTAATGCATCACTACGCAAGATATCTGACAATGAAGCATCAACCTAGCTACTCCTCCATGAGGATCGCATTACTAAAATGCACTCATCTGGCCTGATATAGAGCCATTATTCACATTAAATCTATCAATGGACTTCAAGCGGATTTTGATCACAGTGAACTAGTCTGATAACCTTTCAAAGGTCCATAATAATTTCCAATTTCTTCATAAAACACAATAACAATAATCACAATCGGAGTAATCCTCCATAGTTCACAACCCAATGTGCCAAGTGCCCTCCAGGCATGAGTCTTTAATTTAACAACACCATCACAAACTTTCTACTTGGTTTATATCTTTAATCAATCAAGTGATCACATGCCACACTTATATAATCTTCTAGTGGGACACACTCCCACAACCTACCACAACAATATTTGGGGCGTACCTCCAAACCAACGGTCGCATTAATGCTGAAAAGCGATCAAGAATAATTAACCAGGGCACAAAGCCCTTTCTGCGCAACACCGTTCTCAAGTGATTCTGAAGACAATACCAATTTAACTTAACAATCGAGACTCATTTCCTGCTTATCCGACTTCATGACATCTTTGTCAAAATGTTCCTTTGCTCGTGCCATTCTCAACTCAATATCTGCAACCAGAACTAGTTTGCCAGTATAATTTAAGACATAACCAACATAACATATAACTGCGCAATCAAAAACAACAAAAACTAGAGCAAACATATAATAACAGATTCTAAATTGTAACCAAGCATCGCCCATTGGTTCTATACCCGACTCATAAGTAGAAAGTTTCTCCGGCCCTTTGCTTATCGGGGCTAACACTCCGGAAATGAAAAATGCCAAAATAGGAACAAGGATATATATTATTAGAAATGCCCAAAAAAAATCATATTCGTAAAGCAGAAACATAAACGCACTCCTATTAACGTGGAAAATATACCGGATTCGATTGGTCGATTCAAATTGGAATTGTCAAGTCATCCATAAATATTTAGTCAAAACAAGAATTCGTTTTGATCGAGCCATCTAGTTTGATTTGTTTATTGGTTTATTGTAGGGAATATCTCATTGCAAGATTCATCGACTGGAATCCGATTTTTTTTCCATAATACTTTTTTCCATTTTATGTAGTTAGTAGAACCTTCTAACTATATATTACTCTAATACAAATTCTCTTGTTTTCATCCAGGATTTTCTCTAAAGACAGGGAATTCTAAATTAATTACTTATCTTATTTCTTCTTTAATTAGAAATCCTTTAAAGATTGTGATTTTTTTCTATAAATAGAATCAGGAGGTCTTTTTTTCTTTTTTCTTAGTGATTTAGAATAGAACAAGTAATCAAATAGAAGCTAATGTATAGGAATTTCCATCTCAAGATTTAGAAGGTCTTGTGTTGGTATATTCCTTATTATTATTATTATTTAATAAAAGTATTAGGGTTCGAATCCAGGTGGCGGGGTTTTTCTTGGTTGAATACAGAAAAAGAGGACTGCCTTTTTCGTGTTGTGCTTCGCTAGGTCGAGGTAAGTAAGGTATACGAGGAAAAACCTATATGAAAATGAAAGTGACCAAAGATATTCGTTTTTCAAGAAACTTTAGCTTGTACACGAATACAGTAGGCCCTTCCTAAATCCATGTGAATTCCTATTTATAGTTTTTCATTTCACCAGGCCCGTGAAATGATTTGGTTTCCACAACTCAATAAGATTGGGGATATCAAAAGAAAGGGAGTCTCACAAATTCATTTATTGTGGATATGAATATGTAATTCGTCCACGAAGATTAATGACGAAAGGTTTCTTTGTTTATCCACAATTGAAAAACTCAATATCGATTGGATCCGTTGATATGCATTTTTTCTTTCATCTGCTTAAACGATTGCCGTGAGTAAACTTATAGGAATAATTGGATTTCACTTAGTTACAAGTAAGAAATTATAATGAAGAAATGAAAATTATAGAATTTTTTTAATTTTGCATTTTTCATTTTTATAGGGCTTTACGGACTCGAGCCGTAGACCTTCTCGGTAAAACAGGTCAAACTTATTATTATTAAATTGATCTGAACTGTTTCAAAGACCCAACATGCATTTTTCTTGCATTGGCCTCTTTCATTAACTGATATAAATATCAGTTAGTCTGCCATTTTTTTTCTTGAAAGAAAAAAGATAAGGAAATGGCTCCATGTGCTCTGATTCATTATTTGGGAGCATTACCAAAGTGTCTAACCAATGGAAAGCTCCCCAACTTAGCTCGAAGCCATATATATCACAACACATATACTCTATTGCTGTGGTAATATCATGGTGGGATTAAACTCACTATTCACAAGCTTGCGGAGACACGAATCATCAGAAATTTTAACTCTTCTACAATTCTTGCATTTATTCACACAACAGTTAAGCCCACTCCTTAGGCGACAAAATTTTTACTAAGTCCCAAAATTTTCAAAAATTTCGGCAACGTTTCCTTTGTAATTGGGCCTATCCACCTGCCAGAGAACCACCAAAACCATCCTAACAACACATCCACAATTTGACAAAGCATCACAATGTATATCAACAACATTAATCTCAATACTACCGGTATTATATTATCAAAATTGATACATGGACATGGGTTTCACCTATTTGAGTCATAACACATGGAAAATACCTTTCAACCCTCCATTATCTGGGCTATTCCACCAAGTAAGAACATTTTATTTCCATAATATTTTTGTATACCTTCCACTGCAATACACATTACATAGTACCAACATACTCATTACATAGCTATCCAGTAGTCATCTCGGCTAATAGGGACCATGATGAACATATAAGCTCAAATCACTTGTTCACATAATCAGCACCTTGGTGGTCAACCATAGGCAAAGATTCGGGATCAAGTCCTCCAAACTGGCCCAACATCAAACTCACGGAGATTACATCTCGCCCCTCAATTGGGGAATCACAAGCCATCAAGGCACATATATTACTGAGCGCTCGCATGCGCATACACACTTGTAGAAGGAACTTCAAGAGTTATATCTCAAGCTGAATCAAGTACGCACAATAAGAATTCAAAGAAAGTGAAATTTTCCTAAAGGTTCTGCAGCCTCTCGAGGATAATTAAAGACGTCTACGTACCGATCCGCGAGACTCTACAAAACCTGCTCATGACTCGTGAGACCTAGTAACCTAGGCTCTGATACCAACTTGTCGCGACCCAAATTCCCAAACCTGGTCGTGATGGCACCTCTTCTGAAGACAAGGCCATCCAACTAACCCAAATCGCCTTTTTAACAATTCTGAAACATATCGAATAGAAAATACAACTTAAATGACGTTGATTAACAATATATATACAACCCAACTCAGCCCGACCGGGGTGTTACAAGTCACGAGCATCTAAGATGCAGGAACACAACTACAGAGTCAACTATATATAATATATATATGTATATGAAATCTGAAGTCAAGATGAAGTCCAGTGCCGCGAATGCTGGTGGTCACCTTGCTCGGATACAATAGAAATACCTTGAGTATGCTAAGAACCCGCTACCGGGTGATCAATACATGTAACTGCACGCGAGGTACAGGGAGTAGAGTGAGTAATTCCAACTAAGTGGTAATAAGATTAAATAATGTTGAGAGGCAAGAAATCACGTAAGAGCACTACATCATGCTATAAAGTACAGTACAACCCTTTTTAGATCCAGTAGTTCCATGAAAATCCTTTATAAAATATCTGAAATATAACGCTATCTCAAGCAGTAAAATCAATTATACCATAAAAACCACAAGGTATCAGATAATTCTCCTTTTTAAAAGAGGAAATAACCAATTCAACAATTAAGGAATAATGACAATTTTGCCCCTCGGGCTCAATATCAAACTCTCAGTATAGCATCAGCCCCACGGGCTCACTTCTAATTCACCAGCACACAACATCAGCCCCTCGGGCTCACTCCCAACTCACTAGATACAAACAAAGGCCTCTCGGGCCCACTCCCAACTCACCTAGGTACCCTACGCTCGTTGGGGGTGTGTACAGACTCCGAAGGGGCTCTTACAGCCCAAGCGCAATATCAATAGGCCTGAAAGCCTTCACACATCACACACGAGGCCTCAAAGCCTCCTCATATAACACTCGAGGCTTGAAAGCCTCCTCACATAGCACTCGAGGCCTGAAAGCCTCCTCACATAGCACTCCAGGCCTGAATGCCTCCTTACATCCCTCAACATATCCTAACAGATGGCCCACGGCCTCAATCAGTCCAGAAAATACTCATATGCCTCTTGGGCTTCAGTAAAACAATGATGCTCAGCTCATTGACATTTTAAATATCATTTAAATCTCGAGTTGAGTATAAACATAGCTGAGTTCACAAAATTATATAATTCAATTGGACTGAATTCATGAATATTTCAATTCATGGGGAAAAATAGTGATGTAAATTCACAAATGATTTCAGATAATTGGCATAAAGCCCAAGTATGGCAATAAGCCCAAATCATGATAAAAATTAATAATTCTTTATCAAATACGCGGTAAAATCAACAACCAGGATGGACCAAGTCACAATCCGCAACGGTGCTCTACCCCACGCTCATACCTGCCATGCAAGTCACCACAATACAGCACTATGATGCGTAAGTTCGGGGTTTCAAATCCCCAGGACATCATTTACAAATATTACCTACCTCGAACCGGCGATATCTCTAGCCCCCGACGCCTTTGCCCCTCAAACCGGACTCCATGCGAATCAAATCTAACCAAAGTAAGGGCAAATTTGTCACAATATGCTAATGGGACATAACCCAATCGAAAAAAGTCAAAAAATACTAAAAATCACGAAATATGCAAAACCCGAGCCCCGGGCCCACGTCTCAAAAAATTTCAAAATTTAAATTTCCAAAATCCTAATCTCACCACGAGTCCGTACATATCAAGAACTCCCAAATCGGATCACAAATGGCCCCTCAAATCCCAAATTTCAAGCTTTTGCTCCAAGCCCTAATTTCTTATAATTTTGCTACGTTTTTATGAATTTCAAGCATGATTCTTCAATAAAAGCATGTATTTAACTCATAAAACTTACTTCCAAAGATTCCCAGTCAAAACCCCTTCAATTCCCGTCCAAAATCTCAAGAATGACCAAAAATGGTTGGAAAATGGGTTGTTTCGCGACTAAAATTTTTGTTACACATTCTGCTCCAGCTACAGTGTTTTCGCATTTCCCAGAAACTTCTTCACAATTGCGGAGCTACAATGTTTTCGTATTTCCCATCTTGCTACAATGTTTTTGCATTTCCTAGGCTGTTCTCTTCGTATTTGCGAAGCTACATGGTTTGCATTTCCCACCTTTTCTTCGCATTTGCAAAGACAGCAGAACCAACAGAGCATATCTTCCTCATACGATATCTAAATTTGATGATTCTTTTTCCTATGACTCCGTAATTTTGATACGGATCTAATGGTTCAAACAAAACTGAATTTAAAGCTCATTTGCTTAATATGACACCCCTTTATGTCTAAATGAGCAAACTTGAAATATCGAATAAAAGCATAATCACACCCGAAACACACCCGAGGCCCCCGGGACCTCAACCAAAAGCACATAAATGTTCTAATTAATTCAAACTGGATCGAGCCATATAAACACTATTGTTAACATCAAAATTTCCAGGGTTTTATCAAATCAAGGACTAAGTTAAACTAAACTTTCGAAATTCTCATTCAATCAAAAACCCGGCCTAAACACCTCCGAATCAACTGAAATTTTGCATACAACTCCAATATCACCTAAAAAAGCTACTGGAACTGTCGGAATTCCATTCCGACTCCAGATCAAAATCTCACCTATCAACCGGAAATTGCCAAAATACTAACTTCGCTAAAATAGGCTAATTTCTTCACCGGACCTCCAAAATTAATTCTGATTGCTCTACTAAACCTTAAATCACCCTTCGAAACTAATCAAATCATTGGAATTCAATTCCGAGCCCTCTAAATCTCAAGTCAACATCCAATTGACTTTTCCAAAATAATTCTTCTTTAAAGAGACTAATTGTCCCATTTCCTACCAAACTTGATCCGAATTGACTCAAATTGACCAGCTACACATATTGAAACATGAATAAACATTTAACGAGGAATACGGACGAAAATACACGAAACAACGGTTCGGGTCGTTACACCTTAACTTTTGTACATGAAAGTATAAGTTGATTGTATTTGTTTAACCTTTGCACTTACAACTTAGAGTTAAGGACTGATTATCCTTAACTTTTGTTAATGAAACTTGAAGTTGAGGACTAAGTGTTATTAATTTTAGAAGTTGAAAGTATAAATTGAATGTATAAGTCCTTAAGTTTCCAACATGCGACTATAACTTAAAGACCTCGTGTCTTTAACTTTTGAACTTGAAATTCAAAGTTAAGGACAGACAATCCTTAAGTTTTTAATATGAGAATATAACTTAAGAACCTCCTGTCCTTAACTTTTGAACTTGAAATTCGAAGTTAAGGACAGACAATCCTTAAGTTTTTAACAGTTGTATAACTTAAGGACCTCATGTCCTTAACTTTTGAACTTGAAATTCAAAGTTAAGGACTGGTTGTCCTTAACTTTTGTAGATGAAACTTGAAGTTAAGGACTAAGTTTCCTTAACTTTGGAAGTTGAAAGTATAAGTTAAGGATTGTATTTCTTTAACCTTTGCTCTTAAATTTTAAAGTATTTATTTTATGTTTGCACTTAAAATTTAATATTAAGGACTGTATTTACTTAACTTTTAAACTTGAAATTTTAAGTTTAAGTCCTAATCTTTGTTTGTTTTTCCTTCTTTTCTAGTGTTAAAATGGAAGGCGATCGTTTGTTTGATTTTGATGATTGTCGTAATTTTCTTGTATATTGGAAAGGAGATTTTCAATATAAAGAAACAATTGAAAGTTTTCTGTCGAATACCCAGTGGAAGAAATTGAGGGAAAGTATTTTTGGAAACTTCTTCCGACTACAAAGTGCCAAGTTTTCGGGTAAACTTATGCAATGTGTATTGCTTTCAGAAATTGTTAGTAAGGAACCTGATTCGATGACATCAAAGGTATTTGACCGCGATATAAAGTTTAGTCGTGATTCATTCCATATTATTACTGGTTTGAAGGTTTATTCATCGCTTAACATGAAAGGTTTAAATGAGAAATAGATTATGCTTTTAAGAGTCTATTTCCCCGGAAAGGACAAGATTGAATTGGCTGATTTATACGGTTTTATTTCTAGTCGTCCACATGATACAACTTCATCATTTGTTGGCGGTGATGATGATGCTTTAAAGTTGGCAATACTCTATCTTATTGAGTCGATTTTGATGGGAAAGAGGAAAAATAGGTATGTGTCGGATCAGATAATGAAAATGATTGATGATGATGCACTTTTCACTTCCTTCAGCTAGGGCTCTCTTGCTTATGAGAAGATTTTAAAGTCGTTGAAGAGTTGTTTGAAATCAAATGAGAATGATGTTGAGAAGGAGAAAGAGAAATAAAAAGATATTGATAGGTATACATTAGTTGGCTTTCTTTTACATTTTGTGTCTGGATTATGGAAGTACTTCCTATCTTCCAAGAAAAACAATTTGTGAACTTCAAAGAAGCTGGTTATCCCCGAATGTTGTGTTATTCTGAAATGAAGTCTCCACAATTTGATTCTCTTTGTATAAAATATTTCCATAATGAAAAATTAAGTTAATGTAATTACTATCTCTTTTTTTTGTTTATTTGTTTTAGTTATGTATACTTATGTTTAGTTTTTCTTATATAATAGTTTTTTAAGTTGATTGAGGTGTCACCCTTTATTTCCGTGGAAGAAGAAGATACAGCACCTCTTAGTGTGGAGGAGCCAGTTTCACAAGATCGAAGCTCAAGGTCTTCTTCTTCACAATTTGATGAAGGCGTGCTTAAGAAAATTGTTAGAGTATGTGTTTCTGCCTTTGAATAGTATTAGTTTTTTATTTGATTATTTCTTGCTTATGAAAACCCTTTTTTTATATTTTGTTTTTAGATTCAGAGATTATCAGAGAGTTTTAAGAAGGATTTGCAAGCTGAAGTTACCAGAGTTCATTAGAAAATTGCTTTATCAGAAAGAAAGATTGAGAATCAAATAAATGTAATTTCAGTTAGTCCAACATTAGGATCTTGTGTCCTTAAATTTTGAATTTGAAATTGAAAGATAAGGACTTTTTGTCCTTAATTTTTGAATTTGAAATGAAACTTAAGGACATCATATCCTTATGTTTTGAACTTGTAATTCAAAGTTAAAGACTGCCTGTCCTTAAGATTTGAATTTGGAGTTCAAACTTAAGGACTGTCTGTCCTTATGTTTTCAACTTGTAATTCAAAGATAAGGACTGTCTGTCCTTAAGTTTGAATTCCAAGTCCAAAACTTAAGGACATGCAGTCCTTAAGTTTGAACTTGCATGTCCTTAAGTATTGAACTTGGAATTCAAACTTAAGGACTGCCTGTCCTTAAGTTTTGAATTTGGGATTCAAAGTTAAGGTTTGCCAGTCCTTAAGTTTGAATTCCAAGTTCAAGACTTAAGGATAGGCAGTCCGTAAGTTTGAACTTGACTGTTCTTAAGTTTTGAACTTGGAATTCAAACTTAAGGACTTGTAGTCCTTATGGTTTAAACCTGTCCTTCGCTTTGTAACTTAGTTGTTTTCTCAAGATTTAAAGAAAACTCTAGGATCAAAGATTGATACTTTGATGAACATGTTTAGGAAAGCTGATTAGATGAACACATATAGAGAATCTAGTGTTCCAATTAGAAAAGATGGGGTTGATTATCATTGTTGTGCTACTGAGCCTACTGGTATATTCAACCAAGATGCAGGTGGTGTTGAACGTGATCATACGGATGTGCATGTAAAGGGTCACTATGAAGGAGAATTTAGAGATGCATATTTATATGATAAAACAGAAAATGTTACTTTTATTGGGAAAGGTTAGATATAGATGTTGATTTTGTTTTTTTTTTCGTTGAAATGTATATTGAATAGATTAATACTGTGATGACCCAAAGGGTCATTACTGTAATTCTCCCTTTCCTTGCGCTTCCGAGACCTTGAAAACCTCTTATTTGGTTGCCTCAATTTACGTGCGCAGTCCGGGTGCGAAGCCAGAAGATATTTATGTGAAAATATTTTAATTCTGTGTTAAAACTATGAATTTTGATACTAATATTTCTATAGTTGACTTTGGTCAAGATTTTTGGGAAACAGGCACGGACCCATGATGGGACAGTCCCCCAGGGTCCATATTGAAAATTGGGACCCGGGCGTATTCCCGAAATCGATATCCGAGGTCCCAGGCCCGAGCACGGAGCTTTTCTGTGAAATTGTTTTTGAAAATGCTTAAGGTAAAATGGAAATAAAAATTTGATCAAAAGTGATGGTATTGGGCTCGTATTTTGGTTCCGACACCCAGTACAAGTCATAAATGGGCATCAAGTGCTATCTGTAAAGTTTGGTTGAGAACGGACGTTGTTTGATATGTTTCAGACTAAAGTGGAAAGTTTGAAAGTATTGAACTTGAAATGAAAATCATGAGTGTTGGAGGTTGGTTCTTTGATTTAGATGTTATTTTGGCAATTTGATCGCACGAGTAAGTCCGTAGGATGTTATAGAGGTTGGGTGCATGTTTGGGTTGGAGCCCCGAGGGCTCGAGTGAGTTTTGAGTAGGTGTTAGGCTCATTTTGTTGCATTTCCACTGTTGGTGTCTGCAGTCTTTGCAATTGCGAAGACTTAGCTCACAAATGCCACCCTCCCTTGGTTGGCCAACCTTCGAAAATTCGAAATCCCATCCACAATTGCGATCCTCCCCCTTTGTAACCAGACTTCGCAAATGTGAAGTCCAATCTCGCAAATGCGAGCTTGCCCAGCCCAAGCCTATGTTCGCATTTGCGAACCTTTTCTCGCAAATGCGAGTTTCCCCTCTTTCCCTGCCCAGTTTGCAATTGCGAACTATTTTATCGCAATTGCAAGGTCCCTTCATTTTACCCCAGTTCGCAAATATGAAGTCAATATCGCATTTGCGACATCTGCACCCCTGCAGCTGATTCCTAAACGAATTTAAACCTCACTTTTCATATCTTTCAAAACCCAAAACCACCATAGGCGATTCCTCTCGAACCCTTCATCCCCAAATCAAATGTAAGTAAACTTTTACTAGTTTTATTCAATCTTTATCATATTCAAACATGATTTAATCCTTGAATCAAAGCTTTCATGGTTAAAAATGGGGGATTTGGGGTAGAACCTAGGTTTTCATAAAATTGGGGATTTGGACCTCAATTTGGGGTCCGATTTCAAAACAAATTGCATATATGAACTCGTGGGGGAATGAGTAACCCAATTTTGCTTCGAACCTCGAGTTTTGACCACATTGGCCTGGGGGCGTTTTTGGAATTTTTGAATAAAACTTTGGAAATTTCATTCTTATGCATTCAAATTGATTTAACTAGCATTTTTTGATACATTTGAGTAAATTGTGGTTAGATTCGATCGGTTTTGAAGCGAATTCAAGGGGTAAAGCTATTCTAGAAGCGTGAGTTGAGTTGGAAGCTTTCGAGGTAAGTGTTCGATCTAACTTTGGCTTGAAGGAATAGGATTAGGATAATATTTGCTATGTGCTATGTGGAGTTGGTGTATAGGTATGGTGTATGGGTGGTGCCGTGCAATGTTTGTTTTAGGGGTATTTCTCATATTGGTGTTTGTTATACAGTTTCCACTTCCTTTTTGTTGATGATTAGATAATTGAACTGCTACACCCCCAGCATGTCCCCTTCTTACTATATGTTTAGAATTTGTTATTTTCTGTTACTACACATACATCTGTACAGGTTGATTGTGGTAGGCCCGGTTTAGCCTCATCACTACCTCGCCGGGGTTAGGCCGGGCACTTACCAACACATGAGGTTGGTTGTGCTGATACTATGCTTCTGTGCCTTTTGTGCATAAGTCAGGACCCAGACTATGGACCGCATCTATAGTTCGGGAGTGACCCTTCAGTCCAGAGGCTCAGAGGTAGTTTGCTGGCGTTCGCGGGCCCCGAGTCTCCTCTATCTATTTCTTTCAGTTTGTTTAATTGTATCAAACAGACATATTATGTATTTCTTTCAGACTGTTGTTTTTAGTACTCCTTTAGCCGTCCGTAAGCAGTGAGACCAGATACTGGGTAGAGACAGGTTGTTAGTTTTCTGCACCTTGTATTAGTTATTGTTATTAAAATAATTACGCATGCTTTAATTAATTATTCTAGTATTTAACTTGTTATAGATTAAGTTTTGTGAAAATGATTATAAGGGTTGGCTTGCCTAGCTTCGACAGTAGGCGCCATCACGACTCCAGATGGTGGGTAAATCCGGGTCGTGACAAAGTTGGTATCAGAGCACTTGGTTACTTGGGTCTCACAACTAATGGGACAAGCTCGGTAGAGACTGAGGGATCGGTATGGAGATGTCTGTATTTATCCCTAGAGGCTACAGAGTTAGGAAAAGTTTCACTTTGTTCATTCTTGTCTTGCGATTCTGTCCCCAAACATTGATTGTCATTCTAATCTGTTTCTTTCGCAGATGGCGAGAACACGTGCTTCTTCTTCTTTCGTGCAGTAGCCCAAGCCCCCAGCAGCAGTTCCCGCAAGCGGCAGGGGCAGAGCTCAGCCCCAGGCAGCAGTTCTAGAGGCAGAGACTCATATTGACTTCGATGAGGAGGTTCCAGCTCCACCAGCTCCAGTGGGCCCAGCTTAGGTCCCAGGAGGAGTGATGCTTTCTTCGGATCTTTAGGATGCTCTTTTTCGCAAAGAAGGCTTTATGGACAGTGTAGCCAGAGCAGGATTGCTGCCAGTAGCACCAACCACTTCTCAGGCTGGAGGAGGGCTTCAGACTCCTGCTACACGTACTTCGGAGTAGGTAGCTCCCTAGACTCAGGTCCCGTTGGTTCAGCCCGCAGTGGAAGCTTAGACAAGCACTACAGCTTAGGCCAGAGATGGGGTAGCCATGTATTCGGATGCTTTATGGAGACTGATCGGTTCTCCAAGCTTTTCACAACTACTTTCGGCGGTGCTTCATCGTAGGATCCCCAGGACTTTTTATACAGTTGTCATGAGATCCTCAGAACTATTGGGATAGTGGAGACCAATGGGGTCGATTTCTGCACTTTCAGGCTTGTGAGGTCCGCCAAGACTTGGTGGAGGGATTATTGTCTATCTAGATCAGCAGGGTCTCCAGCTTTGACATGGGATCAGTTCGCGAGGTTATTTTTGGAGAAGTTTCTGCCCGTCACTCAGCAGGATTCACTTCGCAGGCAATTTGAGCGCCTCCAACAGGGCTCTATGTCAGTTACGCAGTATGAGACGCGGTTTATTGATCTTGTGCATCATGATATTGTGATACTCCCCACCGAGAGGGAGATGGTGTGGAGGTTTGTCGATGGGTTGGTTCAGCCGATCCCTGTTCAGATGGCCATGAGCGTCGGGAGTGATAATACCTTTCAGGAGGCGGCGGATGGCGCCCGCCGGATAGAGATGACACATTCTAAAGGAGGTGGTCAGGGGTCTGATAAGAGGCCTCTACATTCTGGTAGATTTAGTGGTACCTCATCAGGAGGTAGGGATTCACATGACAGAGGCCATCCCCTGAGGCCTTTCCAATTAGCGCTTCAGGCTTCTCATGGTACTCCAGGCGGTCGCAGTTTTCAGTTGCAGTATCCCACCCAGTAGCCGCTTTGTTATTCTCAGCAGCCGAGGGCTTGCTACCGAATAAAGTGCAATGCTTAAAACGACTGGCCGGGTCTTTATAAATTGGCTCTTCTAGAGCTCTCAATTAATTTTGTACTGTCATAGATTCATCAAACATTCATATGGTGAATATCTAATTCAAAGAGAAACTTATACTATTATGGTCATGGTCAAAATTATTATAGGCAAGATATGTTGCTTTCATTACTTTTGCCCTGTAATAATCACATTGCTATAATATTTTATTATAATCACAATAGGTACGTGATCAATGACTATTTATGCCATAATAATAAAATTATTTTCTTATTTCATCTCAAACCTCTTTCTAAAAATGAGTGTGGTATGTTCACGACCACTACCACATTCATATTCTTCCAAAAATGAATATCTACTCATAAATCACATGTTGTCACATCACATCATTAATGGATCATAATCATCTATACATGATTTACAAAATCTCATGTCAAATTGATGATAAATATTACTTTCACAGAGTGAAGTATTTTTTTGAGAATCCTTATTATTCTCATTATCACAATGATGACGATTATAATTTCGTTTATTATCACTTTCACATCCATTTATACTTTTACGGTAATAATTGTGTCTTCTTTCAGAATGATCATATATTGGTGCTGCATTCTCTTAAGGGAATGAGAATGAAAAAAATTCAATGGGACGGGTTTTCACTTCTTTGTCCACAACCATATATGAATTTGATCATGGCAAGGCATAGAAATTTTAGCACTTTGGATGGTTATAATTTTTTACAATCTATTAGAGTTAAACAAAACTTATTGTCTTTGCTTTTATTTAAAATCAAATTATAGAATTTCAAAATTTTAGAAGAGAAAAATGACGTAAAATACTTACCTTCAATCCAGAATTTATTCCTGAAGGAAGTTCATGGAACAATTGACAATCATTATACTTAGGTATAAGTTGAGCACCATTCACGTATCCCAAAGGCTGATGACCAAAGCAGATGTCTCTACTTAATTGGTTGGAGTCTTGTGCTGATAATGTGTTACTCCCTTCATTCCAATTTATGTGAACCAGTTTGACTGGCACGGAGTTTAAGAAAAAGATAAAAAATTTGAAATTTTTGGTTCTAAACAAGTTCAAATGGGGCTCAGAGTATTTGTGTGGTTATAAAAGCTTCTCATTAAGGATAGATTGTAAATTTAAGCTAAATTGTTACCAAATTTAGAAAGGGTTCGTTCTTTTTAGAACGAACTAAAAAGGAAATATGTTCACATAAACTGGAGCAGATGGAGTATAAAATAATAAAAAGGGAAGAAGATTATTGCAGAGAAGAGTAGAGAGAGAATTCTTATTGAGTTGAGATAAATTATAATGGGATAAAACACCTCTATTTATAGGAAAAAAATAATTTAGCCACAAAGTAACAAATCCTAAGATGTATCTAAATATAGGGATTCACCTTAAATATAATTTTATTCATAAAATAAATAAATAAATATTTCTTTTTGCAAAAAAAAGGAGAAAAAATTACGCAACAAGAAGTTGATAAAAAATAAGGAATGCAAACAATTTCTTTTATGAAATCTATCTATAATTAAAAGCAGAAGAAAAACTCATACTATTAAGCCAACTGGCATCATCCCAAACTGCCACTTGGCACTCTAAGATACTGCTCCAACTAATTAGGAACTAAACTTTTATTTGGAATACAACTGCCATACAATTTTAATTGGAACAAAAGCGTCGTACAAAATTTAGTAGAACTGTCAGAATATTTAAATTTTTTCAAGTATTATTAAATGTTTTTAGATGTGAAAATCGGTTACTCCATAAATATTAGTTAAAACTTTTTACTTTCCCCTTGCCCTAAATTGTCTCTGGAAAATTACGATAGTTAGAGTGTCCTCAACTATCTAAACCATCATTGAAATACATTATATTGGGTAACAACTGCTCAAAACTACATATTTATATTTCTTCCACTAATACACGGTACTTCAATTCTAATCTTCCTACTGCTATTAATATTCTAGAAAACTTACGGCTTATGCAAATGATGTCTATGCACATTGATTATATCAAGATATAACAATTTTGAAGATGCAATGGAAGTTGAAAGTTCGGGTTGTCCGTCTGTGAGAAGTACCTGATCATTTTAATCCAGGCATTACATTCTCGATTGAATTGATTCTACAAGATAAAAAGGTATTTTAAATATGTTATTGCCTTGCTAATTCGTTTTGCTCTCTCTTTCTAAACTTGCTTATACGTTTTGCTCTCTCTTTCAAAATCAGTAAACAGATCTAATCCTATTTATGTTGTGTTGTAAGCCATTAATGCACACCAAAACCCAACTTCAATATTATTGTATTTAGAAAAAGAAATGACTGGGATTTAGAAATTGTTTTATGAGTTGCAAAAGGTACCAATCCGTTCAAATATATTATTAAAAAGTAGAAACCGATTCCTTTTGTTCTCTACTTTTTAAGTTGCAAATTGCTAATTAGTTTTGCTCTGTAATGGAATAATATTAATTATCACTAGACTCGAAAATCGGGTTATCGAAGTAAAAGTTTTATCGGGAACATGGCTGGACAAAAGGTCTTCATTCCGAGAATGTCATTAACTTCATCTGATGCAAGAATACCTTTTAAGTTTCAGCGAAGGCAATTTTCAATAGTTGTATCTTTTGCAGTGACTATAAACAAAAGTCAAGGACAATCTTTATCTCATGTTGAGTTATATTCAAAGAAACCAGTTTTCACACATGGGCAGCTTTACGTTGCTCTATCACGGGTTACAAAAAGAAAGGGATTAAAGATTTTAGTTTATGACGATGATGGAGAAATTTCAAATGAAGCAATAAATTTAGTTTACAAAGAAGTTTTTCGTAATTTACTTGGACAATGAAAGCAATCTGATCTGAAATTTCATAATATTTTTGCTTCTCATGCTTCTGTCTTTACTAAACCATATTGGAAATAAGCTTCAGAAACAATAGTTGACAACTTCAATTGATATGCTTATCTGTTATCTTATCAACATTAGTTGTTACTATTTTGAGTTACTTTGAACTAATAAATTCTTATGGTTCAAATATACTATCAAACAACTTGTAACAATCTCTGACCTTTTACAACAGAGTTCTCGCAATGGATGTTGAGGTTTATAAAATAAAACTTGCTCAGCTGCCGAAGGTGGAACAAAAGAAGAGAAAAACTCTACTGGTAAAAATTAGTACTAAATCAACTTCCGATTTATTGTGGTTTCATCATACGTTTAAATCTGATTAAATATATGTGAATTAACAGTTTATAACTTTTACTTACTGATTGTAACGACCCGACCGGTTGTTTTGAGTTCCGGCGTGTCATTCAGCAGTTTGAGGCCATGAGCAGCTTCATCTCAAATATATTAACTTGTGTGTATGGTCAGAATTAAATTCAGGAAGTTTGGAGTCAAATCTAAATGGAAACTCTCATTTTGAAAGCTTAAAATTGAAGACATGAACTAGGATTGGAAGTTTGAGTAGATGACCTCGGGATCGCGATCTGAAGGTTCCAACAGATTCATATGATGATTTCGGACTTGGGCGTATGCCCCGATCAGGTTTTAGATAACCAGGGAGCATTTTAGCGATTATTGTAGAATATAGCATTTAAGAAGAAATTGCATCAGTTTGGCTTAAAATGCATTTCACTGTCATAAATGTCCGTTTGGGATTCTGAGACTGGGAGTAGCTCCGTATGGTGATTCTAGATTTGGGAGCGGGATCGGAAGTGAATTCGGAGGTTCGTAGGTCATTTTGAAGTCATTTGGCTAAATATAGAAATTTGAAGGTTTTTGAGAAAATTCGACCGGAAGTGGAAATTTCGATATAGGGGTCGGAATGCGATTCCGAAGGTTGAGGAAACTCCGTAATGTCGAATGTGGCTTGTTTACAAAATTTGAAGTCATTCCGGAATGATTTTGGTAAGGTTTGAGACACTTAGTCTATTTTAAGGAAGCTTAAGTTGGAAAAGTCAACCGGATATTGACTTATGTGTTAGAGAGCTCGAAATGCAAATTTTATGGTTCAGATAGCTTCTTTAGGTGATTTGGGACTTAGGAGTGTGTCCAGAATATTTTTGTGATGACCGGTGTAGAATTAAGCTTGAATCGGCAAAGTTAGTATTTTGGCGAAATCCGAGAGTTGCTGTAGCTTCGTTATATCATTTTGGACTTGTCTACAAAATTTGAGGTCATTCGGACTAGTTTTGACGTGTTTCGGCATCAGATGTGAACTTTGAAAATATTCTTGGATTTAAGGCTCAAATCATTGATTTTGATGTTATTTTGGCGATTTGATCACTCGAGCAAGTTCGTGTGATGTTTTAGTCAGTATGCATATTTGGTTTGGAGCCCTGAGGGCTCGGGAGTGTTTTGGAGAGATTCCGAACTTGGAAAAATATGCAGAAATTACAGAAAAATTCTGCTCTGAACGGTGCCCGTGAAAAGTGAAAGTGAACAGTGCCCTACGCGTGAACAGCGCCCCCGAAATTTCTGGACAGATTATTATTTTTCTGAAAATGGGAGTCATCCCATTTTTCATTTTTGGAACAAGGGAGCTCGGGTGAGGCGAGTTTTCGAGAGATTTTCAAGGAAAACATGGGGGTAAATGTTCTTGACTTAATTTTGGAGGTATAACTCGAATCTATTGCAAGTTTTGGTGTTTAGTCGGAGAATTTTGTTGAAAGGGTAGAAAACCCTCTTGGATAGAAATGATGATTTGGGGGGTCAAATGAACTCCGATTTTCGTAAATTTGGTATGTACGGACTCGTGCCGAGACGAGGAACCCGGTAATGTAAATTTTGTAATTTTTCGAGATGTGAGCCAGGGGCTCGAATTTTGCAAATTTCATGATTTTTGATATTTTTCGAGTCTTTTCGATTGGGTTATATTCCCTTTGCCTATTGTAATGTATTTGTTGTGATTTTGGATAGATTCGACACGCGTGGAGGCTGGTTTGAGGGGCAAATGCATCACGGGCTAGAGATTTCACCGGTTCGAGGTGAGTAATGACTTTAAATGATACACTGAGGGTTTGAAACCCCAAATTGCACAACATACTGCTATGTTGAGATGAGACACGCGTTGTATGATGAGCGCGAGGTCATTTACTATTAGGGATTGTGACTTGGTCCATCCTAGTTGATATTTTTACCACGTATTTGATAAAGATTTATTTTTTTCACTATGGTTGGGGCTTATTGCCATATTTTGGCTTCATGCCAATGATCTAAAATATTTCATGAATTTACATCACTATTTTCCTCACGAATTGAAATATTATTTGAACTCAGTCCAATTGAATTATATTATTTGGTGAACTCAGCTACACTTTTACTCAACTTGAGACTTAATGATATTTATAATGTTGTTGAGCTAAGCACTATTATTTTACTGATGCCCAAGAGGCTTATGATTATTTTCTGGATTGATTGAGGCCGAGGGCCATACATGAGGATATGTTGAGTGATGTGAGGAAGCTTTCGGGCCTCAAATGTTATGTGAGGAGGCTTTCAGGCCTCGAGTATTAAGTGAGGAGGCTTTCAGGCCTCGTGTGTGATGTGTGAAGGCTTTCAGGCCTATTAATATTGTGCTTGGGCTGTAGGAGCCCCTCCGGAGTCTTTACACACCCCCAGTGAGTGCATGGTACCCATGTGAGTTGAGAGTGGGCTCGAGAGGCCGTTATTTGTGTGTGGTGAGTTGGGAGTGAGCCGGAGGGGCTGGTGTTGTGTGCTGGTGAGTTGTGAGTGAGCCCGTGGGGATGATACTATACTGAGACTTACATATTGAGCCCGAGGGGCAAGCTTTGATTAATCCTTACTGTGGAAATTATTTGTCTTTACTGTTTTAGAAAGAGAATTATCTGATACTCACCGTTTTACTGTATATCTGATTTTACTGCTTGAGATAGCGTTATTTGTGCCTTTAAGAGATTTCTTACATTCAGTCATTATTTATTTTTATTACTCACTGAGTTGGAGTACTCACTTTACTCCCTACACCTCGTGTGCAGCTGCAGGTAATATTAACCCGGTAGCGCGTTTTGAGCTGATTGGAGAATTAGCCATCGTAGCTGAGAAAGGTGACTGTCAGCATTCGCGGCACCGTATCTCTTCCTTTGATTCCACATTCTATTATGTATACTTCTGGTCTTATAGTAATGATTAGATTCTTTAGATGCTCACCCTGATTTCGGGCTGAGTTGGGTTGGTTCCCTATTTAATCATTTCCTTCCGCATTTATGACAATGTATACTCTAGTTTGACTTATTCGTGATAAGTAACTGTTAGATGATGTATTGTTAATATGTTGACAGGCCTTGTCTTCACGAGAGGTGCCATCACGACCGGGTTGAGACATTAGGTCGTGACAAGTTGGTATCAGAGCCTAGGTTACTAGGTCTCACGAGTCATAAGCATGTTTAGTAGAGTGTCGCGGATCAGTACGGAGACGTCTGTATTTATCCTCGAGAGGCTGCAGAACCTTTAGGAAAACTTCACTTTCTTGGAATTCTTATCATGCGTACTTGATTCAGCTTGAGATATACCTCTTGAAATTCCTTCCACACGTCAGTATGTGCATGTGAACTCTTAGTAGTATATGTGCCTTTATATGTGCCTTGATGGCTTGTGCTTCCCCGATCGAGGAGGGAGAGATGTAATATTCGTGAGTTTGATGTTGGGCTAGTCTGGAGGAGTTGAGGCCAAATCTTTGCTTATGGCTTGAGCACCAAGGTGCTGATTTTGTGAGCTGGAGTTATGAACTTATATGTTCAGTATTGTCCCTAATTGTGGGAATATTGGCTGGATAGATACGCAATGAGTATGTGGTACTGTGTAATGTGTATGGCAGTGGAAGGTTACAAAAACATGAACTAAAGGTAAAGCTAATGGGTAATTGGCTTGTAAGGGAAATCTATTTGTCATACTAGTTAGATAAGTCTGGGAGCTAGGATTGCTTCTGTTAAATGTATTATGACGAAATCGTTGAGTCAAGAAGACCACCTTGAAGGTCGAAAACATTTAAAGAAAGAATATGTTCTTAATCGGTTGAATAGCCCAATAATGAGGGATTGAAAGGTATTTTCTATCTGTTATTATTCAAATAGGTGCAAGGCATGGCCATGTATCAATTCTGATAGTATAATACATGTAGTATTGAAATTTATGTAATTGATATGCATTAGGATACTTTGTCAAGTTGTGGACGTGTTGTTAGGATGGTTTTGGTGATTTTCTGGCAGGTGGATAGGCCCAATTACAAAGGAAACTCCGCAGAAATTTTTGAAAAATTTGGGACTTGGTAAACAATTTATCGCCTAAAGAGTGGGCAGAAGAGTTAAAATTTTCGATGATTATATTTCCACAAGCTTATGAAGGACTGAGTTTAATCTCACCATGATATTACGACAACAATAAAGTATATGTGTTGTGATCTATGGCTTCGAGCCAACTTGGGGAGTTTGCTATTGATTAGATAATTGTACGGTCATGTGCTACGTTGGTTCCGGTTCGAGGCATGTTGGTGAATCAGCTCTGGTTGCGGAAATTGGTCCGAAGATGGCATGGGTGAGGGATAACTTTGACAAAGTCTACATAGTGCTTCATAGAAGTGTGAGAATCACAGTATTTCTTAAGCTGTCGTTGGTGGAGAATGCTCGGTGCATGGAGCAGGAAGATGATTGATTGTATTGGAATGAGGTCATATCCTACGATGTCACAGTGCTAATGAGGCAGGGTGGTTATGTTCCTTGGATCACGTGAATTGCAGTTTGAATAAGAGTAAATGACTCTGAGAGAATGGTTCTAATGTGTTCGAGAGTCGTGTAATAGTGGCTTTTAGATAAGCGGGGGAGTCCCACCACTTACGATTGGGTTGCATGGTTAATTACCTGTGTGAATTCTGGTTATTGGCGTATTGATGGGTTATTGCAGCTACGTAAAAGTACCATGATTGGTAATTTGAGTAAATGAATTATCGGATGCATGTTATGGTTAGCCTTATTGGTTCATGTTCAGACTTGAGGGAAGATTCATGATTTATGCCTCGTATAGGTGCATGCTTCGAGGGAAGTGATTTTGTTGGGTGCTTTATCGAGAAGGTACTCATATGTTATAAAATTCAGCAGAGTTGGTTGCATTCGAGGCCAAGTTAGATCTGGGTGGCTCTCAATTGCCGTCCTAGTTAATTCAAGAGGTAAAGTGTGGTGGCTAATGATTTTGAGTCTGTAAGTATGGTTAAGAGTCAAGATTTTGAAGCAACTTATGAAGAAAGGCGAAAAATGTTCTATGATGTTTTGGCTTGCGGTGTGGCATTTGAGAGACATGAAATGGTCATGGTATTTGAGACAGCATGGTCTCATGATTTAAGGTCACTCAGGGTGAGTGCGGTTGAAATAAGTTAGGTGTTAAAGGGAGATATTATTATTTCTAAGGCAATCAAGGATAAATTGGAAGGAAGTATATTGATTAGCCATAGTTGAGTTGGCATATTGGTGTCAGTGATCAGCTCGTTCAGCGTGATCGAGTTATACATGTGATTGTGGCGATGCATGTAAGGCTTGTCGGCCACAGTGATTGATATTATTCTGAAGCATTCTTTTGTTAGGGACTATTATGAGTAGGCGGATCCCAGAAAGTGTTATGGGGGCTTGGAAAACTACTTAGAGATTGGAATATTCGACGATTATGAGAATTCTCATGTATGTTGCTATAGTTCTCCTGAAGTGGGTTAAATGGAAAGTTTTATGTAATGAAGTATTAGCCTATCGGCGGTTTTGGAGTTGTGATAGAAATCACGCCTATCGTATATTAGCACGTGAGGTGCAGTGAGTGGTATGGAATTTGAAGTAAGGACCAAGGTTGTAGTTTGGTCAATGACTATGATGTCACGATATTATATGAGAAGGATATGAGTTTCGGTGTTTGAGTAAGATAGGTATTGATGTCAGTATCACCTGAGATCGGTGTTCTGTGAGAAAGGTTTTGCATCCTGGTTAGGGATTCTTGATCTCTTTTCAGCGTTAGTTCAGCCGGTGGTTTGAATGTGCAAACTCATTAATTATTTCGGAAGATGGTGGGAGCTTGTCCCATAGGAATATTGTATAAGTGTGACATGTAGTCACTTGATTAATTAGAAATTTAAACCAAGTATGAGGATTTTGGTAATATCATCCATTTGAGAATTTATGCTTGGATGACACTCTGCTTATTGGGTAATGGACCTGTGAAATATTATTGGCCTAGCTTGGCACGATCAGGATCGACATGAGGTCGGTGGATAGATTTAAATGTGGAAGTGAGCCTTACATCAGGCCAGTTGTGTTTATTTTAGCTCTGCTCTCTATATGAAAGGATAGTCACGGTCTTATTTCATGGTAAGCTAATTTATGTAAAGATATGTTGCGCCGTATGAGTTGTGAGAGGGCTTGGTAAACTCCTTACGTGTTGAGGTTCCACTCAACGGTGATATTATATGAGCATGATGGCTCTTGAGACTTAGATCATGTATCGCCCTCAATTGTCTTGAGTTTGTAGCCTATACAGCTATATGTTTCCTTGGGAATGGTATTATTCACCTTAGCGTGTTTATGACCGATATCCGATGTTTTGATGTGATGAGTTTTTCAGCTCGACGTATATCTCCTTATGTTAGTTCTATTTGTGGATCGGGTGGCACGCCACCATGGATAACTTTGTTTGGATCGGGTTGTGCATCGCAAAAGTAGGATTTTCAGTACAGTCCCCCATATTTGCTTTTCTGTGTTCTGTTTCTGTGTTTTCTGAGGAAGCCTATGTTAGTGTGCGAGTTGAGTATTTCCTCCCAGAGTTCGCCTTCCTTTTGTATCGCGTTCGAATTGATAGCATACAGGTACATTTTAGCGTCTTGTGGGATTTTTGATTATGTCTAAGGTGGCTTATTGCCTGAGCAGTTCGTACTGGGTGGGACGAGGTTACTAGATTTGGGGTCAGTGCAAACTGATTATATGAAGTATATTATAGAGCAAAGATCATTCTTTGGTTTGGGACAAGGTAATGGAACTCGTCTAGAGTGTGGATCCAATGAATTGTTGATTCATCAGTTGGTTATGAATTTCGTCACATCTTTTCAGTCGTATCAGTGTTGTAAAGCCTAGAGCAAGACCTTTGTAGGTCATGAGATGCAATGGGAGCATCAGATTTGTGGAATTTCGACTATTATGTTTAAAGAATGTTATTGTGGTCCTATAAGTAAAGTGATGCAAAGTGAGAAATCAACAAAGTTATGCATTAATGTTTGGGTACAACATGTGGAGATTGATATGGTGGTCGTATGATGGAAACAGACTACGCAGGAAATTCAGGATATTGGAATTTGGTCAAATGGCTTATTTGCTTGAACAAAGAATTATATCGATAGAATTATCGAGCTAATGTGCTCAACTGAGTAATGGTAGCACGGGAAGGTGCATGATGTGTTAAACAAGTTATTTCAGAATACATCATTATAGTTCTCAGCACGTTCAAGGACGAACGTATGTTTAAGTGGGGGGAGATTGTAACGACCCGACCGGTCGTTTTGAGCTCCGGTCTGTCATTCAGAAGTTTGAGGCCATGAGCATCTTTATCTCAGGTATATTGACTTGTGTGTATGGTCAGAATTAAATTCAGGAAGTTTGGAGTCAAATCTAAATGGAAATTCTCATTTTGAAAGCTTAAAGTTGAAGAAATGAACTAGGATTATAATTTTGAGTAGATGACCATGTAATCGGGATCTGAAGGTTCCAACAAGTTCGTATGATGATTTATAACTTGGGCATATGCCCGGATCGGATTTTGGGTAATCCGGGAGCATTTTGGTGACTATTGTGGAAGATAGCATTTTAGAAGAAATTGCATTAGTTTGGCTTTAAATGCATTTCAGTGTTATTAATGTCCGTTTGGGCTTCTGAGACTAGGAGTAGCTCCGTATGATGGTTTTGGATTTGGGAGCGCGATCAGAAGTAAATTCGGAGGTTCGTATGTCATTTTGAAGTCATTTGGCTAAATATAGAAATTTGAAGGTTTTTGAGAAAATTCGACCGGAAGTGGAAATTTTGATATCGGGGTCAGAATGCGATTCCGAAAGCTGGGGCAAGTCTTTAATGTCGAATGTGACTTGTGTACAAAATTTGAAGTCATTCCCGAATGATTTTGGTAAGGTTTGAGATACTTAGTCTCTTTTAAGGAAGCTTAAGTTGGAAAAGTCAACCGGATATTGACATGTGTTAGAGGGCTCGAAATGTAAATTTTATGGTTCGGATAGCTTCGTTAGGTGATTTTGGACTTAGGAGTGTGTCCGGAATATTTTTGTCATGACCGGTGTAGAATTAAACTTGAATTGGCAAAGTTAGTATTTTGGCGAATTCCGGTTGATTGGTGAGAATTTGATCTGAGAGTGGAATAGAATTCCGAGAGTTGTTGTAGCTTCATTATATCATTTTCGACTTTTCTGCAAAATTTGAGGTCATTCGGACTAGTTTTAACGTGTTTCGGCATCAGATGTGAAATTTGAAAAAATTCTTGGATTTAAGGCTCAAATCATTTATTTTGATGCTATGTCGGCAATTTGATCGCTCGAGCAAGTTTGTGTGATGTTTAGAGTCAGCGTGCATATTTGGTTTGGAGCCCCGAGAGCTCGGGAGTGTTTCAGAGGGATTCGGGACTTGGAAAAATATGCAAAAATTGCAGAAAAACTATGCTGTGAACAGTGCTCGTGAAAAGTATCCGTGAACAGTGAAGTGAACAGTGCCCTACGCGTGAACGGTGTCCCCAAAATTTCTGGACAGATTACTATTTTTCTGAAAATGGGAGTCATCCCATTTTCCATTTTTGGACCAAGCGAGCTCGGGTGAGGCGATTTTTCGAAAGATTTTCAGGGAAAACATCGGGTTAGTTAAGTGTTCTTGACTCAATCTTGGTGGTATAACTCGAATCTATTGCAAGATTTGTTGTTTAGTTTGAGAATTTTGTTTAAAAGGGTAAAAAACCCTCTTGGATAGAAATGATTATTTGAGGGGTCAAATGAACTCCGATTTTGGTAAATTTAATATGTACGGACTCGTGACGAGACGAGGAATCCGGTAATGTAATTTTTTAAATTTTTTGAGACATGAGCCGGGCTGCTTGGGTTTTGCAAATTTTGTGATTTTTGATATTTTTCGAGTCTTTTCGATTGTGTTATATTCACTTAGCCTATTGTAATGTATTCGTTGTGATTTTGGATAGATCCGACGCGCGTGGAGGCCGGTTTGAGAGGCAAATGCATCGCGGGCTAGAGATTTCACCGGTTCGAGGTTAGTAATGACTTTAAATGATGCACTAAGGTTTTAAAACCCCGAATTGCACAACATGTTGCTATTTGAGATGAGGCACGTGATTGTGGGGTCATTTACTATTGGGGATTGTGATTTGGTCCATCTCAGTTGATATTTTTACCGCGTATTTGATAAAGATTTATTGTTTTTCTCTATATTGGGGCTTATTGCCATATTTGGGCTTCGTGCCAATTATCTAAAATATTGTGATTTTACATCACTAGTTTCCTCACGAATTGAAATATTATTTGAACACAGTCCAATTGAATTATATTATTTGGTGAACTCACCTACATTTATACTCAACTCGAGACTTAGTGATATTTATAATGATGTTGAGCTTAGCACTATTGTTTTACTGATGCCCAAGAGGCTTATGATTATTTTCTTGACTGATTGAGGTCGAGGGCCATACGTGAGGATATGTTGAGTTATGTGAGGAGGCTTTCAGGCATCAAGTGTTATGTGAGGAGGCTTTCAGGTCTCGAGTGTTATGTAAGGAGGCTTTTAGGCCTCGTGTGTGATGTGTGAAGGATTTCAAGCCTATTGATATTGCGCATGGGCTATATGAGCCCCTCTAGAATCTATACACACCCCCAGTGAGCGCAGGGTACCCAAGTGAGTTGGGAGTGGGCCTGAGAGGTCGTTGTTTGTGTGTGGTGAGTTGGGAGTGAGCCAGATGGACTGATGTTGTGTGCTGGTGAGTTGGGAGTGAGCCCGTGGGGATGATACTATAATCAGACTTACATATTGAGCCCAAGGGGCATGCTTTGATTAATCCTTACTGTGGAAATTATTTGTCTTTACTGTTTTAAAAAGAGAATTATCTGATACTCACCGTTTTACTGTATATCTTATTTTATTGCTTGAGATAGCGTTATTTGTGCCTTTATGAGATTTCATACTTTTAGTCATTATTTATTTTTATTACTTACTGAGTTGGAGTACTCACTTTACTCTCGTGTGCAGCTGCAGGTAAATATTCACCCGGTAGCGGGTTTTGAGCTGATTGGAGATTTAGCCATCGTAGCTGAGCAAGGTGACTGTCAGCGTTCGCGGCACCGTATCTCTTCCTTTGATTCCACATTCTATTATGTATACGACTGGTCTTATAATAATATTTAGATTCTTTAGATGCTCGTGACTTGTGACACCCCGATTTCGGGCTGAGTTGGGATGGTTCCCTGCTTTATCATTTCCTTCCGCATTTATGACAATGTACACCATAGTTTGACTTATTCATGACAAGTAACTGTTAGATGAGGTATTGTTAATATGTTGGCTGGCCTTGTCTTCACGAGAGGCGCCATCACGATCGAGTTGGGACTTCGGATCGTGACACTGATGCATTACAAATATGAATCATTTAGTTCCTTTTTATTTCCTTAAAATGAAAGATCGTCCATTTCAACTAATACTCCTCTACTATCCCTATCATATTTTCTGTTCTTCAACCCTTCTATTTTAATTTTCATCTCATTTTCTCTCTGTTATTTTTATTCCTACCATATTTTGTGAATCATTTAGAATTTATGCTTTTGTCTTCAAATTTGTGATAGCATTAGTGGAGAAAAAATATCTTCTTTTGAAGTGCTCATATATTAAATTAGTCCAAATTATAGTTGCAGTAAGGTATTACTCGCTAAATGAAAATTTAACTTTCTCTTATGTTCCTTCCAGTGAGTAAGGGTGTAATGTGGCCCGGCCTGAACCGGGATCGGATCGGGCCCGCGGTCCTAGCGGGCCTCACGAGCCTGGTGTGCCGGTCCTGATGGTCCTGGGCCTGGTGTTCCTATAGGCCCGTGACGGACCGGTCTAAAACTGAAAAACCGTGAGCTCAGGACCGCCAGCCGGGCCTGGGGTGCCAAACGGGCCCAATGACTCTTTTTATTAAAAAAAAAAGTTAAAAAAATAAGTAACTGCACACTTTGAAATATAGCCGTTTGGAACTTTGTAAAATAGCCGTTTGGCCCCCAAACTTTAATTTAACCCCAAACATTATATAATTATACTTTTTCTCATATCTCAACTATAAATACCCCTTATTCTTTTATTTTTATTCAGCAATTCATCAATATCTCTCAATCTCTCTTTCAATCTTTCTACTACAATTGCTTAATTTATTGTTGAAAATTGGTAAAAAATTGTGAAGTTATTGAAATTGAAGTTTTCAAGTGTTCAACGATTTTTAATTTTCAAGAAGTTGTTCGGCAATCCAGTAAACTCGTTTCAACTCTTACGTATTAATAATTTTTGTGTGGTTTAGTTTGCATAATTATAATTAGTATGGTATTTTCTTTGAAAAAAATGTTCGGTAAAGGAAAAGGTAAAACCGGTGATAGTAGTGGCCATAATACTACCCATCACCCGGCTCCCCGACCTACAAAAGATAAGCAACTTGAAAGTAGTCGCCAACCTAGACGTCCTAGTGATAGTGATTACCTTTGTTTTCAATTTACCGATAGTGAATTTCTACATGATGTTGCAGTAGGTGATAGATTAGATGATGAAATTATGAATGCTTTTTATCCTAATGAACCTATCTTAGAGGAAAATGAGGATGATGATGATGATGAAACCCAAGCACCAGATTTAGATGATACACCTACTAGTCATGGTCAAAATTCAAGTAATGCACCGGCTCACCCACCTGTAGAAAATCCAACTTTTAGTAGACAACCTGCTAAACGTCCAGAAACATCATTAGTTTGGAATTTTTTTACTCAAGTAAGAGAACTAAATAAAGCTAAGTGTAAAACTTGTGGGAAATTACTGGTTCATAAATTTACTGGAGACCGTAGCGGCACGGGTAGTTTGACTAGGCACATAAAAACACACCCTACATATAGGGCTAGATTTTTTCAAATGCAAGCGCAGCAAGAGGGGACAAGTGTAGATTCTGCGGTTAACTCCAGTACAGGTTCAAATCTAGTTCAACCAGAAATTAACATTATCACCTGAGGTATTTTATATTACGATCCAAATAGAGATCGTAAAGAATTAACAAACATATTTATGTGCTTACCTTATACTTTTGCTTCTAATCCTAATTGGGTTCATTATATTAGAAGGGTTTTTAATCCTACATATAAAGGTTGGCGTCGCGCAACAGTTAAGACCGATATTTATAAATTCAAACATGAATATGAACAATATTTGTGCTATTTATTTACTCATATACCTAATCGGATTTCTATTACTACTGATATTGGTAGAAGTAATAGTGAATGTGATTATCTAACTGTTACAAGTCATTGGATAGAAGAGGACTGGACAATGCAAAAACGTATAATTGCGTATAGAATAATTAATTCACGTCACACAAGTAAGTTTATAGCTAACACTATTGCAGATATTTGTAGATATTTTTGCTTTAACGATAAAATAATGGCAATTTCTATGGATAATGCTTCTAGTAACACTAGTGCTATGGGTATGCTTACAAAAACACTAAATCCTGCATTTACTAATATTTTACATATTAGATGAATTTGTCATATTTATCATTTAATTGTCGGTGATGGCATGCGAATTTTAAACATTGAAATTGATAAGGTTCGAATGACTCTTAATTGGCTTTTTTATTCAAACTGTAGAACTAGACTTAGAGAGTATTTTAAAAAATATGATGAATATGGCCTTACAGAAAGAAAGGTTCCTAAAGCTTGCCCGACTAGATGGAATTGTATGTACGAAAAGTTGCATATGAATATAGAAACCCAATTAATGCAACGTTTAATTCTCGAGTAGGTGGTGAGGATGATGATGAAATGCTTACTAGCCAAGATTAGACGAATGTTAAAATTATTTTATATTTTTTAGAACATTTTCAAGTTGCTACAAATGCATTTTGTGCGCAATATTATCCTACTATTTCAAACTGTTTAGTTTATATTGCTGCATTAGCTGATTTATTTGTTGAATTTGGCGAGGGTGGGGATATTTATGAACTTGCTATAAATGAAAGGAAACAAGAATTTTAAAAATATTTTTTCCCTATCCCTCCTATTTTTGGTGTTGCTGCAATGTTAAATCCTACAATGAAATTGGGAGGTCCTCATTTTTGGTATTCAAATATTTATAAGGATTTAGATCTTTAAAACGAGGAAGTTGCTACACTTGAAGATGCAAAAGCATCAATTAAAATTAAGGCTCAAACAGTTTATAATGCTTATAAAGTTGCCTTAGAGCATGCTAGGCCAAATATTCCAACCCCTACTTCGTCTAGCTCACAATCGTCTAAAAAAGCTGCGGGCTTAACAGCTCTTAAATCTTGAACGGAGTTCCTGCGTGCTTAACAGCTCTTAAATCTTGAACGGAGTTCCGGAGTTCTTAAGGTGATAATTTTTATGAAACTTCATATCTAAATGAGCTTCAAGTTTACTTATCTCAGGGACTTGAAAACGAGAATTCAGATGTCTCTTTCGATCTTTTGGAATGGTGGAAGTCAAGGGAAAAATATTTTCCGATTCTTGCAAGGATGGCTCGGGATGTATTATCAATTCAAGCTTCAACTGTTGCATCGAAGAGCGCTTTCAGTCAAGCAAGACTCAAATTGGTGATCATAGAGCGGCGATGAGAGATAACTTGGAAAAATCGGTACTTTTTAGAGATTGAATCCGCGCGGAAAGAAGAAACTTTGGAATTGCAGAATCACAACCAGCGATAGATGAAGCTTATGAAGAAATGATAGCGGAATTTTCGGAGGATTCGGCTTCACCCGGAAGTGGTGATAAACAAGCTTCGTTTCCACCACCACCAACACAACCTCCTCCCAACCTTGACGGATTTATGAGATTTGTTAGAGATAAAATGTAGATTATGATGTAACTTGTACATTGGCACATCTTCTTTTAGTTTTTTTTTTCCTTTTAATGGTAGTATTAGTACCTTGTTGTGCTCATTCCAATTGGGGAAGGAAGACTAAGAAAGATATGCCATTTTGGGTAATAAAAAATTATAAGACATATCCTTGAATATCTTTTCTCAATATTTTTGTCTTTACTTCGATTATTTATAAGCTTATATATATATATATATATATATATATATATATATATATATATATATATATATATATATATATATATATATATATATATATATATATATATATATATATATATATATATATATATATATATATATATATATATATATATAACATACAATATATACTACAAGAAATATATATACGAGAGTATATACACATAACATACAACCTAAAATATATAAATAATAACATATATACATAAGATAAAATATATATAAGAGAATATATATACATTATACATAAGAGATACAATATATATACTTACAACAAAATATATAACTATATACATTATAATACATATACATAATATACAATATATATATACTACATGAAAATATATAAGAGCATATATATACATAACATACAATATATACTATAAGAAAATATATAAGAAAATATATAAGGGAATATATATATATATACAAACATCTTCTTTTAGTTTTTTTTTTCCTTTTAATGGTGGTATTAGTACCTTGTTGTGCTCATTCCATTGGGGGGAGGAAGACTAAGAAAGATATGCCATTTTTGGTAATAAAAATTATAAGACGTATCGTTGAATATCTTTTTTCTCAATATTTCTTTCTTTACTTCGAATTATTTATAAGCTACAATATAATATATATATATATATATATATATATATATATATATATATATATATATATATATATATATATATATATATATATATATATATATATATATATATATATATATATATATATATAACATACAATATATATTACAAGAAAATATATACGAGAATATATATACATAACATACAACCTAAACTACAAAAAAATATATAAGTAATAACATATATACATAAGATACAATATATATACCACAACAAAACATATAACTATATACATTATAATATATATACATAATATACAATATGTATACTACATGAAAATATATAAGAGAATATATATATATATACATATAACATAGAATATATACTACAAGAAAATATATAAGGGAAGATATATATATATATATAGTATATACTAATTACTACAACATAATATACTAATTACTAGTACCACCATTGGCACATCTTCTTTTAGTTTTTTTTCCTTTTAATGGTGGTATTAGTACCTTGTTGTGCTCATTCCATTGGGGGAAGGAAGACTAAGAAAGATATGCCATTTTGCATAATAATATATACATAATATACAATATATATTCTAATTACTACAACCCAATATATACATAATATACAATATATACTAATTACTACAACACAATATACAATGAAATATATTATATATACTATACTAATACTTTAGTATACTATATAAAATATATTCTATACTATATTAATAACTCAATACAAGATATTGCCTTAAAAAAACCCGAACCCGCCAGGCCCGACCCGTTAACCCCAGGACCACTGTGGGCTTAGGTCCGTCACGGGCTGGTCTCACCCGCCAGGACCGCCAGGCTCGGTCCACGAAGCTCGGGACCGCGAAGCCCGGCCCGTGAAGCCCGTTTAGGCCCGGGCCTGGGACAAAATACACCCTTATCAGTGAGTATCAATTGATTACTTATTCTTTATCTAGTTGTGTAAACTAATAGTAATTCATTGTTTTGGGATGCCAAATATATGTTCATCTATGTTGTTTGAGCTACTTGCAGCACTTTCCTCCGATATTTCACAGCATTTTCTATGGTATGATGGGGTCATCCCCTTAAATTAAGGAAGAAATTGTCTTCCTTTGCCAACTTTTGTCAAAAGTCGGCAACAACCACATCATCCCACACTTTTTTTCTGTCAAATTAAGCATGCTGCAGAAGAAAATTGTCAAGAAAGGCTGCCTCATTTTACCTATAAAATGAGAGCTTCGGCTCTCATTTTTTACACCAACAGAAAGAGAGGAAAAGAGTACGGTTTCACAGAAATGATATAAGAAAATAGTCTGTGGGGAAAATAGAGAGTGAGCGATATTGTAGTGGGATAGAAATATTAAAAAAGGGTTATTTTCTTTTGAGTGTTGTAGTGGTCTTTGGAGTATTTTACTCGGACCTACAAAGTGTAAAATTCCTTACTATAGTGATATCAGTTCCTCCTCTCAGGGCCGTGGTTTTTTTCCTTATTCAGAAGGGGTTTCCACGTAAAAATCTTGGTGTCATTGTTACTCTTTTTATTTTTGTTAATTACCGTATCTCGGTGCTACATTATTATTCCGCTTTTATTACCGTGAATATTATTTTGGTAGAAGATTTATTCCAAACAACTGGTATCAGAGCACAGGTTCTGCTCGTTCACTAAAATACTATTCACTGTCGGTAGTACTATACTCGGTGAAAAATAAAAATGTCCGGAGTAAAGTACGAGGTGGCTAAATTCAACGGAGATAACGGTTTTTCAACATGGAAAAGAAGGATGAGGGATCTGCTCATCCAACAAGGATTACACAAGGTATTAGCTGTTGATGCCAAAAGCCTGATACCATGAAAGTTGAGGATTGGGCTGACTTGGATGAAAGAGCTGCTAGTGCAATCAGGTTGCACTTATCGGATGATGTAGTAAATAACATCATTGATGAAGACACTGCACGTGGAACTTGGACAAGGTTAGAAAGTCTATACATGTCCAAAATGCTGACAAATAAATTGTATCTGAAGAAGCAGTTATACGCCCTACACATGGGTGAAGGTATGAATTTTTTGTCACATTTAAATGTGTTTAACGGACTAATCACACAGCTTGCCAACCTCGGAGTGAAAATCGAGGAGGAAGATAAAGTCATCTTGCTATTGAACTCGTTGCCGTCTTCGTACGATAATTTGGCAACAACCATCCTGCACGGAAAAACTACTATTGAGTTGAAAGATGTCACATCGGCTCTTTTACTCAATGAGAAGATGAGAAAGAAGCCTGAAAATCAAGGACAAGCTCTTATCATAGAAGGTAGAGGCAGGAGTTATCAAAGGAGTTCGAGCAACTATGGTAGATCCGGAGCTCGTGGAAAGTCAAAGAATCGATCCAAATCAAAAGCCAAAAATTGCTACAACTGTGATCAACCAGGTCACTTCAAAAGAGATTGCCCAAATCCAAGGAAGGGCAAAGGTGAAACTAGTGGCTAGAAGAATGACGACAACACAGCTGCCATGGTGCAAAACAATGACAATGTTGTCCTCTTTATAAATGAGGAAGAGGAATGCATGCACCTGTCAGGTCCAGAGTCGGAATGGGTGGTTAACACAGCGGCATCTTACCATGCCACACCGGTAAGAGATCTTTTTTGTAGATATGTAGCAGGTGATTTCGGCACTGTGAGAATGGGTAACACGAGTTACTCAAAGATTTCGGGGATTGGTGACATTTGTATCAAGACAAATGTCGGATGCACATTGGTTCTAAAGGATGTGCGGCATGTACCTGATTTGCGGATGAACTTGATCTCGGGGATTGCTTTGGACCGAGAAGGATACGAGAGCTATTTTGAAAATCAAAAGTGGAGACTCACCAAGGGATCATTGGTGATTGCAAAGGGAGTTTCTCGTGGAACGTTGTACAGGACAAATGAACAAATATGCCAAGGTGAATTGAATGCGGCACAAGATGAGAATCTGCAGATTTGTGGCATAAAAGAATGGGTCATATGAGCGAGAAGGGATTGCATATTCTTGCCAAGAAATCACTCATTTCTTATGCCAAAGGTACAACTGTAAAACCTTGTGACTATTGTTTATTTGGTAAACAACATAGGGTGTCATTTCAGACATCGTCTGAAAGAAAATTGAATATACTTGATTTATTGTATCTGACGTTTGTCACCCAATGGAAATTGAATCAATAGGCGGTATCAAATATTTTGTTACTTTTATTGATGATGGTTCACGAAAACTTTGGGTTTATATTTTGAAAACCAAAGATCAGGCGTTTCAAGTTTTCCAGAAGTTTAATGCTCTAGTAGAAAGGGAGACAGGTCAAAAGCTAAAGCGTCTCAGAAGTAACTATGGAGGTGACAACACTTCAAGGGAATTTGAAGAGTACTGTTCAAGTCATGGGATCAGACATGAAAAGACAATTCCTGGAACCCCACAATACATTGGTGTAGCAGAGAGGATGAACCGCACTATTGTGGAGAAGGTGAGAAGCATGCTCAGAATGGCTAAACTACCTAAGTCATTCTGGGGTGAAGCAGTTCAAACAAACTGTTACCTGATAAATAGGAGTCCATCAGTTCTATTGGCGTTTGACATCCCAGAGAGAGTTTGGACCAATAAGGAGGTGTCGTACTCGCATCTGAAGGTGTTCGGTTGCAGAGCTTTTGCACATGTACCGAAAGAGCAGAGAACAAAGCTGGATGATAAATTTGTTCCCTGCATATTTATCGGATACGGAGATGAAGAGTTCGGGTACAGATTGTGGGATCTTGTAAAGAAAAAGGTCATTAGAAGCAGAGATGTAGTCTTCAGAGAAAGTGAAGTTGGAACTGCTGCTGATATGTTAGAAAAGGTGAATAATGGTATAATTCCTAACCTTGTTACTATTCCTTCTATTTCTAACAATCCCACAAGTGCAGAAAGTACGACCGACGAGGTTGCCGAGCAGGGGGAGCAACCTGGTGAGGTTATTGAGCAGGGGGATCAACTTGATGAAGGTGTCGAGGAAGTGGAGCACCTCACTTAGGAAGAAGAACAATCTCAACCTCTGAGGAGATCGGAGAGGCCAAGGGTAGAGTCATGCAGGTACCCTTCCACAGAGTATGTCCTCATTAGTGATGAGGCGGAGCCAGAAAGTCTTAAGGATGTGTTGTCCCGTCCAGAAAAAAACCAGTGGATGAAAGCCATGCAAGAAGAGATGGAATCTCTACAGAAAAATGGCACGTATAAGCTGGTAGAACTTCCAAAGGGTAAAAGACCACTTAAATGCAAATGGGTCTTTAAACTCAAGAAAGATGGAAATGGCAAGCTGGTCAATACAAAGCTCGATTGGTGGTTAAAGGCTTCGAACAGAAGAAAGGTATTGATTTTGATGAAATTTTCTCACCTGTTGTCAAAATGACTTCTATTCGAACAATTTTGAGCTTAGCAGCTACCCTAGATCTTGAAGTGGAGCAGTTGGATGTGAAAACTGCATTTCTTCAAGGAGATTTGAAAGAAGAGATTTATATGGAGCAGCCAGAAGGATTTGCAGTAGCTCGAAAGAAACACATGGTGTGCAAATTGAATAAGAGTCTTTATGGATTAAAGCAGGCACCAAGGCAGTGGTACATGAAGTTTGACTCATTCATGAAAAGTCAAACATACATAAAGACCTATTCTGATCCATGTGTATACTTCAAAAGATTTTCTGAGAATAATTTTATTATATTATTGTTGTATGTGGATGGCATGTTAATTGTAGGAAAAGACAAGGGGTTGATAGCAAAGTTGAAGGAAGATCTGTCCAAGTCATTTGATATGAAGGACTTGGGCCCAGCACAATAAATTCTAGGGATGAAGATAGTTCGAGAGAGAACAAGTAGAAATTTGTGGCTATCTCAGGAGAAGTACATTGAACGTGTACTAGAACGCTTCAACATAAAGAATGCTAAGCCAGTCAGCACACCTCTTGCTAGTCATCTAAAATTGAGCAAAAAGATGTGTCCTACAACAGAGGAGGAGAAAGGGAACATGGCTAGAGTTCCTTATTCTTCAGCAGTCGGAAGCTTGATGTATGCAATGGTACGTACTAGACCTGATTTTGCTCACGCAGTTGGTGTTGTCAGCAGGTTCTTGAAAATCCTGGAAAGGAACATTGGGAAGCAGTCAAGTGGATACTCAAGTACCTGAGAGGCACCACGGGAGATTGTTTGTGCTTTGGAGGATCTGATCCAATCTTGAAAGGCTATACAAATGCTGATATGGCAGGTGACATTGACAACAGAAAATCCACTACTGGATATTTGTTTACATTTTCAGGGGAGCTATATCATGTCAGTCGAGGTTGCAGAAGTGTGTTGCACTCTCTACAACTGAAGCGGAAAATATTGCCACTACTGAAGCTGGCAAAGAGTTGGTATGGCTCAAACGGTTCCTTCAAGAGCTTGGATTGCATCAGAAGGAGTATGTCGTCTATTGTGACAGTCAAAGGGCAATAGACCTTAGCAGGAACTCTATGTACCATGCAAGGACCAAACACATAGATGTGAGATATCACTGGATTCGTGAGAAAGTGGCGGACGAATCTTTACATGTCAAAAAGATTCACACAAGTGAAAATCCTGCGGATATGCTGACCATAGTGATATCAAGAGACAAGTTTGAGCTATGCAAAGAACTTGTCTGCTTACACTCAAACTAGAAACTGCGGTGTTATTCCCTCTAGATAAATGGGACTGGAGGGGGAGATTGATGGGGTCCAGGCCCTTAAATTAAGGAAGAAATTGTCTTCCTTTGCCAACTTTTGTCAAAGTCGGTAACAACCACAGCATTCCACACTTTTTTCTGTCAAATTAAGCATACCGCAGAAGAAAATTGTCAAGAAAGGCTGCCTCATTTTACCTATAAATAAGAGCTTCGGCTCTCATTTTTACACCAACAGAAAGAGAGAAAAGAGTAAGGTTTCACAGACATGATATAAGAAAATAGTCTGTGAGGAAAATAGAGAGTGAGCGATATTGTTGTGAGGTAGAAATATCAAAAGAGTGTTATTTTCTTTTGAGTGTTGTAGTGGTGTTTGGAGTATTTTACTCGGACCTACAAAGTGTAAAATTCTTACTATAGTGATATCAATTCCTCCTCTCAGGGCCGTGGTTTTTTCCCTTATTCAGAAGGGTTTTCCACGTAAAAATTTTGGTGTCATTGTTATTCTTTTTATTCTTGTTAATTACCGTATCTCGGTGCTACATTATTATTCCGCTTTTACTACCGTGAATATTATTTTGGTAGGGGATTTATTTCCAACATGGTAAAGGTTAGTGCTTTCATATTTACGTGCTTACTTTTTCTTTCTTTCTTTTCCTAACTCCTTTTTGCCTATTTCTTTTTTGTTTTTTGGTTTCTGCTATAAACCTTGCAATAGGTGGTACTCGAGGATGACTATACTTTCACAAGAACTTATTGCGGAAGTGAAACTTTTTAAAGAAAAGTCGAGGTTTCTATTTTTCACGTTGAAAATAATATCTCTATTATATTCAGAAGGGTTTATCTTTTCAAGTTTTGTTTTGTAGAATTTGTTAAGCCAATTGGTAATTATTTTTCATGTGCTTACTTTAGCAGGCTGTCTTATCAAACTTAACTTTCTGTTAATTGTTCTTTTTACTTCTTTTATAGGGGTTGCGTGCAAGTTGTCGATACACATCGGGAGGTTTAAATATATATATATATATATATATATATATATATATATATATATATATATATATATATATATATATATATATATATATATATATATATATATATATATATATATATATATATATATATATATATATATATATATATATATATATATATATATATATATATATATATATTTTACGTGTATTTCAAATAAAAAAATAACAGTCACTCTCCTGCCTTAATTATAATTAGGGGTGTGCATTCGATTTATCGATTCGATTTTGACCCTTATCGATAATTACTTATCGATTATCGATTTGTACGTATGCTTATCGTTATCGTTTCAATAAGGTTTCGATTTTTTCGATTTCGATTTATCGATTTGGGGTCTTATCGATTCGGTTATCGATTACACCAATAAGAAAATTTGCGGGATTCCACGGAAAGTATATCGCTATAAACGCGCCTAACTTATATGGACAAAAAGAAGCTAAAATAAGATGAAACCATTTATAACATAAAAATTGTATTAACAAGCACATGCAAGAAAACTAAAGTAAGGAATCAAATGGATGCCACCAACACTCCAACTGTATAAAAAATAAAACAAGACAAAATACATAATCACGACTAATTTTATTTTTCATTAATTTGAACTTCATTCCCTTGATCTTTAAATATGATTATTTCTTAAATGTGGTAGAGGAAATAATAGGGTAAGAGACTTGGAGTAAATGAAAGGGTATAGATTAGGGAAAATGATATTGTATAGCCACTTTCAAAATAGTAGCGGAATATATATACATTCTGTATGTTATATTAATCTATACAAATAGGTAATTATTCATTTTATAAGTGTCTACAGTGATAGGGGTGTGCATTCGATTTTTCGATTCGATTTTGACTCTTATCGATAATTACTTATAGATTATCGATTTGTCCATATGCTTATCGTTATCGTTTCAATAAGGTTTCATTTTTTCAATTTTGATAACAAATAATCGATTTAATTTATCAATAAACCGATTCGAATGTACACCCCTAATTATAAACCTGCATATTTCAGATTCTTACGGTCAAGTTTACTCCTTTGCCTTAAGTGCGGATGCAGACTTATAGGAATCAGGTAATGCGTCACAAACTTTATTTTTAAAATATAATAGGTTTCCTGCTAAAATATGTGCAGTCATAAAGTTTAAATTCAGGTTTTGTCCTGACGCACCTAATATGTTAAAAAGGGACAAAAATTATAGGCCACACGTTGAACAACAATATCTCTAAATATTTGTTTATATACAGACATTGGAATATCATTTATCTTCCTTCGAGTTTTGGTGACAACATCTTTCATTTAATATTATAGTTTAGAAATTAGCTTTAAAGATAGGGAGGTAATACATGTATGTTAACCTTTTGTAAATGCTTTTTGTAATTTTTAACTGTCCAAACACTTACTGTTTTTTCTATACCAGCACAACTTGATACATACTACAATCAGAAAGAATCAAGTAAATAGGTACAAGAATTTGCTGTGTGAAGGTTTAGGTTATGTTAATAAGAATTTTAAAGTAACTGAGATTTTTGGTGAATATAGACCACAAACAAGTCCTTTTAAAATTACTTTCTTGCAATTCGCTCCGAAAACTATACAAAGAAATTATTAGTATTCCTATAAACAGATTTGAATTAATAAAACTATACATGATTAGCTGAAGTCTGAACAATAATACCGTGTTATCGGGTTCATATATTACTATCAATCTTTGTTGTTACATTTTGTTTAATTCCAATGTAATTATGAAATAACTCCTTTTTCAGTTCATATTATAGATGTGGTTGGTTTTCTATGTGCCAATGGTGACATGGAGAATGTTGAAAATAAGTGAAAAATGGAACATCTAAGTTGTTGCCGATTAGTAAGCATCTCGTATCTTTTTAAATAACTTTTTTTGTTTTCTTCCTAAAAAGTGAATTAATTCTTATCTTAATTCTGTTTTTTAAGTTGTTTAAGCACGTATCTGTATATTACATCTTGGATGAATCATATGTATTTTAACTTAACTAGATTATGTTTCTTCTTTTTCCACTAAAAAAAATTTGTGGGAAGAATTTGAAGAAAAGTTTAAAACTTATTTATACAATGGCTCTGGCCTTTACATTGGCTATTGCTCGATCAAACTCACCTCATCCCTCTTCCTATCAACATCACATTAGCACTTTAGTTGCCACTTCTTTGCGGCATGAATGTTGATATCTCTACCTGTTCAGGTATTTAATGGTAAAAGTCTGTATTATGAAAAAACTATCTCTTCTTTAAATTTAAGTTCAGTACTAACACATCCCAATTTATATTGTCATTTTCTGAAGGACTACCTCCTAGGACAACAACAACTCAAGTTTCTTTTGGATATTAAAAATAATTCAATTGTTCATGTTAAGAAATTCTTTAACTGTCGTATTCATGATTTTATTATGTAATAAATAGCATGCACAAATCCATATCTCATTGTTACTTCTCAAAAATTTGTATATTTTGTTATATACATCTTCATCAAGATATTCTTTTAAACTCATTTCTGAATTTCTGTCCTTACATTTTTGCAACTTTGGACGTCTTGACTTAAAAAAATTATATCTGTATTTTGTTTTTATCAGCAGACATTATAGTGACAACAACATATGTCCTTCCTCCTCATTGGATATGAGAATCTTAACATTTCTACACGTTAGTACTGTTGTTGGCTTCATATGAAGAAGCTGTCATTTATTACCCAACGTCAAAGATAAATCGGATATGTGTAGGACAAGTCGGAGAGGTATACATGCAAATTTATTCCCTGAAAGGATTTTGCTTCAGAACATTGGCTAATAGTGTTTTATTGGAAGAAGACAAGAGAGGTTGCTCTGATGGTAAGTAACCCTCACTTCCTACCGAGAGGTTGTGAGTTTGAGTCTCGCCAAGAATAAGGTGGGAAGTTGTTGGAGGGAAGGATGCCGGAGGTCTATTTGGAAACAGCCTCTCTGCCCCAGGGTAGGGGTAAGGTCTGCGTACATACTACCCTCCCCAGACCCCACTAAGAGAGATTATACTGGGTTGTTGTTATTGTTGTTTTATAGGAAGAAACTCTATTTTCCTTAAAGTTCAACGTGTATTTTAATCCTTTATTCTAAATAGGATATAAACAAAGAAGCTAGGACTGCTAGGGTTACCTCCTTATCGAACGTCTGATTTGGATGTGCTTTAAGAGGCCACTAAAACATTGATATGACAAATCTGATCTGAGGCATATAACCTAGTCCTATACTGCCATTTAGTTAGTATTGTTGGATATTGCTTTGAGTGATGTCAAGATGACTTAATCAGCAACAGGGTAGTGTGTACGCAGATCTTACCCCTACCTTGGATAAAGAGGCTGTTTCCAAATAGACCCCCGGCATCCTTCTCTCCAAGAACTTCCCACCTTGCTCTTGGGGACACTCGAACTCACAACATATCGGTTGGAAGTAGGGTTGCTTACCATCAGAGCAACCCTCAAGATGACTTAAGCGTTAGCCAATATGTATACTCTTTGAATTTTGTGCCAAATGGGATGTTGCAGGGGTCATATCAAAATCTTGAGATATAGATATTATCTTTATTGGCAGCATTGATATGGGAATCATAACTCCAACATAGGTGCAGAACAAGACAGGTAATCACAACTCAAATCGGAAAGGTATATATGGAACATCATTCCCCAAAAGGAGTTTCGATCGTTATAATATATAGATGTAACTATAGAACATATGAATTTGCTTCACAAAATTGTCTAATAGTGTGTTATTGGAAGAAACTTTATACAATGTTATTCATTTACATGTGAAGCTATTTGTCCGAGGCTATTTTTAAAAAAAAAACAGCAGAAGTCAATTGATTAATGTCGTTTTACTTTAATTCAATCTTACCCGAAACTTGACAATGTAAATACTTTAAAAAAATAATTTTATTTTTCTTCAGGAACAATGGCTGGAAAAGTTATGAAGTCTGCAACAATAGCAGTTGGAGAAAATCAATATCAATGGCAGCAGAAGTTGGCAAAATACAAAGACGAGCTCTCCAAGGGCATTAGAAACCTTTGTTTGTGGCAATCTAGCTGGTATACATCATGACTTGCTTTATTGTGGCTATAAAGAATATTATTGGACTTAAGGAAATAACTGTATATTTTCTTATTATATTTCCTTACTACTTTATTATAGCAATATCCATTACATTAACATGTTCCAAAAAATTATAACATTTCCATGTTTTTTGTATATATCATCTTTTCTAAGATAATTTTCTTATGAAAAATTATATTTATTATTCTTCCGCAACGCGGCTAATGATAAATAAATAGCTGAGTGATATGCACCTATTCGACCGGGGTCACGAGCTCAACGTCCTCACCAGCTTTTCTTTTTCTCGCTGCGCTGTCACGACTCATCGTTTCCTTCCTCAGTCATTACCGCCACGTTTCAAGACAATAAAGCCCCACGTTTACTTTTACGAGTCTCTCTCTCAGTCAACTTTTGGAGCAATGCGGATGCCCGTGCGTAGGTTTGAATCTTCTCCATCTAGCTACAATTGTTTTCAGATTTGGAATCTTCTGCCAATTTTAACCTCCATTTCAAGTATAACCGTCACTAAACTGAACGTACGGCGTCCGTCATGTGTTTTAACTTTACCACGTTCTACTCTGAGAGTGTTAGTGAACGGCCGCTTTTTCCACAGAGAAAATTAATTTAGTAATCAAATTAAGATTTCAACGTAGCGCAGCTCCGATTATCGGAAAGATGAATCAGTTCTTGGCAAGATCGGTGATGAGGCGGTTGGTTAATTCTGCCAGTAACTGTAAACGTAGCATATCGTCCTTGTCATCGCCGTCGTCTCTGTCGTCGGCGGCGGTAGTGTGTAAGGAAGTTCATAAGCCGAGTAGTGAGTCCGTTGTGATGCTGAGTGGCAAGCGGCTGGGATTTTCTGGTCGGTGGTGGAGGATGATGAGCTCCCCTAGTGAACCGCCAACGAAGAAGTCAACGTCGTCATCCACTGCGGTGAGGAAGGAGGATGAGAAAGACGAGAAATCGAGTGGTGCTGCTGTGGAGGAGATGGAAAGGAAAAACGACGAAGTTGTTGTTTCCAGCTATTGGGGCGTCTCGAGACCAAAGATCACTAGAGAAGATGGCTCTGTGTGGCCTTGGAATTGCTTCATGGTATGTGATGATCACAAGTGTATGACTTGTTACTTCTACATATTTCTTCAATCATTTAATTTTCAAACACTTAGTAACAGGCAAAGTTGATTGACTGCTGCTTACTTTCTCTCCTACTTTCCATGTATATTTATTACTCTGTTTCAGTAACTGGTTTATGTCTTTGTGAATACATTACAAGTTGACAATTCATAATTCTTTGTGATATTGGTATTTGAAGTTGCTGAGAAAAGAAATTATCATTCGTCTCAGTTAGAAATATAAATTACTAACACGTTCTTATACTGTCCATGATATGAGGTTTCTTGGAGATAGAGTGCATATGTTTGAAATGACCATCGTGCTCGATCACTTTGTTAGCTAAATTTTTTTGGTCTAATCAATTTTAGTACATTCAATGAACTTGCATAAGATTTTCATGTATGAGAAGCATTAGCTGATATGTTCCCAGAATATAACTATATAAGATGAAACAGAAGATAAGTCAATTAAATATAGATAAAAATGGTACAGAATAGTTCCTTGAGTTTGGGCATTGTTTCGAAATCATCCCTCAAATATAAGGTGGAGCATAGATAGTCCTCCAAGTATTCAAAGTTGGTGCACATGTATGTTGGGCTCATGCCTATGTTGTCCAGCCAAAAGCCCCAATGGCCTAATCCTATTCTCTTTTGGTTTTTGTTCCTATTCGGAATTGGATTCAGTGTTTATTCCTATTTTGAGTAGGTTTTGACTTTAAGAGAACGCATCACTCATGATATATAAATAGGACAACCTTGGAGAATTATTCTATGCTCATTGATACAGGTCTTTGAAAGACTTAAGCACATAAGAGTTATTTTTGAGAGAGCTCGAAGAAGAAAAGTATTTGTTTTAGCTGCAGACTTTTATTCCGACAAGGAAACTTCAAATCACGTTTTCCGATTCGTTAACTGTTGGATCAGGCTGAAATTTTGACTGAATGTTTGTAACATCATGGTCTTTGATTTGAATGGTAGTGATCGGATTTGGATGCCCCTCTGATGTCAAGCCTTGAACAACAATTTTGTTTTTGTGGATTCTCTTTTTTCTTCAATTGATCAGTTGTTGCTCTTGTTGCTATTGTTGCTTCGTGTTTGACACTTATTGTGTAGCTAATTTGGAGAACTTTTGTAACCCTCTTATTGTTAGAGTGGAGCTTTTTGGATCTTTGTGATCCCGTGGTTTTTACCTTCAATTTGAAAGATTTTTCACGTTAAAATTTGGTGTTCTTTATCTTTTTTTATTTTCGGGTTTGCCTCTTCTGCGACATAACAATGTAGTGTATGTAGTGGTGGCAAAATGGTTCAAAGAAAACAGTTAGTCACCAATATTATCCACTTAAAAACGGGTATGAACTTTTTAAAAATGGGTCAATATGGATAAGAACCATATTATCCATTTAGAAAATGGATAACCAATAGGTCTAATTTTTATATTTGCAAAGCCTCAAATTGGGGGTTCCTTAAGTTAGGAGACAAAGAATTCTCCCAAAAGTAATCAATATGCAAGAAGTCATGGATAATATGGTTACCCATATTATCCGCCGGTTAACCCGTTTTTTATCCGTATTAAATATGGTTCGGGTTGGATTACCCGTTTTCTACCCGAATCATATCCGACCCGACCCACTCGTTTGTCACTCTTAATCTATATAACATAAATCTGAACGAATGAAGTATTTCTTTAGGGGTCGTTTGGCAGGATGTATAAGAATAATACTGAATAGAGTGTATTAGTAATCCAAGGATTAGTAATTCAATAATTCAAACCGCACTCAAAGGTAGGGTTAGTAATGCAAGCATTAGTTATGCTGAGATTATTTTTTATACACTGTTTGGTATGGTGTATTAAAAATTAAAATGCATTACATAATTTTTTTAAAAATTAGTTGTTTACAAAAATGTCCTCTTTATTCTTTGTCTTTAAGGGAAATTTTGTCTTTAATCATGCTAATGCATGCATTAATAGTCTTGGTATTACTAATAACATTATTTGCTATGCATTAACTATACATGGATTAATACCAAATAAAATGTATAACTAATGCATGCATTAGACCCCTTATAGACAAACAATCTTATAACTTGCATCTAAAGAAGTCAGCTGTAATGCTCTATCCTTGCGTAAAGGTCCACTGGTTGTGAGACTAGCCGGGGTGTCACGTTTAACCTGCTTGATGATAACCTGATCCACCTAAATTTTAGTGGGCGTTTGGACATAAGAATTATAAAATTTCGAAAAAAAGTGGAAAAAAAAATTCAAGTGAAAATGGTATTTGAACATTGGAGTTGTTTTTGGATATGGATATAATTTTGGGTTGTTTTTGAATTTTTGTAAGTGATTTGAGTGAATATTTTGAAAAACAGCTTTTTAGAGTTTTTAAAATTTTTGAGAAATTCCAAAATTCATCTTCAAGTGAAACTTGAAAATTTTATGACCAAACATGATTTCGGAACAAAGTGAAAAAAATTTCTTGGCCAAACGAGTTCTTAGACAGGTTGAGTTAAAAATAAATTACCTATTGTTCAAAGAGCATAATAGCGCAGGTCTTACCCTTATGAAAATTAGTAACAATAAAAAGATAATTTTTGTTGGTTTGGTTTGTATTTATCGTTGTTCTTTCTATAAAGGAAAAAATTTGTTTTTAGTTTGATTTGATAATTAAACAATTTATTAAAACACAAACAAATGAAAATATTGGCCTGGTGGCAATTGACTTGAGCCCTGGGATATGCTCCCTTTCAAGGTCTCAAGTTTGAAACCCATTAGGTGCAAGTTATTTTTGAGGGCCATCGGACACGGTTAGACCTTAATTAACCGTAGTGCGAGTTGCGGGAAACTCCTTGCCAAGGGCTTGTGCACCCCGGAACTCGGACACCCAGTGCAAATAAAAAAAATATTATTTTTAGTAGTAGCTTAGGTTATGATCCATTCTTTGTGCAAAATGACTCGAGCAAACTTTGGGCTCAAACCACCTATTTGACACTCATAGAGGCTAGACACGGATTTAAGTACATCTTTTGCTAAAAATCTTATCAGCATTTATCTCAGAGTACAAAACAATTGCCTCGCCAATCAGCTTCCAATAATATGCAGAAAGAAATGATTCCCGTGATGGGTGGTTAAGCTTTTCATTATTTTCTTTTGCTAGGTTTTGTCGTCAGTATAATCTCTGTTTTAGCATCTCCTCACTATCTGAGGGTTATTGGAGTGAGATATTCCATGTATTTATTATCGGATGATGTTTCAGTAGTACATCACTGTTGTACAAAACATTTGAAGCTGTTTCATTATTCTTCTATTTACTCTGATTTTTTAGTATATATTCCGTATATGTTATGTAGGAATCGTGTACATGTTTTAATTTAAACTTTCTTGTGATATTTTCCTTTGTCCCTGGGACAAGATGACATGTAATGCGTTAAATCAGAAATTGTCATGTTTTATAGTGCTCAGAAAAAATAAAATCTTGTCTTTAATTTATTCTAATTTTCCAGTTTCATTTGTAGCCATGGGAGACATATCAAGCTGACTTGTCGATAGATCTAAGCAAGCACCATGTACCCAAGACATTCGTTGATAAGGTTGCTTATTGGACAGTGAAAATTCTCAGGATACCAACAGATATATTTTTTAAGGTTTGTTTTCCGCAACTTTGGCAGGAATGTAGATGACTGCTTTGTGTTTAATTCTTTGGAAACCAATTGCTCTGATGCCACGCTGAGCAGAGTTGTCAAAGATATTAGCTCTTTGCTTCATCCTGTGATAGTAGGAGTACATGTTTCTTGCAAAAGGAAACACATGCCAAATTCACAACATATTGATGGACTATGATACCATCTAATAAGTAGTAGTACCTTTCTGTATAAAAAGAGAGGGAAACATTAATAATTCTAAGAGTTCCGTTTACATCAATAAGCTTCTCGTCACCATTGATTCTAGTCTATGATTTGTATTGCAGAAAAAATACGGTTGCCGTGCAATGATGTTGGAAACAGTGGCAGGTGTGCCCGGAATGGTAGGAGGTATGCTGTTACATCTGAGGTCTTTACGCAAGTTTGAGCAAAGTGGTGGTTGGATAAAAGCATTACTAGAAGAAGCCGAGAATGAGAGGATGCATCTGATGACTATGGTAGAACTAGTGCAACCCAAATGGTATGAGAGGCTTCTAGTTCTTGCGGTGCAGGGAGTCTTTTTCAATTTTTACTTAGTGCTTTACGTGCTGTCTCCCAAGCTTGCACATAGAATTGTTGGGTATCTGGAAGAGGAGGCTATACACTCGTATACTTTATATCTGAATGATATTGATCGTGGTGAAATTGAAAATATTCCTGCTCCTGCCATTGCAATTGACTACTGGAGACTGCAAAAGGATGCAACTCTAAAGGATGTAATTACTGTCATTCGCGCTGATGAAGCTCATCATAGAGATGTTAACCATTTTGCATCTGTAAGTGTCTTTATCTGCGGTTTGGTTGTGCATGGAGTCGATGCTCATTTTCTAAGATTTCTATAGTAAATTATATTAACATTATTCCTACTTGTTACATGCCATACTGCATTGTCCTTTGTCAGTGATGTCTTCATTCTAGTTGCCTTGCTGATAGCAATTCATTCTGTAACTGTTTCTTAGATCAAACTTAGACATCACTGGGACTTTACACGTTTGTAGCAGCCAATTACCTCCAGTTGGCATTGTGTGCAAAAAATAAATGTACAACTGATTTAGGTATTGCACTTGCTTTGCAGGATATCCATTGTCAAGGAAAGAAATTGCAGGAAGCAGCTGCTCCTATAGGTTACCATTAAATCTACATACTATTCTGTCTTGCGTGTTTGTTCTGCTTTCCATGTTTTGTTGTAGATCTTGGGCCCATTCTGAAGATTGGTAATGAGATATCTAGAATAGCATATGTAAATATGTAAAGTATGGATTAAACTGCTGCTCTGTTCCGGCACAGTGGTATGATAAAAATTGCTGTATTGCTCTTTGAAGAGACGCGAGATGTTTGTATTTAATTGAAAACACTGTGATACCACCGACAAAATTTTACTAAATGAACCTTTTCTATCGAACTTGTGCTTGGAAATCTTTTATCTCCACTCTGGAATTTTACGCATAACACATGAAGTTCTACTAAGGCAAGAAAGTGCTATTGAAATAAGCTAGCAAACTAAAAAGGAAGCAAAATTTATCGTCTGATCATCGAGGGAAAACTTGGTTGGTGGATATGCATATGAAAGGGTGCATGTGTTGAGTTTTCACATGACTGCAGGAGGTTTTTCTCGCTCCAATTTGTATAAGTCAAATCTTTAAGGACCAGAATTTGAAGTCACATATTTATGTACATAGATTCTTTTACGAGTGTTCCACAGCCAATATTTATCCATTATTTGCCGCCCAAAGATGAATGAATTAACATAGAAACAGAGGGACATTGATTGAAAAATAGGTCATTCAGGTAACTTGCTTGTATGAGCTATATGGTCCAGTGTGTATCTTAAACCATACCTTTCAACTGCCCATTTTGCTTCTCTAAATCCGTGACCATATGCCTCAGAATAGATTTTCTCTATTCATCTCTCAAAAACTCTTTCAAATTTCTCAAAAACTGAGCTGTTTCACTTGCACCATTAATAAAGTCATCACCAGTAAAAGATTGCCATTCTAGCCACTTGTGAGCAATAACTTCACAAATACCTTCTGCGATGTTTAGGGCCAGCCCTCTATAGCCTATTAAATATCATAGTAAAATTGAAAAAGGTAGATTCATGAGGAATGTTGTTCTCCACTAGTTTATTTTCCTTTTATTTTAGTCTAAATTAGACAAAAGCAACTAGAGATCTATAGCAAAAAGCTTGAAACCACCTTGAATCTGCATCCAGGCGTGCATCATTTCATGAGCCAAAGTTGCTCCCAAAGCCAACCTGTTTAGTGTTTACAATGACCGTTGATGCATACCATAAAATAAAAGTAGGGGATTCATTAAACATCCTCTTGTTTACCAACTATACTAGGATATGTTTACTCAAAATAGCAGTTTAACACATCGTTGGACAACATACCTCGACGGAGAGTCTTGGAGCAACGGTAAAGTTGTTTCCATGTGACCTATAGGTCACGGGTTCGAGCCGTGTAATCAGCCACTGATACTTGCATCAGGGTAGACTGCCCATAATACACCCTTTTGGGGTATGGCCCTTCCCCACACCCTTCGTAAATAGGGATGTTTCGTGCACCGGCTGCCCCCCGTTGGAGAGCATACCTCATTGCAGTTAATAAGAATCTGAATAATAAGCTGAAATTGCGTATCTGCTTATCCTAATTAGATGAAGAGCATGAGATATATTTCCACTTTACTCTCCTTGAAGTTACTAGGTGAAAATTGCTTGGAGTTTTATACTCAATCCATCAGAAGAAGAAGATTACTTTGGAAAGCCATATAAAAGCAGCATTGCTTTCACTTTGCGTCCTGGAACCAGGTGCTCTACTTCTTTCACCACTTCAATAATTTCACCCTTTTGTATTGACCTTGACACCTATCATGAATGAATTGAATGCAAAATGAGAGAGTACATCACTTCGTACCATAGATAGCAAGGTTTATCTACCTCATTGCATACTTTTAGTGAACTTTACTCAAAACATCGACTCATCAAACAGAAGTCTATAATAGAAACAAATGTACTCACATAAGTTACGGTGTCCAATTTGGATTTCTCATAAACCGTCAAGCCAAGTGAGCTCTGTGAAAAAAACCAAATACTATTAATCCTAGAAACTATGACGGAAGTAATAGAATTCCTCTTGCTACTGTAAACACCTGCTCTGCCTACCTTGCCATCGTTTCCGATCATCTCTTTTTGATCAACTAAAAGAATTGGAATGTAATATCTTACTTTCATGTTTAAACCTTTGAAAAATCTGTGCACTTCATCAAGAAGGTGTTAGGATTATGATTCCTACTAAAGACAACAACCTTCATATTGAATAATTCGGATATATAAACTGCATGAGCGGAAGCTAACCTGAATCCATATGTGGAAATGTTGAGCCTCCTTTTGATGATTGTCCTTTGTTGTGAACTCCTTTAGCCTTCCTTCAAGTTTCTTGAAGTATATTTGTCCCCACAAGAATGTATCCACAATACTCAACAATATATGAAAAGGTTCACAATAATAGTGTTATGACAATTATCAAAATTTGGCTTATGGTTTTCCACCCTATTTGCAAGACAATGGACAATATGGTTCTTGATTCAATGGGAGGAAGAAGAACTTGTCTTGCACTAGAATGGGAACCATAACCCCACTTTATAACTCTAGGAGTTACATAACCCAAGAGACAAGAGTTACAAGACAAGAGTTATGTCTTGAGTTATGTCTTGCAAGAGTTACATAACTCAAGAGTCACAAGCAAGTAACCATAGTTACTTATGTAACCTTAGTTAGCCCATCATAAACTAAGGTTACCCTTTTGGGTATCTACACATTAGTCCTACACTTTAGTATGACAATACATTGGCCCCCTTAACATAATGTCCATAAGACCACATAATTAGGCCAAACCAAAAGATAGCACATAACATATAATTATCCATATATTGTTCATATGTGTGTAGATATAAGTCCATATATCTAGATATAAATCCATATATCTTACAATCTCCCACTTGGACGAGATATACAAACATATGTACAATCCTTAACATTATATGTTACAAACCTTAGGTGCACAAAATTGCTATCACAATAAAATTGTCATGAACAATCCGGTCCATCAATTATACCAACATAGGACCTAAGAGCTCGTCGTTACTCATTCGTAACTAGAACCAATCATAGATCACGTATATCAATATAACCAACGACATGGATCAAGTGTAGGTATGTAGCATGGAAATAACATAAAGTGTGGTCAATAGAATGTCTATTTCCAACTGGTTCTCCTTATTGAGATCAAACCTAAACTGTAAGAGTACAAAAAACTTTAAAACTGAATATCTGCGCAGATATAACTGAATTACTGAATTTCTGAATATAATGAACAATACATAAATGTGCAATACAAACTCCCACTAAAATACATAATCCTTATCTGATTTGACACCCATACAAGCAATATGCTCAAGAAATACTTTTGGTGTCAATCCCTTAGTGAGCGGATCCGCAAGTATGGAGTTTGTACTTATGTCCTTAATGCACAATTGTCCATTTTGTACTCTTTCTTTAACAACCCGAAATTTGACGTCCATATGTTTTGCTTTCGTCAAACTACTGTTGTTATTAACATATGCAACCATGGTTACATATGTTATTAGCATAAATGGCAAAATTGGAGTCGGTATACCTGATGATCTCAAACTGGTCCGAACTCCGATATGTAAGCATGTAATCCTTTGTTCTATGTATGTACCTCATGACCCTTTTGGCTGCCTACCAATGGTCCATACCCGGATTGCTTAGATATCTGCCTAACATCCCAACAATGTATGCGATATCAGGTCGTGTACATACCTGAGCATACATCAGACTACCTACCGCCGAAGCATAAGGTGTCTTCTGCATTTCCGAAATTTCATAAGAATTGTTTGGGCACTGTTTGAGACTAAATTTGTCTCCCTTAGCAACAGGGGTGTCGCCTGGTTTACAATCCTGCATGCCAAATCTTTTCAGAACCTTATCGATATAGCCCTGTTGTGACAGACCGAGAACGCCTTTGGAGCGATCTCTTAGAATCTGAATTCCTAATACAAAAGAAGCTTCACCAAGATCTTTCATTTCAAATTTCTTTGAAAGAAATTTCTTAGTTTCAAGTAATAATGCTATATCGTTACAGGCAAGCAGTATGTCATCGACATATAAAACCAGAAAAATATACTTACTCCCACTGAACTTATGGTATATACAGTCATCAGCAATATTCGGTTCAAAACCAAAAGATGTAATGACTGCATGAAACTTATAATACCATTGACGAGAAGCTTGCTTGAGCCCATAGATGGATTTCTTTAATTTGCAAACCTTCTTCTCTGATTCATCCGAAACAAAGTTTTCAGGTTGCACCGTATAAATTGTTTCCTCAATGTCACCATTAAGAAAAACAGTCTTAACATCCATTTGATGAAGCTCAAGATCAAAATGTGCTACTAATGCTATTATAGTCCTGAAAGAGTCTTTCGATGAAACTGGAGAGAAAGTCTCTTTATAATCAATGCCTTCTTTCTGAGTGTAGTCTTTTGCGACAAGACGAGCTTTGTACTTAATAACATTGCCCCCTGAATCCCTTTTGGTTTTAAAAATCCATTTACAACCAATAGGTTTAATACCTTCGGGCAATGTAACAAGCTCCCAAACGTCATTATCGCTCATAGACTTCATCTCATCATTCGTGGCATCAATCCACTTTTGAGAGTTAGAACACTTAATGACTTGACGGAAGTTGATTGGATCATCTTCCTCAAGTCCAATATCACTTTCTTGTTCTTGGAGAAATACATAATAATCATCCGAAATTGCATTTCTCCTCTCTCTAGTGGATCTCCTTAATGGCATTTCAGTTTCTTGAGGTTGTTGAGTTTGATTTTCATTAGTTATATCAGGGTCCTGATGGGGGAGATTTTCGAGATTGTCTTGAACCGGAGTTGCTTCAACAACTTGAGGGAAAGACACATGTTCTTCCTCAAAGACAAAATCTCTAACAACTTTATCTCCCCACCCCCCAAACTCAATATCCTCAAAGAACCTAGCATTTCCCGTCAAAAATAGTTCGTGATGTGGGATCATAAAACTTAAAACCCCTGAATTTTCCAGAGTATCCAACAAAATAGCTACTAACCGTCTTAGCGTCCAGTTTCTTTTCATTCGGCCTATAAGGCCTTGCCTCAGCTGGACAACCCCAAATGTGAAAATGCCGAATACCGGGTTTATGCCCAGTCCAAAGTTCATATGGAGTTTTTATTGTAGCTGCAGTTGGAACTCTATTAAGAATATAAGCTACGGTTTTTAATATGGATTGGGACTTTTCATGAATAAGATATAGGTACCCATAACGAGAGTAATCGTCTATGAATGTGATAAAGTATTGTTGACCATTCCGACAAGGAGTAGGAAATGACCCACAAATATCCGTATGTATCAATTCTAAGACGTCCGAATCTCTTAGCACCATCTAGTTCTTGTTTGTTTGTTTTCCCTTGATACACTCAATACAAAATTTCCGAATTTGAGGAATCAAGAGAATCAAGAATTCCATCTGACACGAGTTTCTGAATTTTTTGAATGGATATGAGACCCAAACGTTTATGCCAGAGTGAAATAGAATTCTCATTAGTTAACTTTTGGTACCATTAAACTTGTATGCAAAGTTTCTTTATTTGAAGTTATTGTATCAACCAAATATAAGCTATAAAATGTTGATAAAACACCAGTACCAATAAGATTTGAATTCCAAAAGAGACTAACTTTATTGTCCCCAAATGTACATTTATAACCGCATATGTCCAATTGGGGAACTGAAAGTAAATTCCGTCTAAAAGACGGTACAACAAAAGTCTCATTCAAATCTAAATGAAAACCGGTCTTAAACAACAGCCTAAATTTGCCAATAGCTTCAACTGGCACATTCTTGCCGTCACCCTCATAGATGTATCTTTCACCATCTTTTGGTTTTCAGCAGTTCAGGCAACCCTGCATAGATATCCTTATGTGAGCAGCATAACCTACCCACCAATTATCCTTAGGTACCGAAATTATATTAACTTCAGAACAAACAAGAGACAGAAATGTACCTTTTTTCGCACGCCAGGCATGGTACTTGGTACAATCTCTCTTTACATGATCAGTCCCATTACAGAGAAAGCAACCTAATCCAGTAATTTCAACCTTAGGTTCCTTATGTTGCTTAATCTTGGGCCTTACAACCGCAACTTTCTTATTTTTCCTCTTCTTAGTTTCCTTAGAAGAAGATGCCAAATGAGCACTTTCAGTCTTATCTTGCTTAATCCTTTCCTCTTCTTGCACACAATGTGAAATGAGCTCATTAAGAGTCCATTTCTCCTTCAGGCAGTTATAACTGACCTTAAACTGATTAAAGTGTGCCGGAAGAGATATCAAAACAAAGTACACAAGCAGTTCCTCAGGTAATACTAGCTTGAGTAACTTAAGTTTCGAAGCAAGATGAGACATTTCCAAAATGTACTCCCTAATGTTTTCCTTGCCCTTATACCTCATAGAAACAAGTTTACTCAATAGTGCACTTGTTTCCGCCTTTTCGTTTTGCATAAAACGCTGTTCGAGGTTTTCAAGGAAAACTTTGGCAATAGGTTCATCATTCATAGTGCCCCTGAATGATTCTGGAATTGCACGCTTCATGATCATTAGACTCATGCGATTCGAGCGTTCCCACTTCTCCATCACCCTCCTGTCATCAGAAGAGGATGTATCCTCAAGAGGAGTAGGTTGCTCGGTCCGAAGTGCTAAGTCAAGATCCATGCAACCGAGAACGATCATTACATTCTCTTTTCATTCCTTAAAATTTGTGCCGTTAAGCATAGGGATGCTATTGATATTGGCAGAGATCATAGAAGCAGAAGAATTTACTGAAAATTGAACAAAGGATTACTAAATACATGCTTACAAATACTTGAACTTTAACTTTATAGATTCAAAATTAGGCATTTCCCATTACAAGATACCTAGCACAACATTGATTTTAGTCTTTGGACAGAAAATCAACTTGTAAGTGGTACTCTTGGTGTAGTGATCAAACATAGACAATAAACTCCTGTCAAACATTAAGCCTTCCTTTGGGCCGACTTAATATTCACATGGAAAACCAAATAATCGTCTCATATTCACCACCACAAGCATGTTCGAATTCCTGCCAAATAACACCTTCCTTTGGGCCGATGTTAAACGCATGGAAGACTAACATCCACAGTCATCTTATATTTTAAAATTAATCAATCTACACAATAGAGGTTACTTTGGCAACATAGTGCTTCAATTGAATAACTAAAATATTAGATGCTATAAACTTTAGTTCCTTAAGCCATTTTATGAATCTCAACTTAATGTGTTACATGATTGGATGTGTAACACTTGAATATTAATCGTTGTTTACTGAATTGGACAATTCTATAATATATAAGAATTGATGGACTATAAAACAATTAACATTCACTGAAACTTAAGAGAGTTGAAACGTTTCTTAAACTTTACTGGACCAGACAATCGATTGTCAACACAGACAATCGATTGTTTGGTTTTTTCTGAAAAAATTTTAATTCACTGGATGTGACAAGGAAAAATTTTTCTAAGTTACTGGACCAGACAATCGATTGTCAAATCCAGACAATCGATTGTCAGGTATAATTTAAAAACATTTCATCTCACTGGAGTGTATACAATCGATTGTACAGTGTATACTTTTTCTGAATTATAACATGATTTTTAACATGAATCTTTAAATATGAAAACATGTTATTTACCAACTAAATCATGCTATATACAACGTTTTAACATGATATAAAAACATCAAACTGAATCAAATCATAGCATTCATAAGATCATGCTATCATGCTATTTCATGGTAGAATTTCATAAACAAAATTCTAATTATACTTTAACATGAATCCTAACATAACATGATTCTTATGAACATCCAAATTATCCAAAATGAAGGGTGGCTCTGATACCAATTGTTAGGATTATGATTCCTACTAAAGACAACAACCTTCATATTGAATAATTCGGATATATAAACTACATGAGCGGAAGCTAACCTGAATCCATATGTGGAAATGTTGAGCCTCCTTTTGATGATTGTCCTTTGTTGTGAACTCCTTTAGCCTTCCTTCAAGTTTCTTGAAGTATATTTGTCCCCACAAGAATGTATCCACAATACTCAACAATATATGAAAAGGTTCACAATAATAGTGTTATGACAATTATCAAAATTTGGCTTATGGTTTTCCACCCTATTTGCAAGACAATGGACAATATGGTTCTTGATTCAATGGGAGGAAGAAGAACTTGTCTTGCACTAGAATGGGAACCATAACCCCACTTTATAACTCTAGGAGTTACATAACCCAAGAGACAAGAGTTACAAGACAAGAGTTATGTCTTGAGTTATGTCTTGCAAGAGTTACATAACTCAAGAGTCACAAGCAAGTAACCATAGTTACTTATGTAACCTTAGTTAGCCCATCATAAACTAAGGTTACCCTTTTGGGTATCTACACATTAGTCCTACACTTTAGTATGACAATACATTGGCCCCCTTAACATAATGTCCATAAGACCACATAATTAGGCCAAACCAAAAGATAGCACATAACATATAATTATCCATATATTGTTCATATGTGTGTAGATATAAGTCCATATATCTAGATATAAATCCATATATCTTACAGAAGGGGCTTACAGTCTTCAGGATCCAGCACTGTGTGTTACGACAGTCAGGGCAAAGTTTTCGACCATCATTCAGAGTGATATACTTCATATCTCCAATCTACAAAATCAGTTTTTCAAACATGATAAGGGATAGTGAACTAATTACTAGTAGTACTAATTATTAACCGAATCCCTGTCTGTGGATCGTCACACTCCAATATATATGTATTATATGATGGGATTAAACTCTGAAAGGTTAAGAAAACAAGATTGTCTAGTTAAGTGTCTCATGAGGCTTAACTGAGCTCTGCTCGTATTGACCTTACTTCATTTTAATGAATATAGATTCAATGAGGAACATCTTCAGTTTAATAATATAGAAGAGTGATTAAAAACCTTAAATCTAGAACAGTAACAGCACTGAGGAGTTCCATCAGATGTATGCTTTTTACAGAAAATCTGGCCCCAGTAGGTACACCTTAGCCACACCGAGCAAATCTGTTAAAGACAGTAATCAAACATAGTAGAAGCATCAGGTAACACATTCCGACATTTTGAGGAAAGGGAAGGATATTTGAGAAAAGAGAATACAAACTTGTTCTTCACAAACATCACAAACAAGAATATTGCATCGCTTCCTACTCTTTCTCAACCAAGAATTGCCCCTACAAAATCATAAAAACATGCCAATTTGATTATATGGTATACAACAGCAACAACCCAGTATAATCCACTTAGTGGGGTCTGGGGAGGGTAGAGTGTACGCAAACCTTACCTCTACCCTTGGGTAGAGAGGCTGTTTCCAAATAGACCCCCGGCATCCTTGCCTCCAAGAACTTCCCACCTTGCTCTTGGGGAGACTCGAACTCACAACCTCTCGGTTGGAAGTGGGGGTTGCTTACCATCAGAGCAACCCCTCTTGTCTAATTTGATTATATGGTATGCAAAATACAAACACTTGAATTGCGCTTTACTTACTTTGATGTATGGACAAAGGGATTTAACTCCTGGAAAAGTTTCCACCATTTCAGTTCTCTGCCTCCAGTACTAGTACTGTAATAATGTAACCTTTAGTAAGCAAATATCTAAACTAAAACATAATAAGCTTGCAACAAAGGGGAGGTAAATAGGACAACTACATAAATGTGACATAAGTGTTGGGTTACCTAGAATCAATTGGGCGTTGGTAGACACGAATTTGAGAGAAAAATAACCTCTATTACCCACAAGAATAGATTATACGAGTATTTACAAAACTCATAAAAAAAACTCTCAAACTCACAAACAAGGATCACTCTCTAGGATCACTCTTGTTTTCACTCTTCTTGGTGATGAACACTAATTTTCAGGATGCCTTCCAACTGAGGTATCCACCTTTATTTATAGCATGAGTTATGGGGTAGGTGTGGTGTGAACATGGAAGCTTCCTTTTTCAACAATGGTGGGTGGTTGGTGGAGGTTAGGTAGATGGTTGTTGAATGGTAGGTTGAGTTTGGTGGGGATGGCTGGACTTCTTCAATTCTCCCCCTCCAGCCATATCCGAAATAAACATTCCTGCTATGTCTCTGCATAGCTCTAGCTTCTCTCGAGTCACCACCTTCGTCAACATGTCAGCTGGATTCTCCTTCGTATGGATCTTCACTAGTCTCAACAGTTGTCGATCCATTGCCTCGCGTATCCAATGATAGCGAATATCAATATGTTTTGTACGAGAATGGTACATAGAGTTCTTGCTCAATCCAGAGCACTCTGACTGTCACAATGTACCTTATACTCCTTTTGCTTGATTCCAAACTCTTGGAGATAACGCTTTAGCCACAACATCTCTTTTCCAGCTTCAGCGGCAGCAATGTATTCAGCTTCTGTTGTGGACAAAGCAATGCACTTCTGTAGTCGTGACTGCCATGAGACAGCTCCCCCTGCAAAAGTATAAATGAATCCTGAAGTAGATTTTCTACTATCAAGATCTCCGGCCATATCTGCATCTGTATAGCCTTCCAAGATTGGATCAGCTCCCCCGTAACAAAGACATAATTTCATTGTACCCTTAAGGTATCTGAGAATCCACTTTACTGCCTCCCAATGCTTTTTCCCGGGGTTGGAGAGAAAACGACTCACCTTTCCCACTGCGTGAGCAATATCTGGCCTCGTACACACCATCGCATACATCAGACTTCCGACTGCTGAAGAATATGGTACTGACGTCATCTCCCCAATCTCTTCCCTGGATGAGGGACATGATCTCTTGCTCAACTTGAAATGGTTGGCCAATGGAATGCTAACTGGTTTGGCATTGTTCATATTGAACCGTTCAAGAACTCGTTCAATATACTTCTCCTGAGATAGCCATATCCTCCGGTTTTCTCTGTCTCGGGTGATCTGCATTCCCAAAATTTGTTGAGCTGGTCCTAAGTCTTTCATGTCAAAAGACTTAGAGAGTTCCTTCTTCAGCTGGTTGATCTTCGTTGCGTCTTTCCCCATGATCAGAATATCGTCTACATATAGTAGAAGAGCAATGAAATTTCCATCAGAAAACTTCTGAATGTAGACACACTCATCTGCTGCAGTTTTCTTGTACCCTTGACTCACCATGCACGAGTCAAACTTCTTGTACCAGTGCCTAGGTGCCTGCTTCAGACCGTACAAGCTTTTCTTTAGCTTACAAACGAGGTTATCCCCTGAAACCTCAAAACCTTCTGGCTGCTCCATGTAGATTTCTTCTTCTAAATCTCCATGAAGAAAAGCTGTCTTCACATCCATTTGTTCAAGCTCTAAGTTCATACTTGCGACCAATCCAAGTATGACTCTAATTGATGTCATCTTGACTACTGGTGAAAATATCTCGTCAAAGTCAATCCCCTTCTTATACTGGAATCCTTTGACTACAAGCCGTGCTTTGGATTTCACCACTTTTCCACTGCCATCTTTCTTTAGCTTGAACACCCATTTATTTTTCAGTGCCTTCTTCCCTCGTGGAAGTTCTACAATCTCATAAGTGTGATTTTTCTGCAGAGATTCCATCTCCTCCTGCATTACGAGCAACCACTGTTCTTTGTCCTTATGAGATACTGCTTCATGGAAACTCTCTGGTTCTCCATCGTCAGTAAGTAGAAGATATTCGGATTCTGTATATCTTCTCGATGGAATCTGACCTCGTTCAGATCTACGAACTTCTGGAATATGAGGAGACCCACCATCATCTGAGTCTTGTGATGGTTCTGGAACATCTGGCAGAGCGCGTTGTGGCTCCCCCTGCTCAACACCGTTTTCTTCCTCATTGTCTTCTACTTTTGGAATATCTTCTGGCACTGTATCTTCATTTCTCGTGAATGATTCTGCTGTTGCCTCTGGCACCTGAGTAGCAACATTTGGCTTCTGAGATATTGTGGGCTTTTCAATATCTTCTATTGTCTGGTTTTCATGGAACACTACGTCCCTACTTCTGATCACCTTTTTCTCCTTTGGATCCCATAATCTGTATCCAAATTCTTCATCTCCGTAGCCTATGAATATGCATGAAGAGGTCCTTGCATCTAGCTTCTGCCTGAGCTCCTTGGATACGTGTACGTACGCCAAACATCCAAATATTCTCAAGTGAGAATATGATGGATCCTTTCCAGACCAAAGTTTCTCCGGAACTTCAAAATTCAATGGTACTGATGGAGATCGGTTGATCAAGTAACAGGCGGCTCTGACTGCTTCTCCCCAGAATGGCTTTGGCAGCTTAGCCATACTAAGCATGCTCCGAACACGTTCCATGATTGTTCGGTTCATTCTTTCAGCTACACCGTTGTGTTGAGGGGTGCGTGGGGCCGTCTTCTCATGTCGAATGCCATATGATCTGCAATAGGCATTGAACTGCCTGGAAGAGTATTCACCTCCATTGTCGGATCGAAGACACTTCAACTTCTTTCCTGTCTCACGTTCTACCATGACATGGAACAGTTTGAAGTAATCGAACACCTGGTCCTTCGTCCGTAAGAAATACACCCACACCTTTCGAGAAGCATCATCAATGAACGTTAGAAAGTATCGATTTCCGCCGAGTGATTCAACCTCTAAGGGACCGCAAACATCAGAGTGTACCAGACTGAGTAACTCTGATCTTCTTGTCGAAGAGGAATTAAACGAGACTCTATGCTGCTTACCAAACAGACAATGATTGCAAGGATTTAGTACAGCATCCTTGTCCACATTGATGAACTCCTTTTTTATTAGGGTAGACAACCCTTTCTCACTCATGTGGCCGAGTCTCCGGTGCCATAAATTTTGAGAAGCCTCCTTTTCTGCAACGTTGAGGTTGTCTGTGCATATCTTCACATGAGTCTTGTATAGCGTGCCACAAATATGTCCTCGGGCGACTGTCATAGCGCCTCTTGTTAACTTCCATGTGCCTTTACTGAAGTGACTATCATAGCCCTGTTTGTCAAGAGCTATTCCTGACAATAGATTTAGCCGAAGATCTGGCACATGGCGGACATCCTTCAAAGTGATTGTGCTCCCGGAACTTGTCTTTATCTGGACATCACCAATTCCGACAATTTCAGCGGAACTGGAGTTTCCCATTTTCACAGCTCCCAAGTCACCGGCTTTGTATGTTGTGAAGTATTCCTTGTATGGAGTCACGTGGCAGGATGCTGCAGTATCTACCACCCATTCCGTGTCTTCTCGTGAGACGTGAAGGCATGTCTCATCTTGGGTTGAACAATAAGCTACATCACCAGAGATAGTAACTAACGTTTCTCCACCTTTGTTCTTCGGCTGCGAACTGCTCTGGCCTTGCTCCTCTTTCCATTTGTAGCAGTTCTTCTTCATATGTCCCTCTATTCCACAATGATGGCACTTATATGTTGGTTTTCTGCCATCAGTGGACCTGCCCCTGCTCTTGCTTCTGCCTTTCCATTTGCTTTTGCTACTCTTTTGTTGCCTCCCCCGATTCTCTGTGACAAGGGCATGGGTCTGATCTGTGCCCATGTCCTTTCTCCTTGCTTCTTCACTGAATAGGACATCCTTGACCATTGACATGGTAAGTTTGCCATTTGGGGCAGAGTTGCTGAGTGATACGACCAACGTTTCCCAACTATCAGGAAGGGAACTGAGTAGTAGCAATGCTTGAACTTCATCGCCAAGCGGCATCTCTACAGACGTCAACTGGTTGACCAAGCTCTGGAACTCACTGGTATGTTCGGCAACTGAAGTTTCACTTTTAAGCTTCATGTTGACTAAACGCCTCATCAACAGGGCTTTATTCCGAGCGGTCTTGGCCTGGTACATGTCCTCCAACTTTTTCCAGAGGGCATATGCGTCTGTTTCTTGTGCAACATGGTGGAAGACACTATGATCAATCCATTGACGGATTTGACCAATAGTTTTTTGATTTGATTTCTTCCACTCTAACTCCTTGGTGGAATCAGGATTTATACCCTTTAACTCTATGGGGTCGAATAAATCTTTACAGCTTAGGAGATCTTCCATCCGAGGTCTCCACAGCGTGTAATTTGTGGCAGTAAGCGAAATCATGGCTCCGGAAGATGATGTTGACTCTTCTGTGGACATTATCACCTTACAAATAATTTTTCAACACAATCGGGGTTGAATCTTGCAAAATGGAGCTCACCGTTACGTCTGGAACGGTCCAAAATGATGGAATTGACACTTCGGGGCCAAAATTCCACTCTAGGAGCAAAACAGCAATTTTGAAAACTTTGAGGACCAAACAAAATTTCGAACAATTGAGGGGTCTTTCTGCAATTTCCGAAAAACTGCAAATTCCGGCGAGGTACAGTATTTCCGGTCGTCTTCTCCGGCGGAACTCCGGTGAACAGTGTCGTCTTTTCCGGCGATACTCCGGCGAACAGTGTCGTCTTCTCCGGCGATACTCCGGCGAACAGTGTCGTCTTCTCCGGCGAGTTTCCGGCGAACAGTGTCGTCTTCTCCGGCGATACTCCGGCGAACAGTGTCGTCTTCTCCGGCGAACCTCCGGCAAAGTTGACCAAACTTTGACCGCGATTTCTGGGCTCGTTTGAACTCCGATTAGGTCGCCGTTTGGTGTGTTGGACTCGGTTCGACGAGACGAATCCAATGGTGCACTCAAAATTGGATTTTGAGTAAAACTCAGAAAACCCAAATTCGGCCGGTCACCCAAAATTTTAACCAACGCCTCTAACCAAGCTCTGATACCACTTGTTGGGTTACCTAGAATCAATTGGGCGTTGGTAGACACGAATTTGAGAGAAAAATAACCTCTATTACCCACAAGAATAGATTATACGAGTATTTACAAAACTCATAAAAAAAAAACTCTCAAACTCACAAACAAGGATCACTCTCTAGGATCACTCTTGTTTTCACTCTTCTTGGTGATGAACACTAATTTTCAGGATGCCTTCCAACTGAGGTATCCACCTCTATTTATAGCATGAGTTATGGGGTAGGTGTGGTGTGAACATAGAAGCTTCCTTTTTCAACAATGGTGGGTGGTTGGTGGAGGTTAGGTAGATGGTTGTTGAATGGTAGGTTGAGTTTGGTGGGGATGGCTGGACTTCTTCAATAAGGAAATGGTAGATGGAAATATTCATTACCCATATAACGGTTAACTCTGAAGGCAGAGGCAGATGCAGTGTGGTAGTTATGGGTTTAAAAATTCATAACTTTCGACACTGAGTAGAAATTGAACCCATAATTTTCGACGCTGAGTAAAAATTTATGTTTAAAAATTTATTAAAATTGCAAAAATAATATATTTGAACCCATGACTTTAAAAATATGATGATTCAATATTAAAAATCTTAAAAGTTGAACCATAGAGTTTAAATTCTGGATCCGCCTATGTCTGAAGGGAGCCTTGGCATAGCTGGTAAAGTTGTTGCCATGTGACCAAAAGGTCACGGGTTCGAGCCATGGAAACAACCTCTTGCAGTTTTGAGGTCCGGGCCTTCCCCCTTACCACATGTATAGCGGAAGCTTAGTACACCCGGGCGGCCATATAAAGGTTAAATCTAACTAAAATGAAGGAATGGATACTGTACGAATCAGGGAATGAGAGGTAGAGATACCACAGGCCATATTTACCTCAAATCTGTAGAAGATAATGTGCTTTCTTCCAACGCTTGTGCAAGTTCTTCTACTTCATCAATCTGAGGAAACTCCATATCTGATAAAAATTGACCAAATCTATATATAAACTACTTGCACACATTTTTTTTTTTTTTATGGAAATGAACTAAACATACCAATTTCTTACTAGGACAAAATTTAGCTTGAAAAAGCAAGATGAAAAGGCTACATCATTAGTGGCCCTTAATTACCACTCTTGTATATTTCCTTTCCCTTTGATTCTTGAAGCGAGAGTTCAACAGCACGAGCCATATCATCATTCTCATCTTCTGATAACTGGCCGTGCATTCAAAATTTTCAAATAGATTTAACCATAAATTGATAATAATGATGATGATAATAATAATAATAGTAATGAAAGACAGAAGTAAGAAACACAAAACCTCATAAGAAGGACCTTCATCCAAGAATCTATTAGCTGACATTTTTCAAGGTTAAAAATCCTTTGAGTTTAATGTAATATAACAGTACTGCTGCAAATCATGAAATGTTTTAATAAGAAATATCCATGGTGAAGAAAACGAAATAAAACAACAAATATTCTGCAAGTAGCCCTCAAAGAACTTGCAACTCAATTGAAGTAGTAGTTTCGTCTTGTCATCAGAAATAATATAATATAACAATCAATTAATCATTTCCGAAGACTTTGACCATGTCGTAACAATGTGTGCTTCATGTTACTAGCAGTTAAGCTTCTAATCACTTTACCCTTTTCATATTTCTGATTCTTTTTTCTCATTAAAAGAGAATACAAAAAGTTACTAGTACCTTTTTAAAGAGCAACGAAAGAAATGAAACACAAGCATGCATGCATGAGACGGAAGGGGTATCCGAACCAAATTGAAAAATCACATCAAATCGAAAAGTCAAACCAACCGATTAAAAATTTCGATTAGGTGGTTTATTTTTGTTTAATTTGGTAATGAGTAAAAGATTCGAACCAAATTGACATATAAATATATAATTTTTATATATACTTTCAAGACTTTATATAAATTTTTTTTTTTAAATGTATAGAAATATTCGAGATCTTCTCCTGAGATATAATATTTAATAGAGTAGAATTATGAAGTTCATTCAATTTTATTTACCGTAAATAATAGGTTGTATCACTTTCTTATCAAGTTTATTATAATACATCAATCATCTCATTCAATTTTATTTACCTTAAATAATAGATTGTATCACTTTCTTATCAAGTTCATTTAATACGTCAATCATCTCTTTGTTCTACAATATTCATATGTCAAGATTTCTTATATTTTTTTCGAATTTGAAATGGTATCTCGATAATCTAAAATTAAATATAACATATCATTATTTAGGTATCATATTAATTTTTATATTTAATTATTAAATTCGATTAACCTTGAAAGCGTACGTCAATGAAAAATTATTATTAGATGACTAAGAAAATAATTATCGCGTGTTACTAAAAAAAGTTCTCCCATAAGAATATTTTGATAGATCATATGTTTGTCATTTTTACATATATTCACTTATCAAAATTTTATATATAACTTTAATAAAGTAAGATTGAAATGATATTCACATAACAAAAAAAAGTTAAAAACCCGATAAAATCGAATTAATCCAAACTGATATAATTGGTTTGGTTTGGCTTTAATAAAAATCTAACCAACCGAATCTATGCACCCATATGATAGAGACAAAACTTACAAGTGTCTTTTGCACATGTAAAAGTTTATTATACGGTTAAGGTTCAGATTTGCCCTTGTACTATTCAAAATAAGCTACATTTATCCTCCGTTTGAATTCTTTAACAAATATACCCCCACCGTTACACTTTCGGACCACATTTACCCTTCCACCGTTAAAACTTGTTTCCTCAAAATTTTTAAACACGTGGCATTCTCCCATTGGTCCAGATTAGCCCACCCATTGAATTCTTTAAACTCGACCGACCCGAAGACACAACCCGCCCCGACCCCCAGGTATTTATATACTCCATCGTTACTTTCCAGACCCTTTTCCAGACCCTTCCCCTTCATCTTCCTCTCATTTTCACCTAGGGTTCTATCTCATTCCATTGAAGAACAAGGAATTTCCACATGCTTTCTCCAACGGAAAACACACCTACGCAACCCATATATTACATGCTCGCAATTTGAACGACATGTAATTCGACAACATTCTAGAAAAATGTAGAACATGGAACAACGTCTAAACAGAAATTCCTAGAAACTTGCCATCTTCCTCTTCTATTTCTCTCCAGAAGCTTCCCTCTTTCCACTATTTAATCACCCAATCTTCCCTCAACATCCTAGCAATTCAAATCTAAAACTCAGAATCACAAAATTCCACATCCAAAAAATCCCAGGATCAACCAAGAAGAGGAGAATGGATTTCAGGCTAATGGGAATTGACGCACCACTCTTTCACACTCTCCAGCACCTTATGGACGCCGCCGGTGAAGATTCCGACAAGTCCGTCAACACCCCATCGAGGAACTATGTACGTGACGCTAAGGCCATGGCTTCAACACCAGCCGACGTGAAAGAGTACCCCAATTCCTATGTTTTTGTTGTGGACATGCCGGGGTTGAAATCCAGAGATATCAAAGTGCAGGTGGAAGATGACAATGTGCTGCTGATTAGTGGAGAAAGGAAGAGAGAAGAAGAGAAAGAAGGGGCTAAGTATATCAGAATGGAGTATATAAATACCTGGGGGTCGGGGCGGGTTGTGTCTTCGGGTCGGTCGGGTTTAAAGAATTCAATGGGTGGGCTAATCTGGACCAATGGGAGAATACCACGTGTTTAAAAATTTTGAGGAAACAAGTTTTAACGGTGGAAGGGTAAATGTGGCCCGAAAGTGTAACGGTGGGGGTATATTTGTTAAAGAATTCAAACGGAGGATAAATGTAGCTTATTTTGAATAGTACAAGGACAAATCTGACCTTTAACCGTTTATTATATAGTATTTTTTGTTTTTACCTTTACTACATTACGCGTGTATCATTTGTGATATCTCCCTTGTTTGCAAAATTCTTAATTGGTATAACTCTCCTTACTTATATTTGAGATTATTTTATTAGTTATTTTATTGCTCCATACAGACATTGTGCAGCCTTGGTGATATAAGGAAACAAAAAAGCTCTTATTTTCTCTCCATCTGGTCTACGGCAAGAAATCCCAGTAAGAAGAATAATTGGAATCCGAAAAATAATCAAAGTTTCTCCGAATTGCTTGTACACCCAAAAGTCAATGTGATCGTGAAGTATCAATGGAGATAATTGAGGGGTGTTCAAATCGAACCGAAAAATCGCACCAAACCGATTAAAAAATTTGATTAGATTTGGTTTGACTTGATTTGATAATGAGTAAAAAAACTCTAACCAAACCAACGTATAAATATATAAATTTTATTTATATTTTTAAGATTCTATAGTATTTTTTCATTAGAAAAGATAGAAATATTTGGGTTCCTCTCATATATTAACCTCGAAAGCGTAAATTAACGAAAAATTATTGTTAAACGGCTAAGAAAATAACTATCATGTGTTACTAAAAAAATTCTCATATAGAATATTTTAATAGATCATATGTTTGTTAATCTTTTTCCATATTTACTAAATATATATTCACTTATCAAAGTTTTATCTATGATTTTAATAAAGTAAGATTGAATTAATATTCATGTAACAAAAAACCCGAAAATCCGAATAACCCGACAAAACCGAACTAATCCAACTCGATATAATTGGTTTTATTTGGTTTTGATAAAATTCGAATCAACCCGGACCATATACATCCCTAGGAGATATCATCAAATTTCGAGAAAGCAAAGGGGACGTTAGGATAAAAAAAATAAAGTGTCTTTGATAAAAGCAACGTAACAGCCAAATGGGAGGGAAACAAAGTCTGTTTTTGGTAGGGCTGCTTATCGGGTGGATTGTGCGGTTATTTACTCTTAACGGTTTGACTTAACGGTTATCGGCTTTTAAATGTATTAATCCGTTAGCCACCCGATAAGATATCGGGTGGATTGGCAACGGTTTAGCTCTTAGCGGGCGGTTATCGGCCTGACATACATATTCACTAAATTGAGTTTTCAACTTGCATCATATCTTCCATAACCGTTTACAAAAAAACCAGGGGTGTAGGTAATTAACGTTAGTCTTAGTCTCTTAAACACTTCACACGAGACAGAAATACTGAAAGTGGGCCAATTGTATACACGAGCTACATTAGTACTCTTTTTGTGTTTTACACATTTTTAGCTTACACAGATGTGCTGCGATCTGCTTTCAATCATTAACATGTTCACATGTTAACTGAGTGGTTAGAAAATGGAAAGTGGAAACTAAATTCAAGGTTTATGTCCTTTTTAATATTATATATATATATATATACATATTCTTAACGGGTTAACGGATTACCCGTTAAGAAAATTAAATAATCCGTTCCCAAACCGATAAGCCATTAACAAAAAAATTCAATATGTTCCCCGTCCTTGAAGCCATTACCATTAAGCCATTAAGCTTCGGTTTCGGATCGGTTTTCGATTTCGGATCGATTTTGAACACCCCTAGTTTTTGGTTGACTGATTTTTTTTTTTGGTTTGATGGGTGACTGACTTGACTCTTAGGAAAAGATATAAAATCTAAGGAAAGAAGGTAAAAAAAATAATTAGAAGCTAGAGAGACAAGGAATAATAGCCGAATGACAAAAGGACACTCTCACTAGTGAAAGATATGAAAATTTAACAAAAACTAAAGGAAAATAAATGAAGTGTTAAAGATAGAATTCTAATTAGAGTGAATGTCTATCTTGTAGAGAGTTTTACTTTGAGACTAAGTCATTTTTCCTCCTATAAATAGAGGGGTCTTACCCCATTGTAAACAACCCCAAAATTCAATAAGAATTTTTTCTCTCTCTCTTTCTCTGCAGTATTGCTTCTATTCTTTTATTATTTTATAACACGTTATCAGCACGAGACTCTACCGTCTCAAGAAGCTCTTTGAGAAGACTAAGGTAATTTTTCTCTTCTTTTTAATTATGACTGACATTATGAAAAGAAAGTTTGTTGCCCTTGAAATTTCGGGCAAGAACTATATGACATGGGTGTTAGATGCTGAAATCCATTTAGATGCAATGGGTCTTGGAGACGCCATTAAAGACGGAAATAAAGCATCCATCCAAGACTGTGCTAAGGCCTTGATTTTCTTGCACCATCTCCTTGATGAAGGGTTGAAAATTGAATATCTCACAGTCAAAGATCCACTTATTTTGTGGAATGGCTTAAAAGAAAGATATGACAACTTAAAGTTGGTCACTCCGCCACAAGCACGATATGATTGGGCTCATCTAAGGCTCCAAGACTTTAAGTCTGTTTCTGAATATAATTCTGCGATGTTTCAGAATTACTTCTAAATTGAAACTCTGTAGAGATGCTATCACTGATTATGATATGCTTGAAAAAAACGTTTACAACGTTTCATGCCTCCAATATGGTTCTGCAACAGCATTATAGAGAGAAAGTTTTCAAGAAGTACTCTAAGTTGATTTCTCTTCTCCTTGTGGTTGAGCGAAACAATGACTTGCTCATGAGAAATCATAAATATCGACCCACTGGGTCTACATCATTGTCTGAAGTAGATGAGGTGTATTCCCATTATCCTAAGCGTTGAAGAGGCCATGACTCTAATCGTGGTCGTGGTCGTGGTCGTGGTCCTGGTCCTGGTCCTGGTCATGGTCGTGGCCGTGGACAAGGAAGAAATTTTCTTGGTGTTAATCACCCCCAAAGAAATATAACCACCAAAAGCGGAAAGGGAAAGATGAGAAGCCAAAAGCAAATAGTTCAGAAACTGAATTCTATCGTTGCGGTGGAAAAGGGCACTGGGCAAATATTTGCCGTGTACCAAGACATTTGGTTGAGCTTTATCAAGCATCTCTAAAGAATAAAGGCATTGAAGCCAATTTTGTCTCTGACAATGATTTTGACATCACCCACTTGGATGTGGCAGACTTCTTTGAGCACCCTGATGGGAAAATAGACCACTTGATTGGTGATGGATATGTGATTAAAGATGATTGAGTAGTTTAACTTTTATTTTTGCTTATTCATAATATTCGTTAGTTTTATTTATTTTATGAAACAGTGTTAGTTCGTTTTGATTAAATATAGTTTTAGTATTTGTTTTAAATAAATCAATAATAGTACATGTTTTGGTGTATAATACGTTGTCACCTTTCTCTAATTGCATAACGTATGTGGGTAATCAATTATATATGATAGTAATGCAGTGATATCTCGTAAAACTTTATCATCTTATTTTCTTTTGGCCTCTTTACGCTTACTAATAATAAATTATATTATACTTCATGAACTTTTTTTGTTGTTTTCTTTTGTAAGTTTCGAAGAAAATTTCAAAAGTTAAGAATTGAGCATTGTTAACTGGAAAGGAAAAAATGACATCGGTGAAGTATGACATACCCACACGGAAATACGCGCCTTAAAATATTAAAGATGTCAACCGACAATTGGAAGCTTTATTGATTTATCTATTTGAAAACTTTGCAAACAAAAGTGTATTACAGACTATCGTGAAACTATTTGCTAAAGCTTTTAAATCAACTTTGTCTCTTTTCCTTTTATCTCTGAAAATACTAATATTTATTCGTATATTTCTTTTGTATGTCAAACCATGGGAAGCAAATATAAATATCTCACAAAATAAACTTGGATCAAAATTTAGCTGTAAAAATATTTGTTTAATTGATTCATGTACCACACATAAAATTTTCTCTCATTTAAGTATGCGTAAGGCAGATGTTACTACAATTTCTGGTAGTAGTAAATTAATTGAAGGCTCTGGAAGAGCTACTATAACTCTGCCTAAAGGAACAATACTTATCATAGAAAATGCAATATTCTCCTCCAAGTCCAAGAGGAACTTGTTGAGTTTTAAAGATATCCGTCGAAATGGATATCATATTGAGACAATAGATGAGAATAATCTTGAATATCTCATCATTACCAAGAATGTCTCTGGACAAAAGAGGGTTATTGAGAATTTCTCATCTTTATCTTGTGGCATGTATTGGCAAGAATTAGTGCAATTGAGACACATTCTACCGTAAACCAAAAGGTTACTGATTCCAATACTTTCGTACTTTGGTATGATCGATTGGGACATCCTGGATCAATTATGATGAGACGGATTATAGAAAACTCAAATGGGAACCCATTAAAGAATTTAAAGATTCTTTTAAATAATGAATTTTCTTGCACTTCTTGTTATCAAGGCAAGTTAATTATTAGACCATCACGAACAAAGGTTGGAATTGAGTCACCTGCGTTTTGGAACATATACAAGGGGACATTTGTGGACCTATTCACCCACCTAGTGGGTCGTTAGATATTTTATGGTCTTAATAGACGCATCATCTAGATGGTCTCATGTGTGCCTGTTGTCATCTCGCAACCTTGTGTTTGCAAAATTAATGACACAAATAATTCGATTATGGGCACAATTTTCCGATAATCCAATTAAGTCTATTAGATTAGATAATGCTGCTGAGTTTTCATCCCAAGCATTTAATGATTATTGCTTATCAATTGGGATAAAAGTGGAACATCTTGTAGCTCATGTTCACACTCAAAATGGTCTTGCATAGTCTTTAATAAAACGTCTGCAGTTGAATAGCAAGACCGTTACTCATGAAAACGAGGTTGCCCACTTCGGTTTGGGGTCATGCCATTTTGCATGCAGTAATGCTAGTTCGTCTCAGACCGACAAATTATCACAAATATTCCCCGTTGCAATTAGTTTTGGGTCATGAACCTAATATATCCCATTTAAGAATTTTTGGATGCGCAGTACATGTGCCTATAGCACCGCCATATCGCACCAAAATGGGTCTGCAAATAATGTTAGGAATATATGTTGGGTTTGAATCGCCCTCCATTATTCACTACCTCAAAACATTGACAGGGGACTTGCTTACTGCACGATTTGCAGACTGTTGATTCGATGAGACACTTTTACCAAAATTAGGGGGAGAAGTTGGTGAAACCAAACGGGAAATTTTGTGGAAAAATCCATCACTATCTCATCTTGATCCACATGCCTCTATTTGTAAAAAAAGGGGTGCAAAAGATTACCCATTTTCAGAGAATAGCAAATCAAATGCTAGACGCATTTACGGACTTGAAAAGAATAACAAAATCACATATCCCCTCAGAGAATGTTCCAATACGTATTGATGTCCCTATTGGACAATCTTCTAGTGTCATAGCTAATGGGTCGAGCACGCCTAAAACGTGGCAGACCATTAGGTTCCAAAGATCGAAATCCTAGAAAAAGGAAAGCAAATGATCAAAATGACACTACGAAAGAATCTCATGAGGGAATCCACGATTTAATAAATTCTGAGATTCATGAAGAATCCACTGAGCCCGAGACTCAAGAAAATAAGGAACTATCAACAAATTCAATCGATATTGAGACAAATTTAAATCGAGTGGATATAGTGGTGGATTATGTATTTACGTATAATGTTGCATCTAGCATTATACAAGAAGATGAGAATCTTGAACCTCAATTTGTTGGAGAATGTCGACAAAGATTCGATTGGCCAAAATGGCAAGAAGCAATCCAATCAGAATTGAATTCACTTGCAAAACGTGAAGTTTTTGGGCCTATAATTCAAACACCTAATGGTGTTAAGCCTGTTAGATATACATGGGTCTTTGTACGCAAAAGAAATGAGAAAAACGAGGTACAAAGATATAAGGCACGCTTTGTTGCACAAGGATTTTCATAAAGGCCTGGTGTCGATTATGAAGAGACATATTCACCCGTTATGGATACTATAACTTTCTGTTATCTCATTAGTTTTGCTATCCTTGAAAAGCTTGACATGCATTTAATGGATGCGGTTACCGCCTACCTTTATGGCTCACTTGATAATGAGATATATATGAAAATTTCCGATGGATTCAAAATGCCAAACACACATAATTCAAAGTCCCGGGAAATATTTTCAATCAAATTGCAAAGATCTTTGTATGTTCTAAAGCAATCAAGACGAATGTGGTATAATCGTCTTAGTGAGTATTTATTAAAGGAAGGCTATATAAACGATGCCATTTGCCTATGTGTTTTTATAAAGAAAACAACATCGAAATTTGTTGTATTTGCCGTATATGTTGATGACATAAACCTTATTGGAACTCCTATATAACTCCAAAAGTCAATTGATTATTTAAAGAAGGAATTCGAGATGAAAGATCTCGGAAAGACAAAATTATGTCTTGGTTTGCAAATTGAACATTTGGCAAACAGAATTTTTGTTCATCAATCTGCCTATATAGAAAAGGTATTGAAACGGTTTTACATGGATGAAGCACATCCTTTAAGTACTCCGATGATTGTTCGATCACTTGATGTGAATAAGGATCCATTCCGACCTCAAGAAAAGAATGAAGAGCTATTTGGTCCTGAAGTACCATATCTTAATTGGAGCACTAATGAATCTTGCCAATACTACAAGACCTGACATAATATTTTCAGATAATGTCTTAGCAAGATATAACTCTGCTCCTAAAGGAGACATTGAAATGGAATCAAAGACATATTGCGGTATCTAAAGGGAACTACCATTATGTGCTTATTTTATGGCAATAATTGCAGTCCTGATCTTGTTGGTTATGTTGATGCTGTGGATTTATCTGACTCACACAAGGCTCGATCTCAAACAGGTTATGTGTTTACCTGTGGAGGCACTGCCATATCTTGACGATCGACTACGCAATCAATTGTGGCTACTTCATCTAATCATGCTGAGATAATTGCTATTCATGAAGCAAGTCGAGAGAAATGTGGTTTGAAATGTAACAAACTACCCACGATTTTGTATGAAGACAATGCAGCATGCATAGCTCAATTGAAGGGAGGATTCATAAAAGGAGATAGGACAAAGCACATTTCACCAAAGTTATTTTTCACACATGACCTTCAAAAGAAGGGTAATATCAATGTGCAACAAATTCGTTCAAGTAATACTATGGCTGATTTGTTCACAAAATCTCTACCGACGTCAACCTTCAAGAAGCTAGTGCACAAGATTAGGATGCTAAGGCTTAAGGATGTGAAGTGATGCTCTCTTCAGGGGGAGTTAATGCGTGTTGCACTCTTTTTTCCTAACAAGGTTTTGTCCCACTGGGTTTTCCTTGCAAGATTTTTAACGAGGCAACCAATAGGCGCATTTCTAAATATGTATACTCTTTTTCCTTTTCTAGAATTTTTTCTTCCATTGGGTTTTATTTTAGTTAAGGTTTTAATGAGGCACATTACTTATTGAGTAGACATTCAAGGGGGGGTGTTAAGAATAGAATTCTAATTAGAGTGAATGTCTATCTTGTAGAGAGTTTTACTTTGAGGCTAAGTCATTTTTCCTCCTATAAATAGAGGGGTCTTACCTCATTGTAAACAACCCCAAAATTCAATAAGAATTTTCTGTCTCTGTCTATTTCTCTGCAATATTGCTCTTATTCTTTTATTATTTTATAACACGAAGAAATATGTGTTTGTTACGGAAGTCATTTTCCCCGAAAAATGCGTTTTCCGTAAAAATAAAAATAAAAACTTGTGTTTAATTGGGTAAGTGTAAAACATTTTTTGGAAAAGAATATATATTAAAAGTTAGTAATAGCATTAACAAATCAGAGTGTTATTTGATGAAATTTTTAAGTATTAAAAGATTAATAATAATGTCAAAGCTTTAGTTCAAGTTATTTTAAAGAAAAAATAACTTTCGTATGCAAGGGAGGGGAGTCATTTTTCCCATTTCGGTGAAAAGGGTTTAAGCTTAAACATCATTTTATTCGGAACTAAGAATAATTATGGGTGAAAACTTAAACATCAATGCATCCAATTTGTTTTAGCATAGCTTCAAGACCTCAATTTGGAGTAAAAAAGGTACATATATAAAAAAAATTTATGGTTCATTCACAGCAATGTTTGTCCAAGAAACTGATCATGGTTTTTGGACAATATATTGATGAATATTTTAACACAAAGATTAACAGAAGCAAGTTATTCAGGTAACTTTCGTGTACGAGCTATATGGTCCAGTGTGTATCTTAAACCATAACGTTCAACAGCCCATTTGGCTTCTCTAAATCCATGACCATATGCCTCGGAATGTCTTTTTTCTATACCATATTTCAGAAACTCTTTCAGATTCCTCAAGAACTGAGCTTTATCACTCGTACCTTTCATGTTGTCATCACCAGCAAAAGATTGCCATTCTAGCCACTTGTGAGCCATAACTTGGGAAAGACCTTCTTCGATGGGTAGGGACAGACCTGGATAGCCTATAAATATGAGAGGAAAATTTTAAAAAAAGAGTGATAAGATTTCCACTAATAGGAGGGAGACTAGGGGAGAAGGACATTTCATGAGTACTGTGGTTTTCCACAAGATTTTCTTTTCTTTACTTTTAGTTGGATTTAAGTTATATGTACTAACACTGTAAATTCTTTTACTTGATTTAGACGGCTATAACAGCTTGTTACTCTATTTTCCGGTTACCAAATCAAGTTTGTTATAATGAGTTATCTATCGTTGTAGGTCAACTTAACCTGATGGCGTAAGAATTCTACAGATTATCTATGCATAAAATTCAAACTCTTTTTAGTTTAAGTAGACAAAAGCAACAAGCTTAATTTAATAGTAAAGAGCTGGAAACCACCTTGAACCCGCATCCAAGCGTGCATCAGTTCATGAGCCAAAGTTGCTCCCAGTGCAATCCTGCTTACGTACAAAGACCATTGTATCACATGATATTAAAGTAGGGAACTCGCTATGAAACTAGTAGCAAATTATTTCTGGGCAAAAAAGAGAAGGTATATCTTTATTAACTTCGATCTAAGTCAAGAAAACCAGACCACTAATGGATAGAATATGGACAGCAACATCTGAAACCCCCCGCGGCTAGCCATTCAATATTTCTTAGTTGTCACAATTTTGGTGACTTCATGGGAAGAGTAGCGTGTAAGAACCCACCCTTGGGTGAAAACAATAGCTGGAAATGGCTGTTAGTGTTCCAGAAATATTTAGTCTTTAAAAACGAATAAGTAATAACATGTCTACTACTCTAGATCAGTTTCTCTTCTTCAGCTGGTGATACTATTCTATGATATGTTATCAAAAAAAGAATTTTGTGATTGTTTATTAATTACAATACGATAACGCACATTCATTTTATAATGCAAACGTTTGTAGATAAATGAATTGGGCAGCATATCTCATTGCATAGAAAGAAGACCGTGAACAGTTCAAAACTGAAATCTCTTGTTTGTTTATCCTAACTAGATAAAGAGCATGGGATATATTGCCTATTTACTCTCTCATAAACTAATATATGAAAATTGATTGGAGTTTTAAACTGAATCCATCATAAAGACCACTTATGTGAAAATATAGAAGTTTAGAAGAAGATTACTTTGGAAAGCCATATAAAAGAAGCAGTGCTTTCACTTTGCGTCCTGGAGACAGTTGTTCAACTTCTTTCACCACTTTAATATTTTCACCCCTTTGTGTTGACCTTGTCACCTAGCATTAGTGATTTGAATACAAAATGAAAGAGTAGATCACATTCACTGTTACAGAGGCAGATGCAATATATAATCAAAACTCAATGTTCTTTACTCAGAGAATATATATACATGTAATAAATCAATGAAGTTTCTATAAATATTAAAATATAAACTCATAACTGCAAAAATCCATTGAGTTCAATAGTGAGAATATAAAAGTTAAAATCATTAAGTTAAAATTTTGGATCTGTCTCCGACTGCGCATCATTAAAGTTGTATTAACTTTCATTCCATTGCAGAATGCATCAACCCATCTAAGAGAACTGTAACAGAAACAGATGTACTCACATAATTTACGGCGTCCAATTCAAATTTCTCGTAAAGCGTCGATCCAAGTAGGCTCTGTGAAACCAATCAAATGCTATTATTATTAAAAGATGCGATAGAAGTGATAGAATTCCTCTTGATAATGTTGACAAATTTTCTATGCACCTTTTTATGGATTCTGATAATCTCGTTGTTATCTACTAACAGAATTGGAATGTAATATTTGATTTTCATGTTCAATCCTTTGAAAAATCTGTGCACTTCATCGAGAAGGGGCTTACAGTCTTCAGGATCCATCACTGCTGTATGACGACAATCAGGGCAAAGTTTTCGACCATCACTCAGAGTGATAAACTTCATATCTCCTATCTGCAAATAGGTGAGTAAGTTCTCGCTTAACATGTCATAAGTTGAGCAACCGTAAAACAAAATTTAAAGGAGGTATATATTTAACTTGACATCTGTTATTATTGCATAAAGCCAGTCTCGCAACTAGAAAGCTCGTCGTGTATTTTGCTGTTCAGGAATATTCATCAAGCAGTATATATGCATGTCTATAAATCTTTATATATGATGGGATAAAATCTGAAAGGTTGAGTCAGAAGATATTAAGGGAAAATGGGATTGTCCATGACCAGTTACTTTAGTGCTTGTGACTCAAAAAAGCTTAGCTTATTATTGACTTTCATTTTATTAATGAACAACATAGATTCAATCAGGAGCATCTTCAATCTAATAATATAGGTGGTGTTTAAACACCTTATATCTGGAACAGGCACAGCAGCAAGGGGTTCCATCAGATGTATGCTTTTGACAGAAAGTCTGGCCCCAATAGGTACACCTTAACCACGCCAAGCAAATCTGTACCAATATTTATGATGTTAAAAGGCAATAATCGAACACAGTAGAAGCATCAGCTAACTTATTCAGAAACTTTTTAATCATCTTCACATTTTACAATGATAAATTACTTCAAGAAAGAATGATTACAAAGTGCAAAAATGGAAAGACATTTGAGGAAAGGGAACACAAACTTGCTCCTCACAAACATCACAAACAAGTGTATTGCACTGCTTGCTACTCTTTTTCCACCAAGAAGTGCCCCTTCAAAACCAGAAAACAATGCCAATTTGATTAAATTGAATAATCAAGGTAATATATACTACAGAATGCCCCTATGATAATGAAACCTGGAAAGCTAAAGATAAGAAAATGTATTTATCAATCATGAACTGCTTTACTTTCTTATACTGCTAGCTATTATTTCCAAAATTAAGGATTAATAACCTTCTCAAGAGCATAGTTCCCAAAAGAACTACTTTTACAACAAATAGAAGCGAGATTTCATTCTCTTTGCATGGGTAACTAAATACCTAATTGTAAATATTTTTGTACAAGCACTTGAATTGTGTTGCACTTACTTTGATGTAGGGACAGATGGATTAAACTCCTTGAAAAGTTTCCACCATTCCAGTTCTATGCCTCCAGTACTGGCGCTGTAATGATGTAAAGCTTTAGTAAACAGATATGTGATCTTAATCAGATTGCGGCAAAATGGAGGTGGTAGGAAAATTACATAAATGTGACATGCGAAACAGTTATAGTAGCTTCGCTGCCATAAATTTAGAAGGATAACTATGTTACAAAGATGAACTAATCTATGAAGCAGTAAAATTATTTTTCAACAACATTAACCCAGTAATAATCCCACTAGTGGGGTCTGGGAAGGATAGAGTGTATACAGACCTTACCCCAACCCCGAGGGGTAGAGAGGCTCTTTACGGGGGACCCTCGGCTTAGAGACGGTAAATTTATTTTTCACTATGTGAAAAAGATGAACTAGGCTATGAAACAGTAATTCTATTTTCGGGCCATGTGCTCAAAGAGACATGATCTCCCAAAATCCTAAAGGGAAATTGACGCTTTATCATGAACTTAATGGAATATTGCATGTTTTCAACAGGTAAAAGAGCATGGAACTAGTGAAATCTGTAAAAAAGTGTTCAACCAAATCTTGTCATGAGTTGGGTAGTCTGTTGGTTGTGCATACTAAATGTTCAAGGATCAGGATTATGAATTATTTCTGCAGCCACTGCTCTATATTCAAATCTTGATCAATTCCTTGATAAGACTCCTCAGAGGCTAATTCGTTATCCTTAACCACAGAGGAGTAGCACGCTGGTTGATGAAGATCACATAACTGTGTCATTATTTACATGATTTTCTCGAATCTATGCAGATAAACAAGTCGGTCTGAAGCCTAATCTCATCTTCATAAAGAGTAAAGCTAATTAAAATGAAGGAATGATACTGCAATAACAAGGGAATGAGAGGTTGATCCACATGCCATATTTACCTTAAATCTATAGAAGATAATGTGCTTTCTTCCAATTCTTGTGCAAGTTCTTCTACTTCATCAATCTGGGGAAACTCAATGTCTGACAAAAATTGACCAAACTCATATATGAGAGTACTTGCCAAGTAAGAAACCTCTGTTGAGCATTTATAGTTCTGGAGAAATAACAAGTGAAGCTCCAAATTTGTTAAAATTATGGGTTGAGCTAAATATACTAACTTCTTACTGGGGCAGAGTTTAGCTTTTAAAAGTGAGATGAAAAGGCTACATCATTACCACCCATGTTTATGTCCTTTGTTTGCGATTCTTGAAGAGAGAGTTCAATAGCACGAACCACATCCTCATTCTCATCTTCTGAGAATTGGACCTGTGTTGAAGTTCTTCAAATGGGTTAATTGTGCGTTAAGAGATGAATTGACAATTACTTTAAAAATCTCCATTTTCTTTACAACTTTTAATTGCACAGATCTTCTAATATACTGAAAATTTTCCCCTCGCTTTAGAAATCATGAGGAAGTTGATCTCATCATGTACTATGACCGAATAGCTGCTTATTGAAAGGCTAAAGAACAGATCTTTAATCAGATTTTGATGTAGCTAAGACCAGATGGCAAAAGTAATGAAATGACTAAGTTGTTAACTGTTAATTAAGAGGATGTGACCAGCGTAGTTAACAGCATCATGATCATGGTCCCTAAGCTTATCTGAGTCAGTTGTTAGACAATTATCATGTTACTGAATCAAAAGAAAACAACCACTACCAATTAAGTGAAATCATAGGCCATTTTCAGATAAATTACAAGATATGTAATCCTCACTAAGATATAAAGCTACATTATATGGACTTCCAATCAAAACTTCAGACTTATTAACATCAGAAGCACTAATCAAATGATAGTAATAATAATGATGATTATGGTAATAACAAAACTTTTGTTACAAAACACATAGAATTAAACACCATACCTTGTAAGAAGGACCTTCATCTAGGAATCGATAAGCCGACATTTTTCAACGTTAAATCCCCTTGAGTTTAAAGCAATATAACAATAATACAGCTGCAAAAACATAGAAATACATTAATAGGAAACATCAATGGTGGAGAAAATGGCAAGTTTACCAGAAAATACAACGGACTGGACGTAGAATCATGATCACTAACCAGAGAACAGGACCCCAAGCTTCTGCCAAATTCTTGAAATGGCATAGGCTATTTGTTCAATCATAAGCAAGAACAATCAGCAGATTAACATGCTTTAAAATAATTTTTAAAACATGGTTTACCAAGAAACAAAATTTTTAATAAATACCCGTTTGGTCGTACTTACCAAAAACAACTAAAAATTGGGCTGGTAGCACATAAAGAACAAGCAAATCAACCCAAGTGGTAGTTTGGTGTTCTGTTTCTTGTCATCAAAAATAGATAATATAACAATTGATTAATCATTTTCGTAGACTTTGACATTGTCAAGTCTTCCTGAATGTTGACAGGCCCGCTTCTAAAATCTAATTACTCTACATTTTTCCTTCATTCAAAGAGTCATAAAAAAAAGTCATCTTTTTAAATCTTAAGGAGAAGAACGAAAGCAAAATAACCTCAAGATTACAAGATGTATAATCAAATCTGCAAACAAAAATTTTCCCCTTTCTGCAAACTTTGCCATTTGCAATTACATATTTTACTAGTTTGTATAATGCATAGAATGAGAATCAACACTCTGGCATTGACTATAGTGGGAAGGCAGAAAGAAAACCCTTGAAAAAGGAGGAAACTAAAATCCAAGTGAACTTTCATTAGCGACTTTTAGAAGAAGAAAAAATAGAGGAAGCCGAAGCCGTAGTTATCAAGCAAATCAGAAACTTATATAAAGATTATTATGACCCTTTCTGCAGGAAGAATTAAAAAGGCCATCGTTTTTCGTGTCTATTGAGTCAAGAACTCAAAATGCATGTAACATAGAGACTTACGGGTGTCAAATTGAATTTGGGCGGTTTAAATATTTTACATTCCTCTACATTATTTCAACTTTTATTACCTTTCGTACTTAAGTTTTAATCTAATTACATAATATATACAAAATTATCAATTATGTACATTTTAGACATTTAAATATAATAATTAAATCCTAAAAGCAGTCTAAAGTCTGTATCCCACTTTCTCACGTTTCTCTCTCCACCCCCCACCCCCAAACGTATCTTCAATATCTCCCTCCATTAACGTCTGTTTTCACTCTTCTTCGAAAATCCCTCTCCATTTTTATAGACTCAAGCTCTAAATACACTAACACACACATCCATTAATGCCTATTGCTTGCTTAACTTTCAATGAAGAAGAAAACAAATCAGCCCTAATTACCCAGCAACTCCACCATTGACAGAAAGTTTAGCATTCGAATTTGGGTCTTTAAAAATCATTATTTGTTTGAATTGGGTGTTGTTGCAAATAATTGGGAATATTATTTGGAGTTTATATCTCAATTTTGAGGGTGTTTTGGTGAAGATTAGACTTGATTTTGACTAAATTTCATATTGAAACTCGTCGAAGAAGAAGAACACGAAGACATGATATACATTATACTTACGAATTTATAGTAAAGTTGTAAAAAAATTATATTATATTATTTATATTTTTTTATTTAAATATTGCATGAAAGCTGGACAATATTGTATAAAAATTGTATTTAAGTTGCATGATATTATAGTTGTATATAACTGGGTAGAAATAATATATGAAAGTTGTATAATATATAATTAGTTGTATGAAATTTATTTTTACTATGTATAAATCAGATACAAAATATACAAAATACATATTATATTAAATTTATATAAAAATTATATTTAAATGATATGATATTGTAGTTACATATAATTGGATAAAAATAAAGTATGAAAATTATAAATAGATTATATAATATATACAATTAGTTGTATAAAATTTATTTTTATTATATATAAATCAAATATAAAATATACAAACTGCATAAAATTTGTATAAATTATCTTTAAGTGGCACGACAAGGTGAAAGCCCTTTGCTATTTTTGCTACGCATTTGTCGGGATAAGTAATTCGTCCTTTTTTAAATGATAAGGCAACTAGCATTTCGGTGATATCACGACAAGCTGTTCTTAAAATATCACTGACATAGAGGACCTATGATAAGATCAATTATTTAGTATTGGAACCAGACGTGCCTGAATAGAGTAGAATGATTGAGGCATAGTTAATCGATTGATTGATTTAACTGCTTTATGTTTAAATTTACTAATATTTTCTGAGGAATCTTTCTGAGTCAGCAGGGCTCAAATTATTGTATATTTCCTAAATATAAGTTCAATATATGGCGAGAAAAAAGGAAATGGTGTAATAAAATACTTTAATTGAGGCATAAATAATAGATTGTGAGATGGATTGCATATATTTTGTAAGTAAAATATGTTTAGGTTGAGTAAATATCAAAACAAGAATATTTTTCGTAATAAGGTTTCAAATAATATATAGAAATGAAAACATCTCATACTTATCTAATTTTGAAACTTGAGGTTTTAACTTAATTATCAATTTTATACAAAATAATATATTAGATTCTGTTATGAAATAATATAAAGACAAGAACAATAATGCAAGAACAAGAGCAATATAGATAATAGAGAGAGAAGTATTCTTATTGATACTTAGAGAATGTTAGGAGTTGTTTACAATGGTAGAAGACCCCTTTATTTATAAGGAGTGGAATGATCTACCTACCAATAATAGGACTCTAGAATCTCTCTAATTAAAGACATTCACCTTAAATAGAAGTCTATTTATAACACTCCCCCTTGAATGTCTATTCAATGATGTGCCTCGTTAAAACCTTAAAACAAAACCCAATGGGAAAAATTAAAGAAAGGAAAAAGAGTACACATGTTTGAATATGCGCCTATTGGTTGCCTCATTAAAAACCTCGTAAGGAAAACCCGGTGGGACAAAACCTTGTAAGGGAAAAAGAGTGCAACGCGCATTAAACTCCCCCTGATAAGAACATCAATTTATGTCCTTAAGTCTTCGCATCCCGATCTTGTGAACTAGCTTCTTGAAGGTTGACTTTGGTAGAGATTTTGTGAACAAATCAGCCATATTGTCGCTTGAACGAATCTGTTGAACATTGATATCACCATTCTTTTGAAGATCATGTGTGAAGAATAACTTTGGTGAAATATGCTTCGTTCTATCTCCTTTTATGAATCCTCCCTTCAATTGAGCTATACATGCTGCATTGTCTTCATACAAAGTTGTGGGTAGTTTATCACACTTCAAACCACATTTGTCTTGGATATGATGTATTATAGACCTCAACCACACACACTCCCGACTTGCTTCATGAATAGCAATTATCTCGACATGATTAGATGAAGTAGCCACAATTGATTGCTTAGTCGATCGCCAAGATATGGCGGTTTCTCCACAGGTAAACACATAACCCGTTTGAGATCGAGCCTTGTGTGGGTCGGACAAATATCCAGCATCAGCATAACCAACAAGATCCGGGCTGCAATTCGTGCCATAAAATAAGCCCATATCGGTAGTTCCCTTTAGGTACCGCAATATGTGTTTGATCCCATTCCAATGTCTCCTCGTAGGAGCCGAGCTAAATCTTGCTAAGACATTAACTGAAAAGGATATGTCAGGTCTTGTAGTATTTGCAAGATACATTAGTGCGCCAATTGCGCTAAGATATGGTACTTTAGGACCAAGTAGCTCTTCATTCCTTTCTTGTGTTCGGAATGGATCTTTGTTCACATCAAGTGATCGAACAACCATCGGTGTACTTAAAGGATGTGCTTCATCCATGTAAAACCGTTTCAGTACCTTTTCTGTATAGGTAGATTGATGAACAAAAATTCCGTTTGCCAAATATTCAATTTGCAAACCAAGACATAGTTTAGTCTTTCCGAGATCTTTCATCTCGAATTCATCCTTTAGATAATCAATTGCCTTTTGGAGTTCTATAGGGGTTCCAATAAGGTTTATGTCATCGACATATACGGCAAGTACAACAAATTCCGATGTTGTTTTCTTTATAAAAACACAGGGGCAAATGGCGTCATTTATATAGCCTTCTTTTAACAAGTACTCACTAAGACGATTATACCACATTCGTCCAGATTGCTTTAGACCATACAAGGATCTTTGCAATTTAATTGAGAACATTTCCCGAGATTTTGAATTATGCGCGTTTGGCATCTTGAGTCCATCGGGAATTTTCATGTATATCTCATTATCAAGTGAGCCATAAAGATAGGCAGTAACCACATCCATTAAGTGCATGTCAAGCTTTTCATGGACAGCAAAACTTATGAGATAACGAAAGGTTATCGCATCCATTACAGGCGAATATGTCTCTTCATAATCGACACTAGGCCTTTGAGAAAAACCTTGTGCAACAAGGCGTGCCTTATATCTTTGTACCTCGTTTTTCTCATTTCTTTTGCGTACAAAGACCCATTTATAGCCGACAGGCTTAACACCATTAGGTGTTTCAACTATAGGGCCAAAAACTTCACGTTTTGCCAGCGAATTCAATTCTGATTGAATTGCTTCTTGCCACTTTGGCCAATCCTGTCTTTTTCGACATTCTTCAACAGATTGAGGTTCGAGATCCTCACATTCTTGCATAATGCTAGATGCTACATTATAAGCAAAGGCATTATCCACCACAATATCCACTCGATTAATATTTTCCTCAATATTAATTGGATTTAGGGATAGTTCCGTATTTTTCAGAGTCTCGGGCTCAATGGATTCTTCATGAATCTCAGAATTTGTTAAATCATGAGATTCTTTCGTGGTGTCATTTTGATCGTTCTTTTTCCTCTTTCTAGGATTTCGATCTTTGGAACCTAATGGTCTGCCACGCTTCAGGCGTGCATTTGACTCATTGGATATGACACTAGATGATTGTCCAACAGGGACATCAATACGGATTGGAACATTTTCCGCGGGAATGTGGGATTTCGTTATCCTCTTCAAGTCCGTAAATGCGTCAGGCATTTGGTTTGCTATTCTTTGCAAATGGATAATCTTTTGTACCTCTCTTTCACAAATAGAGGTATGTGGATCAAGATGAGATAATGATGCATTTTTCCACAAAATTTCCCGTTTGGTTTCACCAACTTCTCCCCCTAATTTTGGGAAAAGTGTCTCATCAAATCGACAGTCTGCAAATCGTGCAGTAAACAAGTCGCCTGTCAATGTTTCGAGGTAGCGAATGATGGAGGGCGATTCAAACCCAACATATATTCCTAACCTTCTTTGCGGACCCATTTTGATGCGGGATGGCGGTGCTATAGGCACATATACTGCGCATCCAAAAATTCTTAAATGGAATATATTGGGTTCATGACCCAAAACCAATTGCAACGGGGAATACTTGTGGTAATTCGTCGGTCTGAGACGAATTAGCATTGCTGCATGTAAGATGGCGTGACCCCATACCGAAGTGGGCAGCCTCGTTCTCATAAGTAATGGCCTTGCAATCAACTGCAGGCGTTTAATTAACGGTTCTGCAAGACCGTTTTGAGTGTGAACATGAGCTACAGAATGTTCAACTTTTATCCCGATTGATAAGCAATAATCATTAAATGCTTGGGATGTAAACTCAGCAGCATTATCCAGTCTAATGGACTTGATTGGATTATCTGGAAATTGTGCTCGTAGTCGAATTATTTGTGCCATTAATTTCGCAAACGCAAGGTTGCGTGATGACAACAGGCACACATGAGACCATCTACAGGATGCGTCTATCAAGACCATGAAATACCTAAACGACCCACTAGGTGGGTGAATAGGTCCACAAATGTCCCCTTGTATACGTTCCAGAAACGTGGGTGACTCAGTCCCAACCTTTGTTGGTGATGGCCTGATAATCAACTTGCCTTGATAACAAGAAGTGCAAGGATATTCATTATTCGAAAGAATTTTGAAATTCTTTAACGGATGCCCATATGAGCTTTCTATAATCCGTCTCATCATGACCGATCCTGGGTGTCCCAATCGATCATGCCAAAGTACAAAGGTATTGGAATCAGTAACCCTTTGGTTTACTGTTGAATGTGCCTCAATTGCACTAATTCTTGTCCAATACAGGCCACAAGATAAAGACGGGAATTTCTCAATAACCCTCTTTTGGCCGGAGACATTCTTTGTGATGACGAGATATTCAAGATTATCTTCATCCATTGTCTCAATATGATAGCCATTCCGGCGTACATCTTTAAAACTCAACAAGTTTCTCTTAGACTTGGAGGAGAACATCGCATTCTCTATGATTAACGTCGTGCCTTTGGGCAGAGTTACAATTGCTCTTCCGGAGCCTTCAATCAATTTACTACTTCCAGAGATTGTGGTAACGTTTGCCTTACACATATTTAGTTGAGAGAAATATTTCCTTTCTTTGAGTATTGTATGTGTAGTACATGAATCAACTAGGCAAATACTTTTACAGTTGGACTTTGATCCAAGTTCGCTTTGTGAGATATCCATATTTGCTATCCCATAGTTTGACATACAAAAGAGATACACGAACATAAGAATAAACAAGTTCAATTCGTTTGTGTCACATAATATTTTCAAAATCTGCTGCTAACAGTTGACTAACAAAATCAGATATGTTATCCATAATTGATTACTTTGCAGTTTGAAAATATCAGTTTAAACATTTTCTTCAAACAATTGATTGTTAAACACAAACAATCGATTGTTGAACATTGACAATCGATTGTTAAACACACACAATTGATTATTTGCTATTTTGAAAAACTTCAGATCACACTGTCTTAAGACAATCGATTGTTATGCATAGACAATCGATTGTTGGCTATTTTGAAAAATTCCAGAGCACACTGTTTTAAGACAATCGATTGTTATGCATAGACAATCGATTGTTGGCTATTTTGAAAAATTCCAGATTACACTGTCTTAACGACAATCGATTGTTAGACAAAGGCAATCGATTGTGGATGATTTTGAAAAATTCCAGATTACACTGTCTTAACGACAATCGATTGTTAGACAAAGACAATCGATTGTGGATGATTTTTGAAAAATTCCAGATTACACTGTCTTAACGACAATCGATTGTTAGACAAAGACAATCGATTGTTGATCAATTGTTTTTCAGCTTTAATGCGAAAATAGTAGATAATCGACTAGTTTTTCAGGCTGGTCGATTACCCCTACTGGAAAATAAAAATATTATTGATATTTGAGCATATTGAAGATATTCTAAAGAACTACTGCTAACATTGCATCATGAACTAACTAATACGAGCTAATACTAATGACTATTAGTTTATTCACTAACTAATACAAATAAGTAGAACAAAATCAAATAACTCCATCTTCTTTCATCACGGACCCATCGCCGATTAGGTGGTCTATTTTCCCCTCGGGTTGCTCAAAGAAGTCTGCCACATCCAGGTGGGTGATGTCCTCATTGTCGTCATAGACAAAATTTGTTTCAGGGCCTTTTTCTTTTTCGAGATGCTTGATAAAGGTCAACCAAGTGTCTTGGTATACGGCAAGTCTTTGACCAGTGCCCTTTCCCACCGCAACGAGAACATATACTTTCTGAACCATTTGCCTTAGGATCTTCATGACCCCGTTTCTGCTTTCGTCGGTTATCTCTCCTTGGGGGTTGACGGACTTCATTGGAATTTCTTCCTTGTCTACGTCCCTGGCTATGACCCCGTTTACGACCATGACCATGGCCCTTTTCATGTTTGGCATAATGAGAGTGCACCTTATCTGCTTCAGGCAGTGGTGTAGACCCAGTGGGTCGATTTTCGTGATTTCTCATGAGCAGGTCATTATTTCGCTCAGCCACTAGTAGAAGAGAAATCAGTTTAGAGTACTTTGTAAAGCCTTTCTCTCTGTACTGTTGTTGCAGTACTATATTGGAGGCATGAAACGTTGTAAACGTTTTCTCAAGCATATCATAATCGGAGATATTATCCCCGCATAGCTTCAATTTAGAAGTAATTCTGAACATTGCAGAATTATATTCAGAAACGGACTTGAAGTCCTGGAGCCTCAGATGAGCCCAATCATATCGTGCTTGTGGCAGAGTGACCAACTTCAGGTTGTCATATCTCTCCTTTAAGCCGTTCCACAAGATGAGTGGATCCTTGACGGTGAGATATTCAATCTTCAAACTTTCATCAAGGTGATGGCGCAAGAAAATCAAGGCCTTCGCACATTCTTGGGTGGATGCTTTTTCTCTATCTTTGATGGTGTCTCCGAGACCCATAGCATCTAAGTGGATTTCAGCATCCAACACCCATGTCATATAGTTCTTGCCCGAAATTTCAAGGGCAACGAACTTTCTTTTCGTAATGTCAGACATAATCGAAAATTAAATTAGGAAGAGGGAAATACCTTAGATTTTTCGAGAATGGTTCTTGAGACGGTAGAGTCTCGTGCTGATAACGTGTTATGAAATAATATAAAGACAAGAACAATAATGCAAGAACAAGAGCAATAGAGAGAATAGAGAGAGAGAGAGAAGTATTCTTATTGATACTTAGAGAATGTTAGGAGTTGTTTACAATGGTAGAAGACCCCTTTATTTATAGGGAGTGGAATGATCTACCTACCAATAATAGGACTCTAGAATCTCTCTAATTAAAGACATTCACCTTAAATAAAAGTCTATTTATAACAGATTCTAATATTTCATACTTTCTCTCACTCTCCACCCCAAAACTAAAATTATAAATTAATAAAAGAATATATGGCTTCTTTCTCCTTAATTTCAGCCATATCTTTACTAGAACAAAGAGATTTGGCATCAAGCAATTCTATCATATTTTTTTCTTTCTTCATATTTTTTGTTTCTTCTCTACGTTAAACAATGAACGAATATCACTTTTGAATCATATAAGATCACTTTTGAATCATGGAAGATCGTTAATTTCTTTAGCTTACGGAATCAATAAACAAATAGTACTCCATTAATCAGAAGCAAGCAGATTAGATTGAAAAATATGTTAATCCATTAAAAAGCTTATAATCATTGAATTTGTAAATTAAAATTTGTAAAATTATTTTTGGTTTGAACTGGGTATTGTTGTAAATGATTGGGAATGTCCGTTGGAGTTTATATCTCAATTTTGAGATATTTTGGTGAAGATCCGAAGTAATTTTGGTTGAAACTTCATATTGAAACTCGAAAAAGAAGACATAAACAAATTGTATATATTTTGTATGTCGAGTATCAATACGGTAAGTAAAATATCTACAACTTATGTAATTGTATATAAGATGTGTATAAATTATATGTAAATTGTAGCTTTTGACCGACTTTTTTTGTACACAAAATGTGTATTTAAATTGTATATAAATTATAAATTTCGAACGAATTTCTATATATTTTGTAAATAACTTTAGTTACTTTCTGTAAATATGAAAAGTTGGACAAAATCGGGTAAATTAGTTTAAAATCTCTATATACGAAAAACTTCTAATTTTGGGTGAGAGTCCAACTCCCAACACTTATCAAGCTTTAATTAATGTATGTTATTTTCTTATGTATTATTTAATTATCAAACAAAACGTTTTTCTTTTATTATAGTTATATCTAACATATCAAATAAGAAAGAATTATTTTAAAGATATTTTAGCAAAACTATTCATAGATCACTTTGGACTAAAATCAGCCAAACTTTAGACTCTTACTACCGCAAAACGATGCCCAGGTAATTTCTCTTAATATTTTATATTTTAATGTTAAACATATTTTGGTAGACCCAGGAAGTTCAGCCAGTATTATCCAATGGAGAGTACGGGAGCAAGCCAAATTGACCAGAAATATCATTCTGGCCAAAAAACTTCTCGCCGGTTCAATTTTGCAAGCATGACAACTCGAGGAGAAATTTTGTTGCCTATGAATGTCGAAGGGGTCATGAAAACGATCATTTTTGAAGTGGTAGACAGTGATATGGGCGACAATATTTTTCTTTGGAGACCATGGTTACATAAGATGAAGGTTGTGCCGTCAATATATCATCAACTACTGAAATTCCCAACTCTCATAGGAATTAAAAAAAGGGGACCAACCAGCAGTAAGGGAAATGAACGTGATCTCAGTTCCCAGTAGCAAAAGGAATGATCATGCAGCATAGAAATTGTAGGAACCAACACCTACTCCTATGGTGAACAAAGTCAATCAGGAGGATGAGGAGTAGGGATCCTATCAGGTACCAGGATATTTTATGGTACTAGAAGAAACGGACGTAATAAAGTCCACAATGGAAGAACTCGAACAAGTAGCATTATTTGAAAAGTTCTTGGAGAGGAAGTTTCACTTGGGGATAGGACTTAACCCCGAGCTCAGTCCAGGATTTATAAAATTTCTTAAATTTAACATTGATTATTTTGCGTGGTCTAGATCGGTGAGGCAGAAAAACGCCCAATTGCCAAGGTCACAAACAAATTTGTCAAAGAAGAGGTAACTCGTTTGCTTTATATCGGTTTGATCTTGAAGGTAAACTATCATGACTGGGTAGCTAATGTAGCAGTAGTTCCCAAGAAGAAGAATAAATTACGTATGTGCGTAGGCTATACGAATCTAAATAAGGTATGCCCCACATACTCGTTCTAATTACCAAATATTGATCAAATGATTGATGTGATGGCAGGGCACGAGTTAATGAGTTTCCTCGATGCTCATTCGGCTAAAACTAAATCAAAATGAACCCAGAGGATCAGGAAAAACTTCGTTCATAATGAACTTTCGCACATATTTCTATAATATGATTCCTTACGGGCTAAAGAACGTCGTAGCCACTTATTAGAGGCTTGTAAACAAAATGTTCGAGAAACAAATAGGGAAAATCATGGAAGTTAACATAGATAATATGTTGATTAAGTCTTTGAACACAGAGAAGTGATCATCTTAAACACCTACAAGAGACCTTTAATATTCTAAGGAAGCACAACATGATGCTTAACACCGAAAAATATGCATTCGGAGTCAGACCTGGCAAAATATTTGGGATCATGCTATCGCAAAGGGGGATCAAAGTCAATCTAGATAAAATTAAATCCATCGAAGACATAGCTGACCAACTATCAAACATGAAAGAGGTTCAAATATTAACAGGAAGACTAGCTGCATTAAGCAGGTTGAGTTCCCGGTCTTCAGAAAAATGTCATCACTTCCTTTCACTTTCCAAAAAGAATAACAACATTGAATGTACTTAGGAATGCCAGAAGGCTCTGAAGGATTTAAAAAGGTATTTGTCGAACCCTCTATTATTATCAAAATTAAAAAAAAGGTGATTGATTGTTAATTTACTTAGCAGTCTCAGAGGTACCGGTAAGTGTCATTTTAGTCCTTGAAGACAAAGGTACGAAATCTCCTATTTATTATGTTAGTACAAATTTAACGAGGAGAGGAAACTCGCACCCACATATGGAAAAATTGGTCTTAGCTCTCGTGGTTGCCGCGCCCCCTTTTTCCTTCCGCAACAATCGGGTTTATGATATTTTGATGTGGGACAACTCATTCCTTTAGGTAAAGGGGTGTTTGCATTGTTTGGAGAGTCGCCACCTGACGATTTTAAGGTGTATTAGGACACCTATAGGGTTCATTCATAAATACGTTTGGTAACCAGAGATAGGGTAAGGGCTTGAAATTATCCTAAATGGAAGGTTTTAGACACCCCTCAGGATCCATTAGTGTGGTTCTCAGCCAAATAATTTTTTATGGATTTGTACAAGTAGACAATAAACAAGTATGGCTCAAATAGTAGGGGATTTAGGTTTAAATACACAAGTGTTTGAATACGATTAATGAAAATCAAGATTTTAAAAAGAGTTACAGTCTAAGCATGCTTATGAATGTAAAGGGGGTTTTTAGGTTTGTTTGTAATATGGATCACATCAATGCAATACCTGGTATGACACTCCTCAAATAGGGGCTACACGTGGTATTAATGCACCGGTCATCATATCCATATCTACCCTTTTCCGCCCCCGTGAAGGTAATTAAAGGCGAAGGTTGGTATCCACCCTTATTGCATGTTGTTACCCCTCCCTTCCTATAAGTCCTAGAGGATTTTAAGACTTCTATCATATTAGGGAGGTTCTAGGCAGAGATGATTGAAAGCAGTTGTACTAGTAAGACAGAGTTCAAACACTTCAGGGTACGACCACACGCAACAAGTGAATGAATTCGGTAATCACATATGGGATAAAAGGGAATTTGGGGATATATATTGACTACAGAAACCTAACCTCAGCAGAAATATTATGACTAATAAGGACATGCTCAGAGCGAGTTGGACACTGGCATAATCACAAACCAGTTATGAAACACATAAAGAAGGGATAGGGGATTTGGAAGTCACAAAATGATAAGTACATAGTAGGTAAAAGAATACAATCATCCAGGCATACTTGAATCACATGAGTTTAAAAAGAGGTTAATCATGTCAGCATGCTTAGATACAAACTTCACAACAAGACCACAAGTAAAAGCAAGCCAACAGTAAAAGGATTTGAAATAGGAATAAAAACATATTGTTGTTGAGGATTTAAATTGAACTAGGACATACCAGTGAAGATAGAGGTAAACAAATGAAAGAACCAAGGCTAGATCATTAGTCTTGGCTTGCAGCCGACCAATAGTAGTAGAATAGCACACAATTTTTAAGTAAGAGAGGGGTTTTTGAATGCCAAGTTTTGTGTTGTTAATGAAAGACTTAGGGTATTTATAGCTTTGAAAATAGGTAGAAAATAAGGAAACAAGTAAAGGTTCAGCACAATTATGGAAGTAATCACAATTAGAATCTAATTAATACAAGTACTTCCTTTAATCAAGGAATTACAGCTTAAACGGATACTAACATGGATAATTAAGAAAAGAAAATCAGTTTGAGAAGATTGTTTTTTACCATATAAGAGGTAGTAAAAGTATAGAGCATATGATTGAGCCTAAGTACAGAATACACTGATTTTGGGAAAGGATTCACCAAGAATGAAGCACCAAAGCAAATAAGGTAATGGAATCAATCAACTTAAACAAACGAGTAAAATTTTAGGGATTAAAAACTTGTAATCAAAACGTAACTTAAGGAAATCGGGATCAATCAAAAGGAGTCATGACATATAAATGGAGAATAATGAACATGCATATTAGACATGCAAAGTCAGTCATATCGATAAAAGGAAACGAGAGGAATATATTAGATGAACACAATCATACAGAGGTGACACGAGTAGGCTGAGGACTTAGTAGCAAAAGAACCCACTCAAAGCATGGTAATAAGAAAATCAAGTAGTCATGGCTAACACTTAGATCCAGAGTGAAAGAACCAATCCAACACACATTAACAGGTAAAGAAGATCAGACCAACACACATAAACAAGTAAAAGAAGTCTTTAATCTTGCGAATTGAAAGATGTAGTAGTATGATACGGGAAAGACAGATCTTAATCTTGCGAATTGAAAGGCAGAGCTTAGCCCGTAAGAGAAGCGAGATAAATAGTGCTTGGGATAGCGCTTAGTTTCGAAGTAAATGGGAGGCAAATCTTAGAATCAGAAGGCAGAATGATAGCCTTATGGAAATATGCGAATGCAGATGGAGGTAGAGCTTAACTTTGGGAGGCAGAATGGCAGCCTTGTGCAATGTAGATGCAGATGGAGACAACGTTTAGTCTCGAAAGGTAATATAGTAGCCTTATGCAATGCAAAAATGCAGATGAAGATAACGTTTAGTACCGGAATACAGAATGGTAGCCTTATGCAAAGATGCGAATGCAGATGGAGATAGTGTTTAGTCTCGGAAGGAGGAATGGTAGCCTTATATAAAGATACGAATGCAGATGGAGACAGCGTTTAGTCTCGGAAGGCAGAATGGTAGCCATATGCAAAGATGTGAATGCAGATGGAGATGGAGTTTAGTCTCGGAAGGCATAATGGTAGCCTTATGAAAAGATGCGAATGCAGATAGAGATAACATTTAGTCTCGGAAGGCACAATGGTATCCTTATGCAAATATGCAAATACAGATGGATACAACGTTTAGTTTCGAAAGGCAGAATGGTAGTCTTATGCAATACAGATGCAGATGGAGATATCGTTTAGTCTCGGAAGGTATAATGGTAGCCTTATGCACATTGGAAGGTGGAATGGTAGCCTTATGCAAGAAATAAGATAACAAAGAATAGTAGAGTTTTCTTAGCTGATAGCAAATTGCGACGTTGGATTACTGGGAGCATTGTGAGATATGAAACATCATTGGTGTGTGCTGATAGCAAATGTTGGCAAGTGTAGTGGTTCTGAGAATTTTATTCTTGAACAACGTTGGCCCCATGTCCGTACAATATGCTTAATTATTTCGCAATCCTAGTGCCTGCATCCAAAGAAGAATCCTAAATTTTGTAAAGGGAGAGGTTAGTTCATATTCTCGCTAGATTTTCTTGACTCATTCGACTTTGATCTGGTGATATCATTTGTATCGTTGGGGTAGCATTGCTAAACAAAACAGTTTCGATAATAATCATGCATGATTTTTAAAAATATGGCATAAATTAAAAAATTGCTTTTAGATGAATCGATGATTGTGACGTAGTTCAGTACATTGCAACCTCTCTTGCTACGGAATTTTGAGGGTCCTCCTCAAAATTCTACCTAGTTTGATAGGTAAATGCTTTTTATTGTGGCTCATGCGGTGATCGGCTGATATTACTTCAAAATTTTGAGGGTCCCGAATCGATGATGATTGACTCTGGAATCCCGAATCGACAAACAATGCAGTCGCGAACAAAGTCGGACACGAATTTCTTAGCTACTACTTTGTAAGATGCTGCTTCGACCCATTAAGTGAAGTAGTCGATGGCTACTAGGATAAAACTGGGTCCGTTTTAAGCGGCATGCTCGATTGGTCCGATAACGTCCATTCCCCAATAGGCGAACGACCACAGTGAGCTTGCTGTGTTGAGCTTGCTCGGAAGTACCTTTATCATGTCTGCATGTATGTGACAGCGACAACATTTTCGAACATACTGGGTGCAGTCTGTGTCCATAGTCATCCAAAAGTAACCAGCTCGAAGTATCTTCTTCGCTAAGACAAAACCGTTCATATGTGGACCACAGGTCCTATCATGAATTTCCTCTAGTATTTTGGATTCTTCCTTTGCGTCGACACATCTCAATAATCCTAAATTGGGAGTCCTCCTATAAAATATTCCTATGCTATAAAAGAAGATGGACAGTCTCTGAAGTGTGCATTTCTGAGTAGGATTTGCAAACTCCTGGTACTCTCATTTTGCCAAATATTCCTTGATATCATGAAACCAAGGTTTTCGGTCTACTTCTTCTTCAACATGGGCACAGTAAACTAGTTGATTATGGATTTTCATTGGAATGGGATCAATGAAATTCTTGTTGGTATGTTGTATCATAGATGATAGGGTAGCCAATGCATCGGCAAACTCATTCTGGATTCTGGGAACATGCTGGAATTCTATCTTCGTGAACCTCTTTCTCAATTCTTGTACTTCATGCAGATACTACTCTTGGAGTTATTGGTTGCCCATTCTCCTCGTACCTAATGTATAAGTAAGTCTGAATCTCCAATCACTACCTAAGACGCAGGCTTCATACTCAGCCATATTGTTGGTGCAGGGGAACCTGAATTTGGCAGACACCGAATAATGGTGATCGGTTTCTGATATTAGGACTGCCCTATGCCTACTCCTTTGAAGTTTTCTTCTCCAATGAAGAACGT